>CM065923.1:19201800-19536800 GCA_033439105.1 Magallana nippona
AATATTTCACCATCATTTGCAGAGGTGCAGGGGGTGTTGGAGTTGGGGATTTTGTTATACGCTCGTTTGTAACCCCTAGATCATGGTGTATTGATAACTTTTCTCTTTCTCTCTCTGTAAACAGGAAAAAAGTGTATCAGTGATATGAAGTCGGCGGCCGGCCATGTTAGTCTTGTGGTCACTTTAATAGAAAAACAATCCATCAGCTCTCTTTACTAGGACCATTGCGGTATCCGCTTGTCTGAGGAGATAGTATTGTTATTTGGTATCCAATTAATCTTCTCTATAATCTGAAACCTTGCCGGCCGCGCGATGCGGTATCCAAACGTCTGTCTGTTGATACAGAAATCTGCAGTGTAATTCCGTGTGTTTATGAAGAATCACTGGACCAAAGTGAATGACAAATGGAAATGTTGTTTTATCCCGTAAATGATATACAATGATAAAGAGATTTTTGACTGAGATATTCGGGAATATAAACAAAAGATACGAATCTTAATCAGTAACCCCCGTGTCGGGGAAATGAAAACGGAAATTTTACAAGCTCTTTGTCGCTTATTTTTGTTTGCATTCACTGTACGGGGGAAAATAGTCACATCCAGTGCGTTTTGGATTTTTATTTTATAAAAGTTTTGATTCATTAAAAAAAAAGTTAACTTGTAATCAATTGAGAGTAAATTTGTAAAAAAGCCATCCACATTATTCTATATTCTAGTACTTTTACGCGGATGTTTTAATTGCCTTTTCTTTGTGCTATATAAATCGTTCAAGTTTGAAAATAAATTAAAGTGCAACCAATTTAATGAATTTTGATATCAATTTGCTGCAATAATTTATTTTTATGTAAATGTAAAGAAGTATAAGTTTTGTATTGTTGAAATGCAAGCAAAATTATTCACTCAACAATTCTGAATACGTTGAAAACTGTCACACTCGAATGTAAGAATTAAGTGCAGTGTGAATTGCAACAAGTAACAATTATTTTTGCGAAAGAGAGACTTATAATTATAATATGTTATATATGCTCGTATGTACTGGTATATTAAAATTTTTCGTTTGCTTATCAAAAATATTACACGTTGATAATTATATTAAGTTTCATTAGATGATGGCTGTATATGTATATAATGGACGGCTTTATCTATAGTGATCATCAAATTACCATTAAAACATTTCTTGAGTAAAATACTATGTTTATGATTCTCTATGTCTTTATCGAATTACTTCATATTTTTGCTATAAGATGTATGTTAAAATACTTTAACGTGTGTAAGTCACGTGTTTTAGCGGCTAGTATTGTCATATCATGAAATAAATTAGTTTTATAATGAGCAGTGGTATTTGTGGTAAGCGCCAGGTGATGGTGAAATATTTAGTTCAAAAAAATTAAATTACCAGAAGTTGGCAAACTTAACAGTAAGGACCATTTCACGTGTTGGTAAATCTCCTGTAGTAGACATTATAAAGATTTATTTACGATAGCAATTAACATACTAATAATACTATTACTTGATGAAATATTTTGCATTTTATGTTTGGCTTGTATGATTCCAGTTTTACCCAAAGCTATGTTGATTGGTGTACTATTTGCTAGATTTATCAGTTCAGTCGCTGCTGTAAGCTACTCCGGGAAGAAGTTGACTTACCGTTTGCTTTTTCTAAGTTTTTCGAATGATATTTAAAACATGATTTTTATGATTAGAGATAACTTATGTCAATAAATCTTAAATAAATCTGTTATCCTTTTTATTCTAGATATGCTCTCTTTCTATTAAATTCTTTATGAAATATATGACATTTTCTCTGTTGAAAAAGAATTGTTACATCCGACAAGCAATAGACCTGTTTCTTATCTTTTCATTTTGATAAATCTTAGCCTCCTCCGTTCTAAACTTTACCTTCCCCGTCAAAACAGACTTTCCCCTTAAAAATCCCCTCGAGTTATAATTCAGAGATCTGTATCTACTAATTTTCCCTTCTAGCCGAGACCGGCGATCTGTCATGGCGAATTTTATACCTACCGTTGATGATTCCACACCTATTGACTCGCCTAGTTCGGTCTAACACGGACAGTTTTTAGATTGTCTGGGATTTTTTTTCCACGGACACGTTTTATTTACTCTCTGTCACTTTTAGTAAATAATTGCCACAACAATAATTTTCCGCCCTTTCGGTTACATTATAAAACTAACTATCTTGTCATCGAGCTATAACCATCATACAAATGTAATACAAATATTCTACGGCCAGACGACGTTTAATGCAGTGGAATCAGTACAATGTGTAATTGATCACGTGACAAGACTGTCCAGGGATGACCTATGTACACGAGCTATTGGTGGTGCTAGTATCTGAACGACTTTAGTATCTCTTTTCGACAGTCATATATTTTTTTGTACTGCTCAATCGTTTATATTCCTTTTTGATTGCAAAAAGTATGTTTAAATATAGACATCTAAAAACATTTTGGCAAGCTACTCAATTGTTTTTTTTTTCTTTTATAATACCTTAAATAGTAAAAAAAAGTTTCTGTATCTTACCGTGCCATGCCGAAGCATAATAAATTCAACTCGATCCTCACCATTATTAACTGTAAAAGCTGTAAAGAAATTGAAATATATCGTAAGTTTTCATTCAACTTTTCATTCTGTTTTTATTAAACCAAAATTACCCTTGTTGTACATTTTTGTCAATTAAAAATTAACTTGTATACCGCTTCCAAGTATTGACGTCAGCTAGTACATTGAACACCTTTATACCAAAATGCCTCTCAGATTGGCTAAATTTATTATACCCCACGCAAAAAGTTACGGGGAATAATGTTTTTTAACCTGTTCGTATGTCCTGTTTTTTTGGTTTTTTGTGATTTTTTGGGGTCAAAGAAACTCCTCTTAAACCGCTGCATAGAATTTCGTAAAACTTTGCACTTATTTAGAACAAAATTTGTAGATGTGTATCTTAACGGGATATTCCGCTTACATTATATTTCTGGAAAAGTTGGCCCTTTCGAATATTGAATTTCTGCCATTTATTGAATAAAGTAATGAACAGTTTGTCAGCGCAACTCTTCTGAAAACGTAACATAGAATTTCGAAAAACTTTGTAGGTATTTGATTACGTTTTGTAAATGTGCACATAATCAGGAAATTCCTATATCATTATTTTATAGCCATTTTGAACCATTCTGAACCTAGAATTGTGGCCATATATTGAATATAGTAGTGAACAGTTTGTAAGCAAACCTCACCTGAAACCCCTGCACAGAATTTCGCGAAAAATTGTAGGTAATTTGGATACAACTCGTAGATTTGCATATTGCCACTTTAATCTATTATCATTCAGGTAATTTTGGTCCTTTTAAAAACTAAGAAGTCTAGCCAGTATTTACTATAGTACTTAAAAACTTTTCAGTCCCAATCACCTCAACCTAATTAAAGTGAAACTGTTTAGGACACAATTTGTAGATCTGTATATTAACAGGAAATCTGATTCTATTATTTCTAGGAAAATTTGGTCATTTTCAAAAAGGAAATCGGATTCTATTATTTCTAGGAAAATTTGGTAATTTTTAAACAAAGAAGTCTAGTCAGTATTAACTATTGTACCGAGAGAAAAAATTGTCAGTGTAACTCTTTTTAAACCCCTGAATTGAACTTCGTGAATTTTGTGGGTATTTAGGTCACAAATAGTTTATGTGCTTATTACTTGAAAACTCTTAATCCATTATTTTCAGGGAATTTAGTCTTTTTAAACAAAGAAGTCTAGCCAGTATTAAATATAGTAGTGAAACAATTTGTCAGCGCAACTCCTCTGAAACCCATTGAAATTGAAATTGATGAGACTTTGTAGGTAGTTGGGACATTATTTGTAGAAGTGCATTTTACCAGTATATTCAAATTCTATGAAGTTTCTTGGAATTTTGGCTCTTTTTTACTCAGAAGTCTGGCCGGTATTAAATAAGTACTAAAAATATGTCAGCGCAATTCAATTATTTCCTAGAAATATTTCCTAGAAATGTTGGCCTTTTTTAACTTTGTTGTTATAGAAAGACTTTTAGGAGTTAAGCCCCTTTATTGATTTTTGGTCTATTTAATGGGCACCCTGCCATTCATCATATATATTTTCAATATATATATCATATATAGATATAAGCTCTCTAATAAAATTAATGTCATTTTTTCAAGAAAAACATATGATAGACTTTTATTTCGAATTTTAAAAATATGTTAAACTGGCGATAATGTTTTCTCTCCAGCATTTTGAGAGATGATTTAGTTATCAAAAATGTATTAGAATTAATGAAAGAACACAATCATAGCCTACAATTGATCAGATCAATAGTTGAAAGTTCAATAGACTGAATGATATTTTTATGAATGGCGTAATTAAAATTTGAAATCCTGAATCTTTTTAGATTTGAAAATAATGAGTTCAAATTAAACAATGTCCACAGTACATTATTCTTCAGACAAACCTACGATTTGAAGACACCCCCCCCCCCCCCCCCCCCCCCCAATCTATCCTGGACATTTTCTCTGCAGTTAAAGAGGGAGATAAAATGTAGTTAACTCTCTTAAACTTTTCCAAGTTAAAGTTTTAAAACTGAACATACATTTTCAACGCAAATTTGTCTAAAGAATAATATATTGTAGACATTGTTTAATTTTAACACATTATTTTTCCTCTGAATCTGAATTCTAAAAAGGGAGCTACAATGTAAACATCGGTTAACCTTTTCAAAGTACATTGTATAACTTTTAGAGTTGGGAGATATATTTTGACATACATTTGTTTGAAGAATAAATTATTGTATACATTGTTGGATTTAAACTCATTTTCTTTGAATTCAAGTAAAGTCTAGTGGAATGTCTAATTTTTTATTTTTAACACACATAAAGAAGTCTGGTTGTCTGCATCTGTTAAAGAGTTAAAATATGTATTTAAACGTTTCAGTTGTTAGATTTAAAAAAAATTGTAATTTAAAGACTTCGTGTTTTACGTAATTACGATATTTCATTAAATGAAGG
Source organism: Magallana nippona (assembly GCA_033439105.1). Lineage (NCBI taxonomy): Eukaryota > Metazoa > Mollusca > Bivalvia > Ostreida > Ostreidae > Magallana > Magallana nippona. Next base: position 19,206,828 of record CM065923.1, read on the forward strand.
AATGAAAAAATGACAATAACAAACCGTCAACCATCTCAAACATCCATAAAACGAAATACAAATTCATAGGAAATAAGATTAAAAACAAAACAAGTAAATTCCTTTTCAGAAGATATTAAAAGTAGCTGATAAAGCTATGTAAACCTACAAGGTGATACATTGTACGTAAATGAAAATGTTCTCTGAAAGGGGGGTCTCTTACTTTTCATTGACACTTTGACAACACGATACCTATATGTGAAATTGAAAACACTTCGCCTTTCATAAATAAAGCCTTTTATCTAAAGAACCAAATGTTATCTAATGGATAATGCTAAAAATCCTTTACTACAGTTGATTCATTTTGAATCGAAACTGTTGGGGGTCCCTCTTTCAATAAATTGTTTTAAACAGTAAAAGACTGAATAAAGGGAACGTTTTATCTAAAGGTCTGTGTCTAAATTAATAAATTTCTTATAATCATACTCTTGCTTTTTCAATATTTTTTCAACTTTGTTAAATTTCAAGGTAGGGTTTCAGAACATGAAAAATTGCGTCATACACACAATGCTTCGTCTTTCCTGTTAACCCATATGTAAGATAGGGTAATAATTCTTTAAGAACAAGATCTTCATTTGATAATTTCATTTTACTTAATTAGATTTATTTCGTAAAGAATTATGGGTGCAGTGCAGGCACATGGTATCGTGCCGTTTTATGTTGCAGAGAAGAAAAAGCCCACTGACTGCCCACGCAATTTCACGTGGGGGTCGTCCTTGTTAGTTCGGTGGAAACTTCCCTTTTCCTCTAATAATCCCATGACAAATCCTCACTCGCTCACTTTCTCCCCCATCCCCCCCCCCCCCACCTCACTCTCTCGTCATTGAATTATCTTACTCTAATTCAATATACAGTAATTCTCTGGAATATTTCAATTGATATTTTATGCATACATTTATAAATTTAGATCAATAATATGTTAATAAACAAACGTCCTATATGAGGTATTTAAAATTTTCTAAATATAGGCTTCTGCTGATTCTAATTATTCACTTAAACAAAGATTCTACTATTCCCTTTTTCACCAACAATTGTATGTTGAAAACAAAACTAGCAATGTGTGGTGACAAGCATTTGGCATCTGCCCTCCATGTTATATCATACCAGTTCGTATTTAAGTGAATTCAGTTTCCTTGGAATTTTGATTTTAAAATAATTCCCCCCGAATAATAGTAGATTTTGAAATTTTTATGAGATAAATTAAAACAACCTTTTCCCCATACTATTTTATTTCAATTTTCAAGACAACTACAGTGTATAAAGACACGTCGCACATGCTAATGTACCAATTATAATAATGAAAACAGAAATGGCTGCCAAACATTTGTTTTTCATTTAAGACCATGAAAGACACACTTCGTTGACTCGCTATTAAAAAGAGACGCTGTTCCGATAATTAAGCAAATCAGCTAAGTACGAAAATAAGCAAACAGATGCTATTTTGTAATTTGCACAAAGAATATTTTAAGAAATATCCATCTTTTCTTATTCAAAGGAATCCTTAGTTGCTGTTTTCTCTGTTTCTACTTTCTGTTATTCCAGTTTTCTCCCTACAGGAGTTTTAAAAATCTTTTTCAGAAAAGATATTTCAAGAATAGAATCAATCTTATGATATCTATTAAACTTAAACTCGTAAAATATGTGTTCAGACGTTAAATTCAATTTTAAAATTTTTTGCTCGTAAAACAGCAAGGTAATAATAGTAAACCCAAACACTAACAAACCTTTGGAACTGTAATTAAGCAAGAATATTTTTAGTAAATTAAAAAATGCGGCAGTTGAAAAGAAATATATATGGTATTTTATCAGTAAAACAGCGAACTCAGAGCATACCTGTGTCATAGACCATGTACGTATTAACTTGAGGTTTATCAAAGAAAGTTCAGTTTTAAAAAGCATTTTGTATCTTGTATATTGATGGTTATCACATGAGACATGGAGTAATTACGAATTTTACATATCGTTTTAATGCATGTGTAAATAAGAGGCTTTCATGTATATCTCTTGAAGGAGTTTATCTTTGATCGCAAATTAACAACTTTAATGAAAAGGTCTATTTATATCTTGATATACAAAAATACAGTATGTTAAAACGAGTTTGAATGTAACTTTATTTTACTCAATTATCCATTGCTTTCAGGTATGCGCGTTCGATATCAGCGCTAAATGGTTACAATTAGTAAAACGTCATATTCTTGACCTTGGTATTTGATTTTTATGACCTTGGAGTATAATATTCAGGACCTTAGTGATATAATGTTTTACTGCTTTGCTAGAGATTGATGAAAAAAGTGAGTTATTGGCATGTGCAGATAATAACACAAACAGGCAGATGAATTGAATGTTGACATTAATGGGCGTTTTCCATTGTATTGAAAAATTTGTTCGACAAACTTGTATTTTGTAAATACGATTAGGAAAATTGGAGCATGAAAATGAGTAAATTTGATATCCACATCTCTGCTATCTTATTCAAAGAACAATTTAAGCAACTCGATAAAACCGATTAAACAAACTGCTTCTAATATTTTTCTATATTACTTTTAAAAGATTCTTTTTACAATAACAATGTGCTAACATAGACATAAAAAAAACTCCAAAACTGAAGAACACTTGTCTAAAAATTCCTTAATGTTTCGATTGAAACAAATTATCCCTAAGACCAACTTGTGACAGTTGAAACGTACAGGGTGTACGTAAAACTGTTGAGTGATGGAATTCATACTAGGAGCTGTAGGCTATAGAATTCCGCCAACGTTTGGCATTCTCTCCTTAACACTTTAACTAAGTGTCTCACATCTTAGCCAATTAAGCAGATTTATCAAATCTATGTTTAAACGTTTGCTTCTGGTAGTTCTAACAAGGTACTCCGTGTAGCAAAAAGCAAAAACCTTTTCATTGTAATCATATTTCATTCAATTTACTTCGGAATTTCATTTACCGCAAATTTTCTTTTTACAACCCCTAAATGTTGACGGAATACGTGTACTGCTAAATATTTTCTTGATTAATAGACGTGGTTTTCTGAAAGTACTGGCATCAATGAAATTTTGCTCTTTTAACGTCTTTTGAAAATATTTGAAAGACATTTCGTCCTTGATCTTTTAGTTCATCATCTCTTTTACGTGAAATCGACGATGGCCATTTTTTAGTTTCTTTCAGTGTATGAAATATGGAAAGAGTTGGTTATATTTTTATAAAAACAGATTTTTATTGAACTTTCATAATCTGAGATTAAGAACAGACCTGAAGTACTTTGATATTCTTTGAGCGAAAAAATTTCAAAGTTTTATCAAGCATTTAGACTGATCTCCTACTTTTTTGCCCCAAAAAATCATCAATGAATGTAAATTCAAATTCACGAAACACACATGTAAAATCAAATTCAATAAAAAAAAAATATTAACAGGTAAAGGACAAAGATGAGATCAGTTTTTGTGTAAAAACTACAAATAATTTCAAATTGTATTACAGTGCCGGATGAACTTGTTTGGCATTATCGAATAATAAAGGATTGTTTAATTACTCTTTATTTTTGGAATAATAATATATACGAACTTGATCTAACACAAACGATAAGTTGTAAAAATTGATTTTCTTTTTATATAAAAAAAAGCCCCGTATATTCATAATAGAATTTATTTTACTAATAAACCAACAACAATGAATTTTTGGGTTTTTTATCTGATTTGGGAATTTCTTAAATATAAACCAAATTTCTCGTTTTTGTGATTGTCTATTGTTTTCCAGAACAAGGAAGTAATGCACTGGTTGACATGTTTTTTCAAGCACTGGGGTTTCCGAGTTGGATTCTGAAAAAAGTTTTCAATAATAACTCTTAAACAGACTGGAAAAATAAGAAAACGATTTTAAAAAACAAAACAAAACTGAAACAATTGGAACATTGACGTCAGCCTGCTTTCATAAAACCATATTCTAAAAATGTTTAAAAAGTTCTTGTGCTTTACAGTTATGTTATACTTTAGTTCACTGTTATTTTGAAAGTCTAGTTATGTTTGAGTTTTAAGCATCAATCACAAAACAAATATGGCATTCTATTACTGATGAGTATTTAGTATATATTTTTATGACCATCTAACCTGTTCCAGGTGGTCTTTTGGTGTCCTTCTTTTCGAAATTGTCACTCTTGGAGGAACGCCATACCCAACTATCGACACACGAGATTTGCTGCGAGAACTTGAAAATGGATACCGAATGGAAAAACCAGATAACTGTTCGGAGGAAATGTGAGTTTCATATTATTTTTTATATAAATAAAAGAATATCAGTAACACCACATTGTAAAAGAATAATAAAATCTTCAAAACAGTTAAGGAAGCAAAGTTGTCAACAAAACGCAGTTGTACAACTGTTGCAAACTTTGATAAGCAAGATGCCAATTTCTACATATTATTTGAAATTCAATATTCAGTAAAGGATTTTTAGTTGATGTTCATGAAGAAAAATATCAATAAAAGTAAGCAATGTTTACTAGCATTGTTTACAACAGTAAACGTGCATGCTGTTGTTTAAGGGTTGCAGTAGTAATGTACGAAGCTCTATCGGCAGTCCTACGCTAGCAAAGTATGGGTTCAAACAAGTTGACAAGTGACTTCATAACTGAAAAATGTGAAGTATTATTATTTGACAAAGCGCATGCCATAAATGGTACCAGATGCAAATGTGGGAAGCAAGACCTTTTTTTACTATAATTTTACGTTCATATTCCGATAGAAATTTAAGTTACTTCAAATGTCACTCACTTTATTATCATAAGTTTTTCAACAAACATATATGTAACGATGCAATGAAAACTCATTTGCTATCGAACCAATATACTGCTAAAATAACTGCTACATTATGATAATATTATTTATGGAAACACACTTACAATGGTACATAGCTCTTATGAATCATTCCGGGTTTTTTTTTTTTTTTTTTTACACCTGCCCAATTAAGAATTGGTAACACATGTTAAGGAGTAGTGTGTTCCTTATTCCTGTATATGTGACCAAAATAAAGTACATCATGAATTTCTGGAAATATTTAAAATGTTCCTCGACATTATTTTCACTCTTGGCCATGACAGCGGCAGGCAACGTGCGTTAAAGGGCATTGCTTTCATTTTGGTTATTTTTCCCCAAAGTCATAATGTATATTCAAACATTCCGTGTGTCGGAATTTTTATTGAGAAACTAAGTATTCATTTCGATACATTCTTATTTGTTAAACATGCAACTGGTATTGGGAACAAATTCAAAAACTGAGACGACCATTTCTCTAAAATTATTAAGTATATATTGATCGTTTCTTCATCAAATGCCTTGCATCAAAGAGGGGCACAGTGTTCATAAGGGCGATATTGATATCCTTTTGATCTTGAAAATATATCCCACGTCTCGAGTTCACACAAACAGGGTTAATACACTGTATGAGTTGAAAAAAATTCAATCAGTCAATCAATCAATTCATAAAATATTCAATATATTAGAATTATCAGATGATGATCACAACCAAATGAAAAAATTGAAAATGCTTGTCTGATTTTAATTTCAACCAAAGATTATAACTTATAAGTTGAGAAGCATGTTGAGTTTGTGATGATGATTTTCTTCTTGTCAAAATATGTAAAGTTTACGTTAAATTTCTTTAAAAAAATTATGTTTTAACCATACCTTATTATTTAAGGAAGAAGTACCTGTGTTTTGATAATTTGTTTTGAATTCTGCATGGTTTAATGACATATGTTGGGATCCTCGACACTTCCATAAAAATCTATTTTGTTGTGGTGTCTGTACAATGATTGAGTGAGAGTATCTGAGAATCAGCCCGTCTTAAAAAAAGTACGATTGCGTATATGAAAGGACCATTTAGATAATTTTTACTTTGTTAACTTCGTCTCAATTAGGTCAGAAATAATCTATAATAACAAGGTTTTTTTTGCGTTTGTTTTTGGTATATAATTTACTTGAAGGTGTGACGTAGTTGTCAAACTGTTTGATTCATTGCTCCAAGATCAGACATTTTCTCTGCAAGTCTTAGGGCGGAAGACGCCACATTGGCATGAATTCTTTGCAAAATTACCAAAGGAATCACGCAAATGGCTCCAATTAATTTGCAAAAAATAAAGAATTGTCCATATAGAGATATTCACGTAGTGTTTACATGTTTCTTTACACCTTAGTCATTTTGACAGTTTGTGAGGTTGGGTAAGATTTTAAAAATAATTATGATGCTGATAAATCAATAACATTTATACACATTGATGAAAGTTGATTGTTTTTTATGGTCTTTTATAAAAATAATTACAATTACTAGTTCATATTAAGTATGTGGCTATTTACTGCTATGTATTTGATGCATAGTAAAGATTCAACAGTTATAAATTAACCATTCGAATGTGAATTTCTAGTTTATTTTACATCAGCAGTAAATGATAACGAAAATGTTAACTTTGTAAGAAAAACATCAATAAAAAAGGACCAACTGAGTTCTTAGAGTCTTATAAGTTTCATCATTAGGTTTATTTGATTTTGAATATAACTGTTATAAGTTTCATCATTAGGTTTATTTGATTTTGAATACAACTTTTATAAGTTTCATCATTAGGTTTATTTGATTTTGAATACAATATTTAAAAGTTCATCACTAGATTTATTTGATTTAAGATTCAACTTTTTCAACACCGTCCAACATAATATATTTTATACTTTGGTGGAACATAAGATAAAATAATACTCAGCTTTAGAATTGTTTATACAGGGAATATATAAAAAAAATCTTAACGTTTAAAGACAGCCAAGACAACCAATTTTTGGACTCAATTTTAAACTGTGAATATAATAAATAAAAATAAATATTAGAATAATTTCATTAACTTTAAATGATCATATGAGCGAATAAAACCGGCCATGGTAAATTTGGTCTGAATTTGAAATGCTCTAGAAGAATTAGAAATTATTGAAAATATTATGTTTCAGTGATATATAAAATAAAAAATAATTAAGTTTTTGAACAATCTTAAATACGTTTTTGGTATTATTTTGTGGTGGCTGTTTGGTGGATTTAGACGTTAGAAATCTACGGTATTACCGGTATACTAAAATCAAATGTACAGTACAAAGTTCTACAAGATGATATTTACTGATAACCAAACGATTTGCGTATTTTGCTAGCCCAAAATAATTGCTGTTTTAAAAGATCACCCCTTATTATGAAATCAATAATTATACATAAATGTTTTAGAATTTCTTCCACTAACTTATCGACTCCACCCCAAATTTCTAAAGATCCCAACAATTTTTTCAAAAGTCTGTAATTATGAAATTTTTAACATAATTGGATCCACGATGCCATTTATTAAAGGGGCGATGATTAAATGACAACGAAATTGTCCAAAATTTAAAATAATGGATAGATTTTGGTTGGAATAATGTTTTGAGCTGTTTTTATTGTCATACCCAGAAGGTCGAGGCGATCTTCGGTCTTAGATTCATATAAAATGTCATATCGACTCAAATCGGTGTCGGTTTAGAAAAGAAGGCTTCAATGATTTTGGTAATTATTTAGTAGACTGTTTGAAGTATATATGCGTGCAGTAAAAATACAAATCAAAAGCCCCACTGAATTGCGTCTTTCTGTAGTATACTCTGATAGAAACTTTATTCAAAATTTGGAACAATTTTACACCAAGTGAACTCACTTCTTTGAACTGGTTTGTCTTCTAAAGCGCTGCTCCATTTTAAGATTAACTGTAGGCAAATGAGTATTGAAAGTCTTATGAATGTAACAATACATCGGCTTCCTCGCGGAGTGTAACCAGTTAAACCACTACTTATAGCCAGGTTGTTAATTTTTGGAAATGAATGACTCTCGAAAATTGTTATCTCTTTCCCTATAATTAGTTGTCTGCAATTTGTGTCTGGAGAACAAAAGTCAAACGAAATCTTAAACAAATATTAGCTCAATGTTATGAATTCTGCAACATTTGTTGTTTGCATATCACGATTGAGTTGATCCGGGAGATAGTTGACTTTTAGAAAGAGGCGGGGCTGGTCAACAAGGCACGGGAGAATTTGAGTAGGGTGTTACATTCTCGGGTAATAGCTTCAGGTTGCGTACAATGGAGTAGATCTGAGACGCGAGCTGTTTAGAGAATGGTTTTTCATTATGAAATAAATTCGAGTAATCTAAAGCACACATATTTTTTCCTTTAAAAAAGAACAAATCAAGGCTCTTCATTATCACGGACATAGAGTACATTCGGGAAAATCCTCACCTGAGTACTACATTTTTAATCTAATTACTGTGCTTTCGCTTTGTTTGATATTACTACACATATTTGCAAACGTAGTCAAGAATTGTCCGGAAGTGCTCAAGAGAAATCCATATCCATCACTATCATGATTGAACAATTATAGGAAACTAGCGGCCATTAAATGTCTCAAACATATTTTGTTAGCACCATAATGATACAGAATTCAAAGTTGAGATTTTGAATAATGCTAGTATTTGCTTTAAAAGAAATTATTCGTTTTAGAAAGGAATGGTCTGGAAATGAAAAACATTTGTTGCTTTCAAATACAGTATGGAGGTATAGAATTAGTGTTTTTCGGAAAACACAAGATAGATCTAGAAGCCTGTCACCGAGTCAAAAATAACACATTTCTTATTCTCAAACATATTTTGTTAGCACCATAAAGATACAGAATTCAACGTTTAGATTTTGAATTATGCTAGTATTTGCTTTAAAAGAAATTATTCGTTTTAGGAAAGAATGGTCTGGAAATGACAAACATTTGTTGCTTTCAAATACAGTATGGAGGTATAGAATTAGTGTTTTTCGTAAAACACAAGATAGATCTAGAAGCCTGTCACCGAGACAAAAATAACAAATTTCCTATTCGATAACCTTATACGATACGTGCAGCAATTTTCAATCGACGACAACGACCACACGAAGTTTGTTTAAGAACCAGTTCATGTATCTTCTCGTATATATATCTCCGACCATTTTAGGATGTTTTGGTCTCCTTATACGCCAACGTGTACGTTGCAAATATCTTTGAAACACTTTTGTAATTAGCATTTTATCATCATGGCTTGTTTAACGTTTAATCCATTGTAACATATTCATTTAACAAGGAAAAAAAATGTATTAGTCCCGTGCTTTGATATCCTAGCTAGAATTTCTTAACCTTTTCGTCTGTAAAAAGAAAGGTAAAAATTTCTTGATAGTATAATTGTCATTTCAAAGGATGTATGCAATGTATTCAATCCATGTATGCAAATTATTGTTTTATAAGTTTCTTACGTATCGAAGTTCTTCAGGCGACTCTTTTTTTCGCATATGTTGTCCTTTTCTAATTGCTTCAGATTCTGTTTTGAAACACAACTCACGTAAAGTCAGATTTCCTGTCTTGACTTTTGGGCGCTGTGTCCAATTAATCAGTTTCAACTCGATGGTAATAAATGAGGGGTAAACAAAAAGAATGAATAAATAAACAACAAAATTTTGTGCCAACTCATGTCAATATCACTGACACATTCCAGGAAGAAGTAGTTTATTTCAATAGTTGTGAGATTTCTATGACACCACAATGTCATTGAGTACACGTTCGAAGCATCTTTCATTCGAATTCTACAATTCATTTTCTACTAGCGTTGTACTGTTTTAAGTTAGCCTCAAGTCTTAAGTTTAAAAGTGATAGATAATAGAAATAGATAAAAGTTAAAGGTGTCCAAGTAGCGTAGTGGACAATGCACTCGCTTCTCACCGTTGCGACCCGAGTTCGATTCCCGTGATCGGCAGTGGTCCTATGTGATTGGGTATGGCGGTCGCCCGCTTGGACACGTGGGTTCTCTCCGGGTACTCCGGCTTCTTCCCACAATAATGACCCGCGCTAACATCCGTGCCAACGAGAGATATTAATCTAAGTTGTAGAACTTGTTTATCAATCGTTGTAAAATAAATAAACTTCAGTTTTTTAAGTTTAAAAGAAACCATCGATATGATGAATATTATAGGGTGTAAGGCCATTATTTTGTGGTAAAGGGTATTCGAATGGGGAAACCAAATCCATATAAGGATTCATATCATCATTTAGTATCAACCGATAATATTACTGCTTGTTTATTGATTTCGATGAAACACTCTTACATTGCAATGTTTGAAATGTACATCGCTGTTTGAACAGTAAAATAGAACCATTTTAACAAGAGCTTGGACTTTGGGTTTTTGTGTCAAACAGCAATCTGACGTCGGCCTGTCTACTGCTGGTCACTCAGCGATGGCTCATTGAAATCAACAAGATTTGTCTAGCTTTTGAGCTAAGACCACGCAATCGGGGCATATTTTGCTAGAAACCAGCGTCATTTTTAGCTTGTTTTGACGCAAGAAATAGATACTTACGTCCTACCGAAAGTCCAAGCTCTTGTTAAAATGGTTTTATATAGTTCTGGGTGGTCAGAACACAAAATATCGATGCATCGGTATCAACCAGTTTTAACAGTAGCTGAAATAATTAATGCAAAAAAGATGTAATGTAAACCTTTTTATCAAGATGCAGCTGTTTGAACTAATTTTCTAAATTATGCACAGAGTAATAAATTGTACAAAACATTGATTTCTTTGGCATATGAATTCTGATTCGAAATTTATTGTTGTTGAAATGACAATCATTTAGTCTGTGTCTTTTAATGAGAACACATTGTGAATTTATTTGCAATTGTTTCAAAGGAAAGGCCGCGTGATTCGAAGTGATACCGCAGTGTACTGATTATTAACCAAATCTCTTTTGGTCCGATTGCGTTTTTTTTTGCCACGGAAAGTTGAATGTATGTAAAGTGTCACTAAATGTCTTGTTTATAACCAGTTGTTTGATTACTCGTTATTCACTGCGAAGCTATGACACCAACGTCAATTTATAAATCGCTTATTATAGTGCTCCTGAAGTGACATAATATTAACCCGCGTAAGGCAGGAGGAAAAAAATCAAATTAACTGCAGCAGAAATTTTATCATGCAATGGAACCACAATTAATTCTTTTGAAAGAATAAAAAATGCAGTAGCTGAGGTTTTCAATCTGTTCAATAGACTAATGCATTTATGTTCTAACCACAAAATGAAAGACATGGCCCAGCACATTAGAACAAATACAAAATTACACAACTAACTACTTTTAATCTGACATTAAGAGAGGAAAAACTTCAAATTAAAATTCTGATTGACACGTCGGTAATTCAATTTAATTTTTTAAAATCTTATTTTAAAGAAAGCATTGTCAAAAAGAACTTAGAAACACTTCTTTTAAAAAAAATCGAGCTAAAGGTTTGACTAATTGCTTTGTATCAAATTATCCTTATTTATAAGGTGGGTGGTAATGTACATGAACAATTTTCTGGTTCCTTCCTGAAAATATTTTGACCGTTTTATTGACATCTTGTTGTTTATAATGATGAATGTCTGTTTCAAATTTTCTCTGTCTGTGTCATAAACATGAATTCAACAGAAGTGGGTAGGACAAAGTGCATTTAACATTTGATGAGGAGACTCGTGTAACACAATGAGAATCTGGTTGCTTTCTGCCTGGACGATACATCAAAGGGTCGAAGCCACGTGTAAAAGGTTCTTTCTTGCTCATAGACAGGGAGGCTTAACATTTAATACTTTCTAATTTACTTCCGGCCAACTGGTACAAAATTGCGACAGTCACAAACTCCCTGGCAACAATAACATCGAGATTACATTGTTTTTCTGATGCGAATTATTCCAGACAAAACGTAATTGTACTGATAAATGTCTTGTACGTTAAAATAATTGAATTCAGAGAAAACTATACACGTTTTTTTTTTACTTAGTAGTTGCAATTTATTTTCATGGCTTTTCGGCGAGTCAGCAGTTGCCCTTTTTTTGACATGGCCGATATAAATTTTAATCATTTTGTTGAATCTGGCAGCATTAAAAATTGCGTTCTATCTAGATTTTGATATATTTTATTAATGCTAGAATTTTCTAAAACTCCATTGTTCTGACGGGTTACTCGTACTGTGTCCCGGTGTAGTGATACATTGGTAGAAATACAGGGTGTGATGAGGTCGGTCTACAGGTGCGCGAAAACAAGAATGTGATGAACTATTTTGTCTGTCGTTTCATGCCTTGTTAAGGCGAACTTATAACAAAGGATGCGATTTCTGATAAATGTCATCTGACAAGTCTTTTTAATTTTCAACTGACCGCAAACGATGACCAGGAGGGTCATTGTAGAATAAAGTGTCAGCTACCCCCTTGTATATAATTATAATCCTCCGAACCCCATCCAATCGGCAGAAATAGATTTCTAAATAGTATGTAAATGATAAGTTGTTCACAGACACCCTACAATTTATGAAATTCCTTCCATGATTTATGTAACGTTGCTATTATTTAAAATGACCACGTATTTCGCTGAATTTCACGAAATTTTAAAAAAATAAACCGCAAACATTCTTGTTAACTAATTATGAGCTATGAATTTTTCATCTCATAATATGGATTCGTCATATTTGCTGCGTCTTAAATATAATTAGCCAAATCTAAGACAAAATTTCAATTGAAAAATTAAAAAAGAATGTCTATCATATTAAATTTGTGTAGCATTTATTTCAAACGTCACTAAACCCCCTCCCTCTCTCTCTCTCTCTCTCTCTCTCTCTCTCTCTCTCTCTCTCTCATAATCGTCGCACACAGCATACGATCCGGGGCTGCCTAAGAATAGGTTATCAGTGCCAGATCTCAAACACCCGACACACACTAAGCCCAACACTTTCTCTCTGTCATGGCTCAGATTTCACCGTGGGTGGTTCTCGGATGGAATCTCGTCCCGAAAGAGTTTGACATCCCAAGAATAAACCAAAGCTAGCATAACAAGACACCTCACCCGATGCAAAATCAGATAAAATTATTCGTTGAGTTGAATCATTTATTTCTACATTTAATGCTAGAGCAAAATTGAAGAGAAACAATTTATCATAAAATTTACTTTTGGATAATTCTTGTTTTAATAAAGTAATACCAGTAGATGTACGTTTGTACGCTGAAGTATGCAATTTCCTTTAAAGATATAGGAATTTATCGTGTTAATGTAAGACCGAGTTTATAGATAATAATTTCAGCCTATTCTCTCAATTTGTTGATATACCGATATTTCATTTAATTCAGTTTGCTGAAGAATTATCCAGGTAATCAAATTCAATTTATTCATATAACGCCTTGAGAATATCTTGTTTTTAGGGGGTAGTTTTTCTCTTACATCTTACTCCGAAACGTCTATCAAAGAAATTCGTTCTCTAATTCCCTATCATCTTTCGATTTCAATGAATTAATAAATCATTTTAATCTGTTCTTTCTAATTATGATATTAAACTGCGATTTGGGGTAAAACCATTAAGTAAAACTATTTTTCCTTCTTTTTGAAAAAATCTTTTCAAAGAATCTATTTTTCAATCAAGGTGAATCGGTTTTTAAAAGATCTGGGTCCCTTATTACACTTTGCATTTTGCAGTTCATTCATTGATAGCTATCTGACATTTTCATCTTTGAAATGTCAATCAGAAAATTTATCGCATTTTCTCATCGTCGACCAGGTGTTTGAAATGAAACCATCAAAACACATTTTATAAAAAAAAATTGGTTGACGTTTAAAGTGACACTTCATTCAATAAATGTTGTAATAAGTCTTTCCTGAACAGGACCTATATTTATTGATCACGAATACATAGTATGAATATAATAACCGTAATGTACTTTTTTAAAGGTATCAAGTCATGCATTCATGTTGGCGGGAAGATCCAAACAAACGACCAAGTTTCAGCGATTTACGACAAACTTTCGATACGATGTTGGAGAAAAGTTGCAGTGAACATTACTTGGATTTTGAACTTGACGATAACAAAATTTACTATCATGTTAGCCAAGAATTTGATAACAATACAGGAATGGACCGGATTTCCACTTCCGATATAGACCTTCACCTTTCAGGTCTTTTCGCAAAAACAAATCAAGAAGAAAATTCAGAAGACAATAAAATTTATGACGTCATAGAACACGCGGACGACGTCATTGGTCTAGACGCAGGAGAGGGAACGCTGGAAAACGACTGTTCTTGTTCCGAATCCTCAGAGGACAAAGATAAAGAACTTTCATCCAGGACAACCAATGACACAGTTTTGCTCCCAAATAACAGAATGGTGACATTTAGTAGGGATTCCTTAAAGACGTCTCCGATTCGGAAAAGAATTCGACAAGGATCACCCCACGTGAATAAAAAGAATTCTATTTTATCTTTACAAACTACAGCTGCAATGACAGACAAGTACGGATACACTGATCACTTATGTAGACACGAGCCTCTTACTTCAAAATCATCAAAATCCAGCAGTAATTCTAGCAGTCCCGAGCTCGAACGAGTCCCAAGGAATAGCATACTAGACTGCGATGCGGACGAAAGTAGCATTGGAAGTTCTTGCTCAAAATGCTCTACGTCCTCAAATGGCGACGACGACGTATTCTATCCAAACAGTTACGGCGATCTTCACAGAGGACCACACACTCCTTATAAACTTGTTCATAGACCAAATCGGTACGGTTATAATGCCAGAAAAGAAATCACAACTACCCCAAATCCGATTTTACCTGCAAAAGAGGATATGCAAAATGACTCCGGTGTGTCCACATCCAGTGCTAGTGAACTGCGTTCCATAAATAACAGAATTTTCGTTTTCCCTCCGGACAGCAATCATCTACGTTGGACTGAAGAAGGGCCGAGTAGAACGGACAGTTCCTCCTCGGTTTCGGGCAGTGATACTAAAACTATTTCACAAGAAAATGGAATGTCGACGGACACCTGTGTCTGGGACAGCGATGAACAGACGCTCGATACATATGTCTAGACTCATTGGTGTCCAAAATTTCTGGAATAAATGGCATTTTTCAATATATCCTAATTATGTTTTCAAACCCAAAAATTCATGTTTCAAATTTTGTAAATTATAATTTACTTGGATAAAACATTTGGCTATTCAGCCAAGATCAGTCACATTGGATTTGTTTTCAATTGAATTTTCGATATCTTTTTGCATGTTTATATATAATGCTGAACGTGATCAGGTCAACCAAGAACAGCCTACAATACCTAGAATAAATTCAGATTTATTTGCGCATGATAACACTTTCTAGATATTTCACAATTAGCTGTTACACCTAGGAAAGCAGACATTAAAAAGGCAAGCCAGGATTCGATGAGACCGTGTGTGTTGTCATCAATGATTTTAATGAAGAATTTGGGAAGTGAAATCCATATCTTGTCAAATCCAGAGTACCTTGGCTTCCTGCTTTTTGCATAGTATGACATTTTGTCCACCAGTCGCAACATACGGTTGGCTAGAATAGATCTAGAAATTGATCACTCGCAATAAAAGTCGGAAGCGTGTTTGTTAATATTGGGGAATGTGCACGGTCTTTGAAAGATTTTACCTTTGTTTCCAAAGTCGCGGGAAATCTGATATAAATAATTGTCATATCATCTTGGATGGGCCAATCATCGTACATGTATTTTAACACTTTAAAATATCGACACTTGTAGCATGTCATCGAATATAATTAATCAGTTATGCCATAGTTTAATTTTTCAGAACGGGGGTCGTATTCACGAGTAAGATATACATGTACAATGAAGTAACCGATTTTAAAATCACTCCAACGTCTTTAATATGAACACAAACTCATCTATAGATTTCTTTGTGATTTGTTTTAGCGACAGCACCCCCATTTCCAAAGACTTGCAGGAAATTGGTAATTGGTAAGGTAGAGTTGGGTTTGTTCAGATACTGAGCCTTCACCTAGATTTTAATGATATTGTTATTTTGTTTTGTTTTGGCGTGTCTGGTCGACAACATAAATTCATTAATTAGTCTGTCGATAAAACAGATTCTTAAGAGAGAATAAATCATATCTCTTTATTAAAGGTTAAACTTTTACTTCTAGCAAGTCATAAATGATTCCTGGTTAACCATCAATGATTTAAAAACTCAATCAAAATAAATAACCCGTAATTTAGTTATATTTAGATTTAGGGTAGGGAGGAAATTTCTCCGTCTTGCTGAAAGAGAAAGAAAATTATGTCAAATTACGGAAAAAAATCCTTTGTTTTCCTTACGTGATAAAACGTCTCATACGAAGATCGCTGCATATGAAAGTCAAGTCAAAAGACACGTTTTCCGTGTTAATCTAATTTGAAAGCTGCCAAAACTAATTACTAACTGCAAAAGGATATGTTTTCTGGAATTAATGCTTTTATTACTCGTGTTAAGTTAATACAATCGCATCCCATGTCAATTAAGGAAGGTAATTTCTGAATGGTTGCTTGTTATTGAAATAAAAATAAGTTCCCTTTAAATATATACAGCTCGATTCGTCACTCGAGCCCCCTTAATGTATCTACTATGAAATGTAGGGATACATTATATAAGGAAATTATGACAATATCTTATTTGATCTTGGGGATTTTTTCCTATCGATTTCGCAGCATGATCAGTTGTTGTTGGGTCTGGATGACAAAGGAGACCAAAATGTTCAGAACTATTCGCTGCGTTTCTTCCATCATTTCAATCAAGTTTGGAATGTTTTTTGAGTTTATTTTGTTTGGGAATATTTTACCTTAAACGCACTTTTACGCTGTTCTTTTTAATAGAGTAATTTAAAACGCTGGTTGGTTAAACATCTGAGAATTCACATCGCATTTCCTCTTATGTCAATAATAAATTGATTGAATTGAAACTGCGAAGGAAGTATAAAAATTTCTACCTTTAATTTTTGAAGAGGAGGTAAATTTTGACAGTAATGACCATTTTTTTTTTTTACATGAAAAGTTGAGAAAACCCCTATTACGCTGTGTTTCCAAAACCTAATAATATCATCAAAGCCTGTTATCTTTGCAATAACTTAGATTAAATGCATTTATGAATAGCAACGCATCAAATTATAATTATAAAAAATGAATCAAATTGATTGTTTTATTTTCGGTTTTTTTAAGTAATTAAACAAAACTATCATTTATTAAGTTGCACCAATAAATTAACAAAGACAATAAGAAAACAACCCCCTTCGTGAAAAAATCGTGAAACTAGACCCTTTACATCTGTGTATATATATATATAGTGAGATATTTACATACGGAGTCTTCTGCCTAATGCAGGGTCTAAGTTTACCTCAGCAGGTGCTGCCTGATTGCGCACAGTTCTTTTGAGCTTTTGAGGGGAGAGCAGTGAAGTCTATCTGTTGCCTCTGGGGGGTATAGTCCCCACCCCTTTCCTTCTGATCTACGTTTTCTATTGTTTTGTGTTTAATCTTTCTCTAGCTCAAGGTACACTCTACTCTTTGATTTTTTCCCTCTGTGTTTCACAGGTGTTCATCGCTAATGTACATGGACCCATTAACCAAAACGTCATGGCGAAGTGTACCAACACCGGTGAAACAGAATCTTCTAATTAAATGATAAACACGGCCGAGCTAACAATCAATTTACTTTACCAATTTGCCGCTACCCGAAAGCCCTATTGTTGGTGGGTTTTGAAGAATGGTTTTATTGGTGGCATTTGCCTTGAACAGGTGCATTATTTGTAGAAAGAAGTAGGTAATGGTATGTTAAACTCGGGTTGTGATTTGTTTACAGTTGATGTTTATAGATTTCCCAGGTGTCCGAGAGTTTCTAATTCGCGTTTTTCTTTACATATCTCACTCTCTAATACATAGACGGATTAACTTGTGAGGTTGACTTGCTAAACATGAATTAGATGCTTGGATAATGAGGAGAATGCAAATTGAGCTTCAGCTTAAACAACCCAATTTCTGAATGTCAAAAAAAAATCAACTCCGTGAGAAAATGAAATGACATTCGGCATTTTATTTTGTAAAAGTATCCTTTTTATCATAAGGCTTTGTCCAATGTAACATTAGAGTTAGCGAATTCTCATTACTTGTATATGAATTATAAACCACAAAATATAAACATTCTTCTAACCGCTGCAGGTGCTACGAAACTAGGAAAACCGATAAAAAGCAAATAAAATTGTTCAAAAGCTGACACTAAAGGAAATATGCTAACAGTTTACACAGCATAACAGCATATTTACACTCGTCAACATCACGTAAAAAGAAAGCATTCTAATGTAAAGCCGAAACTGGCGCGTACCGCCATGAATGCCAGCGCCCTAAATCTATACTTCCGGTTTACCGAAGAGATCTGTGTGGCGTCTTGGAGGATCTTTGATGCCCCTCGTTCTGACCACAAGGTGACTAGTGCCTAATCATGTCTGTAATACAGTGTAAAAGGCTTAATTGTGTTGGTGGGAGTTCAAATAAGCTTTAATATGTACTTGTATCTAATCGAGCGAAATAAACCCATGCACGTAAGCCAGATCCGACAGGATCTGCTTGTGCGACGCCATTCAAACGTTAGTAAGTTCGGTCGTAATTGGTCATTACAAATTAGTGTTTAAGTAATAATGAACTAAAAGAAGGGTCTTAATTTTTCCCGCTTCTTCAATGAGGTCTATCCGCTTATCTCGCCAAAATGGCCAAGAACCCACGAAATGGACGTGGTCAAAGTTTCTAACGCTGTAACGTGACTATTGTGTTCGGCCTCGGCTTTTGTGGCGGGGCTCTTGTTACCAATGGAGGACCAAGTTTCTAAGTTTCACATATGACGTCTTTCCCCGGAAGATGACACCAATTTTGTCGTCTGGGATGGTATTAACCTTCACACCAACTTGGAGAATTGTTAAGCCTGAATCTCAGTGCATTATAAGAAATATCCGTTAAAAAAAACCTCTATATTTTACTGGTTTCATAAGGACTTTGAAACACAATGATCAATGCGTTTATTTTAAATACTATACTTAAAATATATATTTACGACAATTCAATAGTGGGTGTAGATTTTTGAAACGATAATTGAAGATTATGCTAGGCAAAATGTCAGAGTTCCAAGTTCTATCAAATCTATTCCACGGCCTAATAAATCATTATTTCAAAAAATAAGAAGGGGAAAGTTCACAACGTAAATATCTAATTGATTTGTTTGATTTATAGGACGTTTTATAAATATATTTTCACAGTCATGATACTAAAGTAGATTTCATTGCTAATTTTGTATGGTCTTAAACGATGAAGACTATGCGGCATTGTAGAATAGAATTGAATAATGATAGAAAAAGGTAATTTTTCCTTAAAAGGTCGCAAAAAATACCTATGACATCCGAAAATGAAACTTTCAATTGGTTATCCAACAGCAGATGTTCGGGTTCTCGTGATTATATTTTTGACAGTCTAGAGGGAAATCATTGAAGAAAAGCATTGGAAATTATGTGCATAATATTGATGAACGATGTGCATTTTTTTTTAAAGAAAAAAGGACCGTTAAATGAAAAGTATGAAAAGAAGAATGACGAATTTTAGGTTTTTGAACCTTTAATAATTTAAATTAACAATGCCGATATTATGATATTACAAAATGTTTGATGGAACATTCCATAACTTACATAAACTCCAGGGTATAATATAAAATTAACTACATGTACTACACATAACAAATTAAGTACTCATATAACACTTCATTGTCCATTCATAACTCGAAATTTACACCCAGCCACCCAACCCACCCCCTACCCCCAAAAAGAAAAAGACTGCAAAGGGAATATATGTACACCTTGCCAATTTTGACAGAAGTTCTATGACGTCATCGCCAACAGATGCCTGATCCTCACTTCTACGTTTTTGTCAACGGAACAAATGACCATGAACCAAAGCTTTACTGTGGAATGTATACCGCCATGATTAAAGATGTCGTCCTTTTACCGTGTGATTATTCCCTCTCTTTGACATCTGTTATTTCACGCCTTTTCTCTGCTTTTCTAAACTATATGAGCATACAAATACTAATTTCAATTCAAAAAGGCAAAGCCCTAATTTGTCGACTCCGGTTCTCGTGTTGCTCAGTGGGCATTTAGCGTGTACTTTGGAGGGCTTTGATAAGGGGTTTATGGTAGTCAAAACCATTTAGCTCATCTAAACAATTGGTTTTATGTGTTTGTCATGATAATTACCAACACAGGTGTGAGGATTAAACACGAAATCCCAAATCCGGCATTTGGGAAATAATAATATCATAATTGCATATTTATAAATTGAGACCTTTTTCATATCAAAGCACGGATGTGTCCTTTCTAATTTCCTAACTTCAATCGTTTGATATAAAAAACCAAACTTAGCCTATTCTCAACACATTTTATTCATAGACCTTCAAGTGTTCCGTTTTGAGCTTCTGATTTAGGTGTGATACCTAAATTAAGACAAGCGTTCAAGAGATCATGTACGTCTTTTCTCGCAGACAAGCTTTTGTCTATTTATTTTTTCCCACTTTATCTCATAATTTTCTTATACCTTATTCACATTGAACCTTCTTTGTATAATTTGGACATTTGAAAAGTGTACATTTTTGTTTGCATGTTTCTTTTTGAGGAAAGAAATGATGACGTCTCTCAAAGACAAATTGAGTAATACTACTAATAAATTCATCGCGGTCACGTGAAAAGTCTATTACTAAATAGGTCATCTAAAAACCAAATAAATCTGCTTTGATGTTTTTCATCTATATTTAAATCAATTTCACCCCGTATCTTGCAGAAATTCCCAGTAATTTAGAAAGTCATCTTTATATTACATTCGAAATGCGTGATTAATGGTTTAATAATGTTCACATACATATTTAGAATCAAATAGCTTAAAACGATCAAACAGTTTTTGTGCTATTTTATTATAAAGTCATCTTTCTGGGGTCCTTCGTTCTAAAGATAGGTCTAGCTGTCTGGCAATTTTGTTGGTTGGTATACTTGCATATATGAATAAATTCAAGGCATGGGGAAATTTTGTAATGCAACATAATGAATTAACACTGAACGATAAATTCAGTGAATTTAATTTTGCAGTTTCGTTGACCCCTCTCTTCCCCAAATTATTATTTATAAACAATAGATTTTATGTAATGTACAAAATTAAAATTTTTCAATATTGTGAAAAACTAAGGAGTGAAAATGGAGTATATTTCTCATATATGTATATATATATATATATATATATATATATATATATATATATATATATATATATATATATATATATATATATTATTGAAAATTAATAGTTTTTAGTTGTCAAGGATTTCCTGATCAATAATTTACGATCCAGGAAATCAGATTGTTTGTAAAATGGATGAATGGATGAAAACCATTATCGCAAGATCCATCAATTTACATATTGGGTCACGGGAATAGTTCTATCAAAGAAGTATGATTTTCAGAGATCTCCGATGTTCTATACTTATCGGTTCAAACCAGAGTGTCCACCATTGCCGCAACTTGTTTCAGACTTTAGAATCGGCACCATTTTCAGAACAACGGTTTAAAGAATGCTTAAACGTATTCTAATGCCCTAAACATTAGTTGTAAATATCTTAAATCATGTTTCATTAACATGTTAATGCTCGTTTACACAGACTCTAATAAATCTGATTCTTTCTGCATATTATAAGTAAGCATAATGCTTTCCCATTCAAGTTATTCTGCATAGACAGGATTCTCTTTAGAGGCGAATATATCATACATATTCTGGTTTACCATTTTTATTGCCTATATGGTCCACAAACCGAAATTTATAATATACGATGCAAGTGCCCCCATATATTGCAGTTGTGGCTTGTTGGAGCTAACTTAGGAATAACATAGGTCATTTGCTTCCTGTGATAGTATATATAATGCGATGCTTTTAAAAGTTCAGAAATAGTACTCCATTCAATAAATCATTATCATCTTTGAACTAAATTGCATTTCTTTGCCATAACTTCTTAATTTCTGCTCGGATTCTGATAAGGCTGTCTATGATGTGTGCATCTTGTTAATTGGTATTATATCCAAATTCCTAACGATGTCCGAAATTAATGATATTGAACACATCATGAGACGGTGTTTCAATATCATCCACCAATGAAAATTCAAGAGGAAATGCCTCTCAAACGGAAGTGGAGCAATACGGTAAATATACAACTATCTGATTTTACATTTACGTAATACATTCAAAAGCATCAAAGAATTGACATAAAAGTATATGAACAAGCTGTGAAAGGAACTTGTATAAATTTTCGACATGGCGTCTTAATTGCATTTTTTGGTTTTAAATGAATAATGTGGATACAATATGGTCAATAATTCATCCGTTTATGCTTGTTTTATCTTCTGTTTCACTTGTTCATCAAGACATTTTATGGTGATTTGAAATTTGATTAATTTGTAATTCATTTCTTTTATTATCTTAAGGAAGCACAAAACTCTTCAGGAAATACGTAAGGAATGTCTTTGGGCTATATTGGTTTTTAAAAATAAGAAATATGAAATGTTTGGGATTTGTGAATGACAGTAAACAAGCCTTTATGATAGATGTATAAATGGCCAGGTAGTCTTTGTTTAAGTCTACAACATCTGCATGAAAATAAATAAAGTGACACCCCCATCTCGGCAAAAAATCAGCTTCTATGTTTCACTTCAGCTAGACACATGTCATATTTGATCTAGATCGTACAAGGATCTAGATGTTATCTTAATTAGTGATTTTGCGATTAACTGATTTTTTTAAAACAGGAGTGTATCCAGGGGAACTCGTCCGAAAAGCGACCATACAATGGCCCGAAAACTGAGAATCTACCACACCAAAAACCTCGACTGTATACCAGTTGTCAATGAGGCAATTGTTATAACGAGTTGATCGGAATATTTGACAAACATTTCTAATATTCAGGTCATATTTCAATATCCACAGAACGAGGAACAATGATGGTTTCCACAGGTGCCGATGAAAGGAGTTGAATGACAGACGGTGTTTTCTGGGCCGCGATTAAATGCTGCATCGCCCGTTATTGTTCCATCTTTGAGTCGGTAGACCTCGGGGACCAGCACAATTCCTTCCAGTGGTCCTGCATTCCTCGCTCTTCTGAGACAGTGCTTCGTCACCCTGAGTCTTCACTTTGAAGCAAAGGTAGAAAAAAAGATAAGCGATGGTCCTTTCCAATCAGCACGCTTTGCAAATCCAATCAGATGACCATCTACTGGATAATCGGCCAAAGATTAAGGATACATAGAAACTCATTATCTACTTAGAAGATTAGCAGCTATACTCGACCAAAGATTATAAAGTTATTATCAAAGGAGATTACGAACATGTGTCAATCAAGAATGCGGTCCAAAGACGATTGTGATGTACGCAAAGAGGGACCAAATTATCATTTAAACCCCCGGCAGTCCTTGCTAAAGTACATACAATGACTAAGAGCTATTTGGAATTAGCACTTTAAATTGTTTTTGTTTTAAAGCAATTGACAAAAATAATAACAAAAAGAAACTGTGGTGGTACATGACAAAACCCGGTTTTGTTTTAACGGATTATTTCCGTGTTGAAGATATCAGTTTCGCGGCGTAGGACTTCAAAAATGAGATTGCAACATTTTTGTTGACAAAGAAATGTGTGATGTTCTTTTTTAAAGATAGATGCTCAAAGATAAAATTCCATTAGTATAAGGTTGTCAGCCACAGATAATATGTGTTCTTTTCCTTAAATAATTCAGTTAAACTTCGTAGATGACCTTGATTGCCATGCAACTACACTGGTATAGATATGAATTTGTCATTTCTCAATTTCAATAAATTTCTTTTTCGAAGAAACAATGATTTTTTCCATAATTTTCGAAGAAATAATGTGATTTTATGATGTTGTATATCATACGCAGCATCCAGCATATTCATTCGATTTTCCTTTAGATCTAATGTAAATAAAAAAATAAGACAATGCGTTTATATTCAAAAGAAAAAGTTCTTAATGGATTTACATGTATTCTGCTTTTCCTCGTGGTTAAGTGAATATTCAAATTTCTATGAATTTCTACCGGAAATGCATGAAAAGTGGATACAATATTTACTAATATAAAATACAAGCGGAAATAAAGCCTAGATTTGTCCTGCTCCCAACAAACGTAAACTCTATATCTCATTGATATCATGAATTTATATCGTGTCAATTTAAATCAAAGATATGGACCATAAAATGATCTGAATTATTAGGCTATCTGTGACTACATCAATCCTAAGATTAATTATCAGTTATTATATCAAGTTCTGATGAAACAACATACCAAATACTTTTGGTATGAAAAAAAAAATCGGACACAATTTTAAATTATTCCGCTTCATTTTGTAATATATCATTTATTGTTCCCTTGAAAAAAAAAAACGCTGCCTCGCAGAATTACTTAGTTGATGTGATTTTCTGTTTGAAGTCTCGTAGCAGATTCTATTTACTAATATTGGAGCCAGTTCACTTTATACTTTTCCTTCGTGAAAGTGTCATTTTAAATTTGAAATTAAATGTCATAAAAGGCTTAGAGTTCTCAAATAAAAATTACGGCAAATTTTATCTCGAACTTTTAATAGTTTATTGAACATTCCCTTCGATTTACAGTGCAAATTAAATAACTCATACCAGAAGATAAAAAAAAATGTCTGAGCTACCCAAATGTTTCAAGATTGTCACAGATCGACAGACCACTTTGATGGGAACGTTTTAAATTAAATCCTTTATTGTGTGATTTCCCTTCAATCCAGTACAAATGATCAAAATACTAGATAATTCATCATATTTAAAATTGCGCATGTTTCATGTTACCGAGCTCACAAGAATTCAACCACAAATATACAGGTTTAAAATGTCCATTGTCCCGCATGTGATGTGTTCATTTTGTAAGAAGTGTGCATACGATAATCTGTAGTTTATCTTGTTAGATAAAACAGACTTTTAAGATTTAAATATATTTTAGAAATGATACTTTGGAAGGTATTTTTCGCCATTGAACATTCCGTGAAAAGACGGGAGGAATATAATGGAGGCAATTTAAGGTTTATTGTCAGTTCATAAAGGCTGGTTTTATTTCTGTAGTTATTGGCATACTGGAGTCAAATAGGCATGTCGGGTGTAAGAGCGGGCCGGGAAGTGAGCATCCAGAAAGCACTGGGAGCTTGGTCTGATCTCTTTGTGCTTTCGAAAGCTTTTAAATATAAATATGCCTGATATTATCAAAATCATTTACCACTACATAAAGACTTAGCGTCCATTAAAGCAACAAGAAAACATATTTGCAAATTGTTGTTTGCAATTCAACGCGTTTGATGATACGGATTAAAAGACATAATTTAAAAATTAACTCGTTCGCAGTTGGACTTTGATCTAATCGGTATGCGCTTGAATTGAGATTCAAACTCATGTGTGAATGGAACTTTGATGTGTTTGGGGATTAAAGCGCATTAGAGATGCTAGTCTCGCTTGAACGACACTTTGATTAACTACTTCGCAGTCAAGTGGCATTTGACCACGGTTTGTAAACCATTCAGTAGTCTGTCTGTGCGTGTGTGTATTATTTTTTTTCTGCGTGCCCATCAAGACTTGCCTTTTTACTCGTGGTAAACATGTTTATATGTTTGTCTGTTTTGTTCTGTATTGTGTACAAGGTAGTTAGTGCTCAGTGGAAACACTTCAATTAGCTTTAATCTACTCCTCGGCTCACAGAAAGGCCAGCGATGTGCTTGAGTCCCAGCACCGCCTATTCCACTGCTCCGTGTTTAACTTGTCATTTTAATGGCTTTAATAAAGACTCTCCGGTGCTCTTCTAATCGTTACAAATGGCGGTACTTCAGAGCACATTTCAGCGTTCAGAGGGCTAGTCGTTTCTCTGTGGGTATAAATTACCATCTCAACCTTTCCAATGACATACTTTTAATATTCCGAATTTTTGAAGTGTTCAATACCCCGCGCCAAGTTGGCGATCTATAGATAAGTGAAGACCACCTGATTTTAAAGGCACCGAAACAGCCCAACGTTTAACAAACGTGCGGCCGTCCCCTTTCTTCTGTACTGTGGTAGGTTCGGATTGTGTTTGACCAGTCGGAACGATTTTTTTTTCATATTTCTTAATAACAACTTTCCACATCGCATATTCTTTATGCATGTCGGGGTTCACCATAGGGGTTCAAGGAAAACAGACCCGACTTCTGAAAAGCGTCAACTTGATTTGAAATAAATATCTAATTTATATGTCTTCAGAAACACACAAGTACTAATAAATTTATGACTGGTCATAAAATATTTTATAGTGGAGGGCCGCTTATATCCTCTACCGTGCCCCCTATGCGATCAACAGTTATACCGGCCGCGGGGCAAGCCGCTCAGGTATAAAAAAAGAAAGAAGGAAACACCTGCAGAAGAAGGAAAACTTAAAAGTCATTTTCACTGGGCTACCGTCCGGCTCCCCAATGTTCTGCTCATGTTGTCAAAGGGAAAACGTCTTCATGAACAAATTTATGGCATGTTAGATCTCCGAAAAACGAGCTTTCACGTTCTAAATCCATTTACAATACAAATGGCGTTTTTGTCAATCTTACAGATGAATATTAAAACGTGATTTACTTTCACTGGTTGTTCATCAGAAGAAAATGGATCGCCGTTGAACTTCTATAGACTCCTCTTGTTTGCGCGGTAGTCATCAGGGCTTCCTTTACTGACATTTTTATAGCGTTCCGAATTCAAAAACTAATATTGAATGTATTAGAAGGGCCATGTTACATTTTTTTGTCAAATAAATGCAAACAGATTCAGTCTAAGCAGCGACATCCAATCCTATCTTCTCCTGGCTTAAGATTTATGACCACTCTATATGAGCAACCATTACTTTTTAACGTGTTTCGTCCCGATTTTTCTCAATGAAGATATCAATTTAGCCACAAGTTAATAAAAATACTTTCAGTACTATCAAAACTGTGGGCAAAAATTTGACTTGTGGAAAGAGACAGTTTACAGGATATGATACTTTTTCACCTGGCTGTATTGCTAAATTGCAGCTTTTAATGTGGTTTGACATTTATATACAGACAGTTAAATTGAGTCGTCTTCTATTTTTTTTTTTAGTAACCAACAGAAGAATTAATACTCCATGGCCAATCATAATCATATATTGATTGTAACGTGATAGACAGCAAGAATGTTGTCTTGAGACAAACCAAATAGCAGACCTGACGTAAGAACTTGTGTAGCGCTCTCCCATGGTCTCCTAATTACATGTTCTCATTTGCATGCCTCAAGAAAACAATCTATAACCTTTAGCCTGTCTACCAGGCTTCTTATATAAGCGTTAAATTAAAGTTAAATATATAAACCCGTCCTTTTTTGCAGAGAATCAAAACATTTCTTGATAAGAAAGGTTATTGAAATTTTCACATTAACCTTTTGTGCACCGAAAGGTTTTTCAAACGAGCTGATTATCAACTATTTCATTTTTTTTCTTGCCAAGTGTCTTTTTAAAAGTGTTTGACAAAAATAAAACACAGCAAGAGTATATGGTTGTTTCTTATTTTAGTTTTTAACCATATAAGTACAGTAATACAAAAAAAGAGAACTTAAATAACTTTTTTGAAAATCATAACAAATAGTTTTAATTTTATGCAAAAAAATGATAAAATTCATGATATGATTGTCAATGAATGGGAAACTGATGAGCAATATGAAGCTTCCGATCACACACCTCGGAACACACGTGACACACATGTTCATCCATTTGCGCAAATAAATAATATCACAACAATTAATTAACAATAACAAGTTATTGGGTCAATATGAAGGCTACCGGCACCCACAGCCTTCTACCACCATGTCTTGATAAACTTTCAGCACCACCGCGCCGTGTTCGTCAGTATATAACAAGGACAAAGAACTGAGTTCTGTGGGTACACAGCAGGGCTTTGGGGCTGCCCTAGGGTCAATGGAGTTCACTAAGTCTTGGACTATTGCGTGATTGGTAACATTCATGTGGTCATCGTACGGCCAGTGACACGAACCATCGCAATAATACGCATTATAACCGGGTGGCGCGAATATCCAATCGTTCCAGCCCACGGCTTTGAAGTCTACATTTAATTCCTTCCTACGACACTGGTTGTTATACTTTTTCCTCTTAGTTTTATTTTTTCTATTTTTCTTCCTATTATTTTTCCTTCGCTTCTTGTTTTTTCTATTTTTCTTATTCTTTTTCACTTTTTTATCACTAGTTGCTCGCTTAGTCCGTGACCCACGGTTATCATCCGTAAAGGTCACCAATAGAGGTCTCTCATGCCACACTTCCTCAACACTCTCAACGTCACGTCGTAAACGTACGTGTTTCACTGAGTCTGTGGACGGTTTGTTTTTAAATGACAACACACGAACTTTTAATCCATGATTTAATGTTGGATTCTTTTTCCATTTTAATACTGCTGGATGAATGTCAAAAGATTCCCAAGATGAATTCTTCCCTCCCACGTGACGGACATCCAGCAGCCTCGTTATGGCTTCAGAATTCGCGGTTTCCGGTTGGAGAACCTCGTGAATTTCTATTTTATGTCTGAACTGTTTCCTGTTTCCAACTGGATTTGTTTCATTGTTTTGATCAACAAAGAGTCTTAGCTCAGCACCAGTTAAGGATTCCTCTACAGGGATGGACGACACATTAAAGTAGAAATGGGCACAGTTCTGATCACCGCATCCCGCCATACTGATGACGTCAGTATTCAATTCTGTCAAAATATAAAATAATAAATCTATAAATGTCTTGTATTGGAGATGTTAATTTATGATAAAGTTCAAAGCAAATTGAAGAAATATATTATTTTTCGATTTGCCCACTTTATACGCATTCGTATCTGATTTAAAATTATTTCATTGCAATTTAGAATTTACATTTGAAACTATGTCTAATTGTCCTTGTAATGTAGATTTAGACAGTCTTTTGAATATTCCATATGAATTTCAAAAATAACTAAGAAAACCATATTTGTGTATTATATTCATAAATCATTTATTTCTTTCAACTTTTTTATAGATATATGCAAATCAAGTTAAAAATACTTATTCAATTATAAATGGCAAAATATCTTGACCTGTTTTGTAAGGTTTTTCATATATATAAATGGATTCTCTTGTCAATTCCTTGATTACGAATTTATACTGTTTAATATAATAAACCAAATAATTAACATCTTTGGCTAGGAATGCCTTAAATTCGTGAAATGTCATAGCTGGGCATAATTGATGATATCTAGATTCGAAATTTCTCTTTTACCTTTATGGAGAAAACTTCTAACTGTATTGGCGGACCCCGCCCCACGTCTTCTGACATTGACGCTCTCTCCAAGAGAATCCGGGTCCTCACTATGTTTTTCATACAGATCTAATAAATACTGTGGAATAAAAATGTCTTTTTTGGGCTTTGGTCGCTCCTTCAATCCAAAAAGATGCAAGAAAGTTTTCTCAAAAGCCTGGATGATCTCTCGTCGGCGATTTTCGTCGTAATGGGAGGGAAAAGCGGACTCTAAGAGGGTAGGGGGAGTAGTCCCGGCCAGCCCGATGCACGCTAGCAGCAATATAAAACCACGTCGACAGAATTTCATTGTGAAAATGCCTGTAAAATAAAAGAAACGCCATTATAGAACACGCCGGAATGAAAAATCAAATCCGAACTCTCCATTCCCGTAATCTCCCCAAACGGAACCCGGTCAACTTTTATTTTCTAAAATACACATGTAGATACATTGATTAAACAAAAATTTAAAAACCTGTTCAAATACATGTTTCATAAACAAAGCTTTGCGTCACTGTGTCGTTATTGACTTATTTACTTTTTTATCGATGAATGGAGATTTTCTTTTGTTGTCAGTGCCTTGTTTCAATAGAGTGATCCCATCAGAATTTGAGCTATGTGATGGACCGGGGTATGTATTTATAAAACATCGGTGATTCACGTCGTGTTGGTGGGTGGACAATGTGAGACCAGTCAATAATCTGCTCGGAATTAGCTGCAGAATTTGTTTTATGACGCGCTGGAGATATCGGATTAACAAAACAATCACTTCAAACGCCTAGAAGTATCTAGTTTAACTCTCTAATCAACGGTGTATCTTAATTGGGAGTGTTCTGTATACATTTCTCCTCTATTTCAATTTGAGATGTGGTGCTGTATTTATATTTTTTTTAAATACTCTTTTCTATCATCCAGTAGAGATTGTCAATTATGAAGAAAATAAATATACAACCCATTTAATAAATTTAGAAGGTTGGCAACTTTTTCACGAAACGAAAATATATGAGAAAAATGATCAGAAAAATAATCGTGATATTCCTGTGAGGAAAATAAGATAAGAGGTAGAAAACAAATGAGAGAGTGCTTGTTAGATCCATGTTGGTAAAGGGGGGACATGAATGAAGGCAAGGCGATCAAACAAAAACTGTGTGTTGTTTAAATTAGGCGGGGCGTTCGAAAGAGTTATAAAGAGCTCTCCTCGACTAATCTTCGCTGACGATGTGATAAAAGAAAGATCAACTAATCTTAGTGTGGAGCTCTTTGCTTTATCAAGCAGAAACTAAGAGGAGGCAGGGTACATCCTCGTTAATAAGAAAGTATTTCATTGCTCGCGAGAATCCATCCAGAATTCTGTTCCTAATGTACAATTACCCCCAAGTAAATTCCAGGGCATCGTCGGGGATTGTTCAAAGTGTGGAAAGATCATTGTGTTAAACACTGGTAAAGAATGCATGTACACACACAGATATTGTAAATGCTTAGGTATGGAACAGCGAGAACGATGTCGGTATTGGAGGGTGGGTAAAAGATAGAGTGACGGAAACCTGAGACCGGTTTGTACTCGGGGTCGAATCTCGGGGGTTACCGCTTCAACTATCGTCACGCGACGTTCAAAAGCGCGCATCAATAAACTGCTACTTCAGGAATGCCTGCGAATATTTGATTTCAGAGATTCGTTTCTGTATTCTAAACAATCTATCAAATTCTTCAGTTATTGTTAAAACCTAAATACACGAAAAAGAGACTGTAGGTGGATATTTGCACGTCTCATGGGCATTTAGGAAATTGGGTGTAAAAGCAGGAGTCTTGTGGTTTTTCATTAATGTGAAAAAAAGGTTGATGTCGCTTAAATGAGTTTTTGTTATATGTTAGATAGTATCAGAGGGACTTTAGGTAGCTTAGTGGATTAAACATTGCCCTGTCTTTATCTAGCCGCTTTCACTGTTACAATAGCTAATGCCAACCAACGGTGCTATGCTGGAATCGGTGCTTTTGTGAGGGAAGGCCTCTCTGTTAGATAATACCCAAAGACCCGCCACTGGTTCTTTCTTTCTTCCCTTTTTTTTACTCTCAAAATGACAGGCGTTTTGCTGTCGGCATTTTTTAATTCATTAATATCATTCTACGTTCAACTAGGTTTTTTACTCTACTTAAACAGCAGATGGGACTAAGAAGACAGATTGTGTCACTTGTGTGTAGCATGATTGATAACTCTTGTATTGAGTTGAGGATTCATTTCATCCTCTCAATCAAGGCCATATTTTCAACATTGTCATTACTATAAAAGAGCCCCCTCCCCCTCAGTTTCTGGTTCCCCAAAGTTGAGAGGCACTTTTGAACTACCCTGTACCACCAGAAGCTGCCGCATTTGTTTGATTTTTTGGCAGTCTGTCTGCTGTAAGAACAATTTACTCCTTTACTCGACTTCTCCAAGTTAAAACTTGTGTGCAATTTTTAATTTAAATAAATTGATCTTATAAAGTCGTGTTTTTTCCGAAATGGAAAATGTTTAAATTGTGTTTGAATTGAAAACAGTTATTTAAACCATCGTGTGTCAATAAAACGGCTGATCGAGGTCTCAAAAGTCAACGAAAGATTTTCTTAACAGTATTGTGTTATTGAAAAATCGAATGTTGATTTAACACTGTTTAAAGCTTTTGTAAACCCAACAGGTGTTTTATATTTGAATTTACAGATTGGAATAATTCCTAGCGCCATTTTTCAACAATTTGTTTGCCTTTTTCCCCCCTGAATAGAATATTTCATTTCTGAACATGATGATTTCTCAACCATAATACACAAGCCAAGGGCAGAAACCGATTAGGACTGTACACAGTGATTTTACAAATCGTTTTATCACAGGCATATAGCACGGTACACGAGGCCACTTAGTTTTCGCGTTTTGTTGACCGCGACCACTCATTGTGGCGATAGTAAGGGTTGTATCATTGGCCCTCGGGACCCAAAACAGATCTAATTTTAATTAGTGCGTTTGACAACATTCTAATATGGTAATTGATGTCTATCATAGGTAAACATGTTGTGTGACAGCACAATATTTGTGCTGAAAACCACTACCCCCGGGATGTTTTCCCTTCAGTCCCGCTACTTACACTTATAGAAAGCTTCGTTCCTTCACGGGCGTCCATCAGTTTGTTAATTCCCCTATTTAATGTCATAGCACATTCTTCTATAAATTCCAAATATACAGAAAGTAAATAATCCCGTGTGTATAGAGAGAGGTTGTTTTCCCAACTGCTTGTCCAAGTCAGTAAATCCCGAATCTAAATTTGTTCCTCAACGAAAATAGCTCTGATTGCTCGCACATTCTCAACCGGATAAGGTTTAAATAACCGTATTAATAAATCATGTTTATCGAAGAACAGGTGGTTTAGACTGAGATGAGAAATACGTGTGCATTAATAAGTTGCCGTCGCTTTTAAAACGTCCACCTCTGCCTTTAAACTTTTCTGGTAAAGTATCAACAGTCTAGAGTTCATTACTAGTTCCGGTCAAAATGATAATCGTTTACTATAATGAAAACCCGTTTCACGTATAATCCCTTAATGTCAATTTCTATAATATGTCTAAGAATGTAGAGTGTGTTCTCATATATATTAGAAAGCATGAATACTAATGAGGGGGCGGGTCGCGCACGCGTTTAAGCGTCTGTCAATTATCGAGTACCGTGTATTTTTATTTATTGCTTTTCGTACGGAGAAACCACAAATATTGCCCACCGGTATACATGATATTCGGAAAAAAGAGCCAATGAAATTAAATTAAAAGTACAACGTTTATTTTTTTTATCGTGAGAAGAACAAAAAGTTAGATGTACGACGAAAACACGCTAATTTTGAAGACCAATATGTTGAACAGTACAGAGTTTCGAGGGAAAAATATGCGTGAATCAGATTGACAGAGGATTGAAAGTGTCTTTAAAATAAATTTCAAAGAAATATTTTAAATTCTTATTTCGAACTTAGTTAAATTATGACCAATGAAACAAAATAATGCATACTTTCATCTTAAATGCATGAAAAAAAAGAAATTAAATAATAATTTTCCCTGCAATTAAAGACATACCTTGTAATAATTTGAGTACATCGTTTAAAATGTCAATGGGAATAAGGAGTTTTCTGAGGAAAAAATTGGAATCAAGATACCGCTGTTTGGTCGACACGCGCGAAGGCTACTATCAATTAACAGTTTACTCGTACTACCAATCTGAATTAAATTAGATCAATTGGTTTATACAAACAAATTAATTAAAAGAATTATCCAATCAGAACCCGACCCGGGGAAGTTATTTTTTTCGGACGGCCCTTGTTTGTGTAAGAAGCGCGTGGCATACTATGGCCATACAATAGTGCTTTAAAGTCGGTCCTTTAGAAGAACTAATTGCCGCCAATTATTATAGTTAGAAATAAAAAATACTCGTACAATGGACATTAAATTACCTGTGTTTAAAGCATGCAATATGTTTAAAAATTCACAGTGTCTTTTAATCATTTTTTTTTAAATAAATACACATCTTCGAGAATATTGATACTGTAATTAATTAAAGGTGATTAAAAAAAAAAAAAAGAAAAGTACCAGTCTTGCATATATAATTGTATTGAAATATTTGAAAAACTCGCGCATAGATGTTTTAAATTCTTCCTTTCGCTATTTATATTTACCTGCGTATACACTATCGTAAAAAAATTATGTCAAAGACTGAAGAGCATATTAAAGCAGAAATTTTACAAATATCTAGCTAACGAGGTGCACACTTGAAAGCCTACTCTCTGTTTGCAATAAAATTTAATTGTTTCTTGTTAACTTTCTAAAAGAGGCCCAGACGTAACTAACAGCAATTTTCAGAATCATTTTTTCCCCCAACAACTGAGTCTCTGACGTTTTTTAGAATGGGCGAGAATTCCTAACACTGTCGGGAAATTATTGAAGTTCAATTATTTAGGCGGTGAAAATTAGTTATTATTATCATTATTTTTTTCTTTGGATAGTAAAAATGGAAGACCCAAAATGTTTAAAACGATCAAGAGAAAACGACAAAATAAAGCTTACCATTTTGATTAATAGTTCAAGATAATCCAGAAAGGTTACAATATCCTTTGAAAAATAAGTTTAACAGCTGGCAGAAGGTCTATTCATTAAATTTCGTTCCAATGTTACAGGTGTATTTCAGAGAGTGGCGTTGCGTCGAGGTGGTCACGTTTGATTTCACAGAGAAGAACAGAGATAGAAATCGAACAGATGTGTCCCAGAGGTATAACCAGTAGTGTACATTTCCAATTAAATTCTATTACACACCAGATTTTACAATCGTAAAAATATCCTCTTTTATTGGAGGGAAGAATTTTTTTTATGTCTTGGTGACAAATTGAAAATTTGTTGCTTAATTACCGGGACACGAAGCGGGTATGTTTAACAGATAGGGTTGGAATTTGTCATGAAGATCATTCTAAAACCCTCGAGGCTGCGTACATGTATATTTTGTTAAGGTTAGGAGTGCAACTTCACCTCAAACAAAGTTCTGTAATTTAACACAAGAATGTAACTAAGACATTCAAAAGAATTCTCTGAAGATGTTTTGAAACTTACGGTACACTCCAAAATAATGAATATTCAACATCAAATCCTCTCTCTTTTCTTAAAATATCATTATCATTCAATCGGTTCCTTGACACATGATATTGCTGAAATCTTAATGAACAAAAACATGTTCTTCAAAGTTTCTTAGCTAGTATTCGACGCTTGACCCCACTGCTAATCAAAAACCTTGACTTTAAAAAAGGCTCTTAAAACTATTCATTTCGCCTTCACCTTTATACAATAAAACAGGTATGTTGAAGATTGTAAACATAAAAAAACATAAAGATCACTTTCTATATTCTTAACAATAATTCATTATCATACCAACCAAAAAATATACAAAAACACCCCTCGTGGCTTGTTCTCAGAAAGTAACAGCTTGAAGCATGACATCCAAAAATATTGAACCCGGAAAATAAATTGCTGCATGTGAATAGAATTAGTCAAAACATGCGATAATTCAACAACAACGCTTCCAACACATGGTTTAATTTGATCTCCATTCATCATTTCAAATGTTCAGTTACACATGTAATATAACAAAATAATCGATCGATCATAGCTCTCTGTCATTTAATTTGCATGATATACAGACTCTTTGATGTAATATTTTGGGAAGATCAGAATAGGTCTGTAGAGAGAGAGAGAGAGAGAGAGAGAGAGAGAGAGAGAGAGAGAGAGAGAGAGAGATGTGCGACTGGTAACGTAACACGACTTCTGCAATAAACTCAAAATGTAACTTTGTGTAAGAAACAATATCCTGAATATTCAAGAATACACTGGTTTGAAATGATAGTTACCTACTAGCATCGTTAACATGATTAGAAGTCAATGCCTCTTAGTGATGTTTAGTGTATTGATGACTTAAAGTTCGCAGGGGAAAAGTGCAATAGCGTTAATCTATAATGAGATCATTATATAGTTAGATCTATAGAGTTCACCTATGGGCGTAAAACAGTCACAAAACATTGGAAACCGACCCTTGGGAAATGGGTATTGGTACACTGTAGGCTACAGTTTTATGCACGCCAATCCTTACGAAACAAGTTAAGGTACACCATGGGAGGCTGATAGCTCGAGAATATCAACATAACCGAGAGACAGACAGACAAAGACACGCGGGTAGATTAAGAGAGATTCATATATTATGTAAAGAACATATATTTTTCTGAAATTCACAACATAATGACACACAATTATTATTGTAAGGTAATAAAGCATTATAATTGGTAGAATCAAAATGACAGTGTTGATTTTCAAAGATTTCCTATCTGATCCAAAATTTCATCACGTTTTCCCAATCCAGGAAATTCTCACTAAGCCGTCTTTCAATTCCCAACAATATACGGATGGAGAAGGCATAGCTACTCAGGGTTGTTGTCTGTTCAGTATACCGTTGTACATTGCTATGACAAATAATTCAAAGACTTTTTGCAAAAAATTCCACCATTCTTCAAACTTAAAAGGCAGATCGTTTTTAATAATGGACAGGAAACATCAAGTAGAAGGGGAGATGACTCTCATTGAAAATGCAGGTAATAATTATATCATAATTAGAAAATCCTACATCTGGCGTTTAACAAGATGCACACATTTCAGGATGTTGCTGGTTAACGCTCTTTTTTATTTTGAAAAATCGTGCAAGATTTTGGACTGTATAATCTCTTGTACAAATAAATGGGTACATACAGATATAGATTCATGTACCAGGCTTGGTGAGAAAATGTTAGTTATATAATTATATATTTTTTTTAATTTTGGGTTTCTACTTCTTTTTCATTTCTAATATTAGTGCTAGAGGCCAGAACATTTCATTTAATATAATTCGATATGATTCGATACAATTTGGTAGTTCAATTAACTTAAGTCTTTCCAATAGTATATCTGAACAATGCTTTTTTGCTAAAGAATGTCATTAGGTAAATGTACAAACATGCTGTGTGTAAAACAATTGCAACTACATCTATTGAATACTATAGTACATCCATCAGCTTTGTCCTGACTTATTATATAAGAATATAGTGTAACTGTATAGAATATGCGTTTTCCAAATCGATCCTGAAATGATGATTAACTTATATAACTTCTCATAATGTTTTACAAGATGGACATGTACTCTTGTTATTTACATACAAGACCACAGTTCTAAAAAAAAAAAAACAACCCTCCCCCCAAAGAATACAAGCATACACCCACGCACTTTTCTTGCTATTCAACCATATCTTGACATACATTTTTTTTTCAAATGACATTAATCTAATTAAATGACATGCACTAAGGAAGTATTTAAGAAGCGACATATTAACTATTTCAGATATCATTTGAATACAAAACAGATATATCCTCTCTACAATTCGAACAACTTAACATGATTAATGGAATAAAAAATTGTAATGGTTTTTTTTAAAGTACACATTTCAGCAGCTCTTTTTTATGATTTGTATCTGAAATACACTCCTCCGTATAATGATTTTCATTAGTTTAAAAAGTTCAAGTTAAAAAAAAACCAGAACGTTAAAAAATAGACAGATAACTTTATATAACTTTTATTTCAAAAGTAGTATTATACACCCCCATCCCCAACAAACACTGTCCTTATTGTTATCTTAAGAAAGAGCTTTTTAAATTAGCAAATTATGAAACATTAAAGTTATTAAAAATTATCATTAATTTCATTAAGGCATTGTAAAGGAGCATTTTTATTGTGTGTCATAGTCTTTACTAAAATAAATGTGATATAAAAGAATGTGTCAACTTATCTAAACAATACTAAAGGAGGAATAAAATCATTTCGTTTCTAAAATCAGAATGATGACTATATCACATTTCTTTAAATTGAAGTCAAGGTCTTTTACCCTTACTGCAAAAAAAGCTTAATCGAATTAATGAAAATCGTTTCCGAAATCTGTGCGAAATCAGATAACACAGACAGCCATCTTTCAAGTTTGATAACATTTATTGTACGAGAAATTCTTCAAGTTTCCTCTCCAATTCGCAACACACAATGATACGTAATCGAGATTCTTCACCAAAAGTCTTTTGAGATGGCGGATCGAAGGAAGGCTAGGGAAAAGCAGGGACGAAGACCTATGACTGTAAGCTTCGAGGTCAACAGTAATACACAACGACCAAAGATCATGATGATTCATTCTTTTGAAACTCGTTAATATACAGAATTACTGAGTAGATCAGGAATACAAACCTTGTTAAAATGAGTTATTATTTTTCTACAACTGAAGAATTTAGATGAATAAAACTGTACTGATTTACGTAATTGGAGGCAAACTTCACCAAAAGACATGAGACATGCCTATCGGAAAAACGTGTAATTGAATATTTTATCGGAAGCAAACAAATTTGCCTCTCTTTGACATTCTATTTAGCACGATATCTAGTTATCATTCGCAACTCATGATGAGATCCACTGACTGTTAAGACGCAGAATTTGTGTACTCGATGTTTTATTCTTTCGAATTAGTTGTAATTTCTGAACCAGAAAAACAAGCCCAGTTTTTAATCACTGTGCAGATTGCTGTTGTAAGATATCACCGAATGTAGCGAGGGAGTGCTCTGATAATTAATTAGAAAGTTGGGGGAATAACTTAGCCAATATCATCCCTCTTAGATTCTATTGTCATGAAATCATTTTCAAATTGAAATTCAGTAAACGTTTGTCACGAACAGAAACAAATAAATTGTTCCAAACATCTGGGCAATTAACATATATTTATATGAAAGTTTATTTCAAAGCACCATTTCATTTTGTTTTGACATGATTGGATTGAAAATAAGCATTTGTGCGTCAAATGGATTTCTAACTGCTAAAATTCATTGCAGTTTAGACTTGCATAATCCAAAGTAATTTAAAATTGCACCATATATAGGACATAGAAAATATATGAAATAAATTCTGCTACATAAACGCTGCAAAGTCGTTTCTAATATTTTCATCAAGGTCGTCGATTTTCAATTAAATTTAAAATAAATCATAATGTAACTCACTGGCTGTTCAAAAATGACCTGTTGTCATTTTATATACACTGTATGTATACACTGTGTCACCTGAAACAATTAGTTATCTTTAAAACAACATGTGCTCACTGTCTTTACGCAATCGTGTTGCACGTATATCTAGGTATATTACAACAGAGTTCATCAAGAACTCAGTATTATCACACCATATATTTAAATGGCAGACTTCCCCGAGTATCAAAAGTATCGAAAAAAAAGTATTGAAATTGCCGGAAGAAACCGATGTCTGGTGGAATACTTTTTAGAACTATTAGAAACGGTGGGCATTGTCACAAGAAACCTTACTAAATTGTACTTAAGCTATGTGGCTCCATTGCACCAAAATTGTTATTCCTCAATAAATTATCAGTACCTCTGTGTACCTGTACAGTTTTGTAACTATCTTCTTAAGTTATCAAATTTCGGGGCTTCATTTCCTCTTATAACAGTAAGACACGAGCCAATTAGATTGCAGCACAATTCTAAAAGTATTGCTGAGAGGCAAGATACCAGCCCGTGCTATTAATGCTGTATGAAATTTTACCGTAAAATTGTAAACGTGCTTCGAACATTACAGTACTTCGATTCTCAAAGGATGAAATGAATTATCAATCATGGTCTTATACTTTATATCAAATCGACCTTTTGAAGGTAATTTTGACTATAAGGGAATGTGTAGTGTATTTATATAATTTTGCAAAAAGGTGTAATTGGTTTTTCAATGGTTTTTAACCTACGTAATACAACATATGAAATGCGCACAGTGAATTCTTTATTCTTTGAATAGACTTCCTTTGAAATACTTCCATAGATTGATAACATGTTTGCTTTTTTATTTCTTAAACTTTAAAATCTGAACATTTTCCAAAAAAAAAAAAATTTACAAAATTTAAGAGTCGATGTTCCTGTTTTGTCCGAAAGCCAAAAGAATGTCTATTTTAGAAGTAGTATAAATCCAGGTAAGCCAAGCATGGCGCTAGACCACTGATCAGTACAAATACAGTACTAAATAAGTTGTAGCTATCTCACCACAGTATATGGCCTCTGTCGTGACAAATTACACTGACACAGGAAATTCCTGACAAGAAACAAAAAGATAGAAATGGGAGGCCATATCGTTCAGGTGTTGTTGATTGATGCTTACATAGGTTCGAGTTCCAAACCCTTCCTATTTACAACCCCAGGTGGTTTTCTTAATCCATTCCCTTATTACATTTAAGATAGATTATTGAGCAATGGCAAGTTTAGTTCAGATCTAGCCTTATAATGTCCGCCCGTGTGCGTTGGCAAGGTGCGTTATTTTGTACATTTTGCATACTGGTCGGGATTGGTCAGTCTTCAGAAATGTATATATTTACATTGCAGCTCTAAAATAACTTCTCAAGAAAACATCTGTTACGATTCTTCTCCATAAGATCATTCACGCAGCAACTTGGCTTTCGCAATGGAATGCAGTGTCATCCAAGTGTCTTATTTATAAACCATTATACAAACGAGAGAAGAAATTCTCATTTTTTATATAGATATATATTTGGCACAACCACACTGGAAGAGCGCTTAAGTGATTATGAATATCTATAGATAATACTCAATGTAAATTCCCTTCAAGATAAAACAGACTTTTGACCATGAGAATTATACGTAATCAAGTACTCCCGAATCGCTTTTTGGGTCACACACCTGGCCAACCCTTCATCGTTTAATAAACAGTCAAATATTCAGTGACACTTTTGTTTAAGTCTCACTTCACACCTGATATAATTGGCGTGAACTAGGACCCAATGGACACCTCATTAATAACCAACAAAACCGCCGGAAGAGTGCAGGAAATCCTCAGCAAGCAAACGAAATGGCTGTAACTCCGTCTTTTGAACAGCTGGCAACAGGTCACTACCTGCATGTTGTGTGTCACCTTTGAATGAAGATTTAAGGTGTATTACATCGGTCCAAACATTGTTTAAAGGAGTTAATACCGCTTTTAACGCGATCGCCTCATTTTTCAGTCACCCACACGTTGCTGTAAAAATTTTGCGTAGTCTGTATAACTAGCAAAATTTCACTTTCGAGCTCTCCAAAAAGGAGTGCTCGAATCAAATTTCTTAATCAAGACATTGGAACATTTTTTGTTTGAAATTGTACAATAATCAGATTTTCACAATTGCAGGATAAAAGCAAACAAAACGTTTATCATGAAGTATAAACCGTTGATAAGAGTAGAAAGCCTACCTACAAACTCAAGTCGATTCTACATACCATAATGAATTTTCACTATCAGTTTATAAAAATGTAGAGACCCTAGTTGCTGTTGAATTCCATTGTTCCGTATGTAAATGTGGAATGGAATACCATCACGGAGGGATTCAATATCATGTTCTCTTCAGGAGGCAAGGGACACCTTTATTTCCGACATAATGTCGCTAGAAATTAATTATAGTCTTACATTTGATTTTTTATGAACTATAACCTTACATTTGATTTTCAGTGTGTATTGTTTTCTTCCTCCAAAATTTGAGTGAGAAGTTTTAAAATGTTGATTATATTTAGAATATGATGTACTCTTATCCACATTGCTATATAAAAGTGACCTAAGTGAAATCGCGAGATAGTTAAAGAGGATACGGGGTCGCTGCCATTTTATACCATTTCTTCCGCTCAACAAAAATTATATTGACAAATTTAACTATATATAATGTTGAATCAAATAATAATCAAACAGAATATTTACTGTGCAGATATGTCAAATTTGTTGGATTAGTAGAGTCAATTTAGCAGTCATTGTAGACCTTTATAGGACAAGTACTATAACATGTATTGATTGTTCATGTAGTCTTTTCAACTTCTTAACGACAAAAAAAGCTTCGCAAAAGAAATATACTTATGATTAATATGACGATTTAGTATATGGTAATTTTAACAGTGTTCTTCTGTTAGAATAAATAAGGACAATAACGACCATGTGTCTTGAAATGTGTGTTTGTTTCTTCATTTGTTTTGTTTTGTTTGTTTGTTTGGTTGGTTTTTTTTTTAATTTAATTTTTTGTGTAAAAAAATTGGTGGAGATTTAAACTGTAAATAAAGATCTTTCCTCCTCACACTGAAATATACTGAATAGCATATTAAATACAAAGAAAGATGACAAAATTTAAAAAGTAATGTTGAAAAACAAATCCTGGTAAAACCATACATATATTTTCGTGACTAGATGAAAATGCATAATTTAAACACCAAAATCTTTCCGAGAAAAGTTGCATTGTAAATATTATTGATTTTGTATCGAACGACACATGTCATGTTCATCACCACCAAACATCAAATTTTAGTAAATCTCTGCCAAACAATATGTTTATATGAATACCAATATGATGGAACACTCTAGGATTAATTCTGCGAAAATCCACGACACGCCTTAGAGTACAAATGTTATGAATTCACCGAATTTGAGCCCGAAAAAGGTAATCTTTTAATAAAAATGGAAATATTCATAGTCTCTGGTATGTACATACAAACAATAGTATTGTCAATGAAAGTAGCGTAAGCACTTGGCGTCAGTTCAAGAGTGGTAAACAAAGGCGAAAGGCACGGTATCAATGATGACTAATTTGGTAGTATTTACAAATGAACTTTAAGCATGAAAGTCTTGAATATATTTTAAGTTTGGGCGCCAACTCGAAAGTTTGTAGTTCAAGGTCCTTAAATATTCATTACTCGTTTGTAAATGTCTTGCAGTGCCTTTCAAAGTATTCCGGATGATGAAAAGGAAAGAAGAAGAAACCAGAAACACAAACAAATACAATAAACATACAGACCTAAATACAATGATTTAAAGCAGACAAACAAACAAATAGCCATGAAACCTTCATTCAGCACACTAAAAATAACACGTTAAGAGAAAGACCAAACGAATACATTTCACTACTGTAGTATTACATGTATTTACATAAATGAGTAGATTTTTACAATGGAACATAGAAGAATTCATCTAACATTTTTTAAAAATCTTTTATTTTAGCCTATTTGACTTATATACTTCTTATCCATCATGTTGTCTATCATAATCAAGTAATTTTCTGTTGATTTGAGAAACTATTTCAATGTGTAGTGAGCTACCTTAAGCAAATTGCTCGAACCCTTTATTTGGCCTATTAAACGACAAGCAAAATTCAACAAGATGGTTTTTATGAAGAGTCAGAGAGGTATTTCGAATCAAGTTACAATGACAAAATAGCGATAGTCACAGCGCAGATATATCAAAAGTTTTGATTCAAAACCGTTTTGGGGTCACGACGGAGTAGTCTAAGACTGTTCCTTTTCACGACTTCAGACGAATCTTCACTAATGCAGAAGTTGGGTTGGAGGAGGCCGTTTTCATATACTTTTGGGGTGATTTTTTTTTAAAATTCTTATTTTCAGTTCTTCGGTTAACATCAAGAGAAAAAAAGAGGGTCTTCTGCTGCCATGGGTTAGGGAAGGATGAAGGATACTTTATTTTCTCATTGAAGATTAAAAGCTAGCAGTGCGCGACAAAGATTCTCATTGCCACATGTAATGTCCAGAAAAAAAAACCTCTGAACAGGACATTAAACAACAATTCAACAAAAATAATTTGGTACTAGTATTCAATTTGTATATTGTAGAACGATATCTTACACTTTTATACATACAAGTGAAATATTTTGATATAGACCTGTATACAAGCATATTGAAATAAGGATTTGCTAGTAAAACTTTTATAAAATAATCATTTCATTCCTCGGGTGCATGTGACCTTTCTCTTTCAAGATTTAGTACAGATTTGCAAAAGCCAGACAGATTTATTTTCCATTTTCCGACGAATGTGCATTTCCTGTAAATGATAAATTGTGACAGTATTATCTTGTTCTTCATTAAAAATGTCTTTGATGCCATTCGAAGAGGGAAAACACATTGAAGAAGTTAAATGGATGCTCCCGTCTTTCTTTAAACACAAGCTTTACAAAAGAGAAACACCTTAACACCTGTAGTGGAGAGAGCACGTGTTCGGGGAAGGCTTTATCTATTTACCGGCAAAACTCGCAAGCTTTTACCTTTTTACATAATCGCACTGTTACTGACTACTATGTAATTACAATTCTATTATGATAAAGTATATTTGGGTTGCTATGATATGTATATTAAGCGCTGATTATACGTT
Organism: Magallana nippona; assembly: GCA_033439105.1. NCBI lineage: Eukaryota > Metazoa > Mollusca > Bivalvia > Ostreida > Ostreidae > Magallana > Magallana nippona. The sequence goes on from CM065923.1 coordinate 19,250,941, forward strand.
GATTCGTAATCCTTGCTGTCCGACGCTTGCATTCCAACATTGATAGATGGCGCAAATATCTCCAGAGCACACCTGTTTTTCTTCATTATTTACTTCTATACTTTAACCTGCTTTTAAAACATCATGAAAACTTTCGTAGCATCTAATATCTTGCTATTTTTCACACATCGATCATGCTATTCAAATTATTATGATGAGATGGAGGCGCGATACTATCAGTAGCTGACATGCGTGGTCTTTTGTTCAGCTTAGTTTACGCCTTTTATTAGACATTTCTCTATTTGATATTAGCATCCTAATAACAGTCTAGGACAATATAATCGGTGTGTCTTCTCGACCGCCTAACTAATTTGAATACACATAAAATTAATTAAAATTGTCAAACTATGTTCATATTTATTTTTTGGTAATTTATCTCAATTTACACATTGATAAAGTGAAAGATAGAATAAGTATATAGCAGGACCCCGAAAGAAGAAATATAAAAGACCAAATAACGGAAAATTATGAATGAAATATGAAATATTCTAATCAATATCTCAATTACGCACGGCGTACAGGTGCAGAGAGGCAAGGATCATGTCAGAAATGCTGCAATGCTAGGCGTGTTTTTGATCAGCGAGACAGCTGCGATGATGCGATGTGTAGCAGATTAACGTAGATTACCAGCGCTAGATTATTGTACATCAACATTTATCTGTTTTATGTTTACCGCGCAACCGAAACATCCATGCTTTCTTTGTCGCTTTAAAAAATAATTTCATTCATCACAGCATGCGCCCATGTTAATGTGACGTAAATATATTATGTACCAACAATAGTAATAAATTCCATCAAAATTGCAGGAATCGGTTTCATCTTATTTTTGGCTGATGCTAGTTCCATGCGCAGGTGCGCTGCAATTTACAGAGAGCGGGGAACTGTGTAAGTATATCGCTGCAAATATCGCAAGTGACAAACATGAAACACAGAAATAGCGAATCTGTTTCAAACAGATAAGACATATACACTTAGCATTGCTGACCCCAACCGTGACCTTGTCAGTTGTTTTAAGGATGAAACAAGACCATGATAAAAACCTCCAGACAATTCATACAGAACACAACGAAAAGATACATAAAAAACATTTACTGAACCACCAATGAGCAAACATCAAAACGTATAAAATAACTCTGCGGTTTTGAGTTTCCAATGGGAAATGGCGTTCGTTGTTCCGGTGTAAGCCCCGTCAAAGTGTAAACATTTAGTTTTCTCCATAAATCACGCACCATTACACTGCTAATTGATTAGGCTTGTCGTACAAACAAATGACATGAAATAAGGTCATCAATTAATACCGAACTGATTTGATGTTCTGTTTTAACCACATAGACTAGCCCTTATTCGACTGAGTCAATGGTCTTTCCATGCTGGTGGGTTATATAGTAATGGACGTCAAATGTTCGCGGGGGCGTTGGGTCCAGTACGTGACTGGTCATAACTGTCAGGAAATTCTTACGCCACCTATGCTGAGAAGTAGTCCATCACCATTAATATCAGAAACTGGACAGAAGTCTAGAAATCTGATAGGCTTGTTGTTGTTTTATAATGTTTAAGGGTTAATTCGATATTTACCCCCATAATGATATTTCACTTATAACCGTGGAAAGAAACTAGGTTTACCGACTTTAGTTTTATTGTGGGTGAAATTGTTTGCAGAAGGAAGGTTTGAATCCTGTATGCAACAAACAAATGTTATAGGTGCATGCAGTCACTTGTTCCTTCGCCAACTGAAATTTACAATGGGGGGGGGGGGGGGGGGGGGGGGTCATGTGTCTTTGTCGGTGATGGCACGATAAAATACACAAACTGTCCAAACTGCCTCAAGTGCTAACGTTCAAAGCGTATCACAGAAATGGGCGACTTTTTGGGTAAACCCATTGTATTTCCCAGTGAAGACGACTTGGAATCAACCATTTATGACCATTTATGCTCTGCTAAAACGGTTTGACATAATGTATGGAACTGAGTATTTGCCAGAATAAAAATCATTGATAGTGTTATAAATAATAAATATTATGATAATGACTTCATATTGCAAAATATACTGATTATTATGAAACATTTCAGAAAGAATTGATACAAAACTATTTCATATTTATCAGTGAAGTAATTTGCGTTAACTACAGTCTGTCCCAGGATACTGATTCCGTCATCTTTTGACGAATTTTAATGAGAAAACAGATACCTGTCAAAGAAGTACAACTGAAATCGATGCAAAGGGAAAAATCCAAGATTTCTTCATTGACACTTCATCTATTTTTCACCGGAAAATTAACATGAACGAATTCAAATCTCTTACGGAGATTTATAATGGGAAATGTTTACATCATCATCTTTTCTCCATTCGGAAGTACTCGGGACACCTCGAACAATATTTCAACGTTATCATTTGGGTACTTTTCATGTATTTTGCAATGAAAAATTCCCGTAAACTTTCTATTTTTGGTTGTGTAGTGAAACTTGAACCGGTAGAGGGGGTTTCAAAACAGAAAATCTGGGCTTTTTTCATTCTTGTGTACTAACGTAGGTCCTAGTTAGGACACAAAGGTATTTATGATTATCGAAATATTAAGCAAAAATTGGTGGAAGTAGAAACTTGGGGCAGAGTATAGCATTTGTGTCACATGATACTAGATTTAAAATAGCAACAAGCCAATTGATACTAAATTAAACTAGTTGCAATATATTTACAATAGTAAATATTCTCTTATTTCAATTTTGATTACAATCTTTTTAATGTTACTGTTTTAAGTAATGCTTCAACTTGTAAATTAGTTCTTGTGTTGCCAAAATGTAATGAGCTTAAAGTCATGGAAAAACAAAACTTCACCTTTTAATGAAAAATGGCGCATAATTCATCCACGTTCGTGATTGGGGACATTTATTTGAATATTATTTTTTTTTTTACTTTTCGTGTTTAACTGACTAATCAGTTTGCAAATACACCAAATAAAAGGGCATTATAAACTTTTTTGATTCGTTGGCGGATATCAAGTCCGTGTGTCTGGAATTCTTTATTTTGTCATCAAGTTCACAATTTGCTAGACTACAAGAGAAAAAGGTTAGAACTCGTAACACATTTAATCCTGAACCTAGTATCGAGATTAATTGTTTGTCAAGGTTTTTAGCTTCATTTATCATTAATTAAGAAATATGCCTTCTTTGTTTATGAGGATATTTTTTTATAGAATATACTTTTTATGCAAAAACGTGTAAAGAACAATAGATAGGGCAAGTCAATATATTAATGAAATGTGGATTCTGAATTAATTTTTTTAAATGTTCAACAAATTCGATTAAACTACGTTACAATTTCTTGCTAGATACATGTCAGACTTTGCGAAAATAAAATTATGTAATAAAAGCACCATACCAATTAAGCGTAGATTAAAAATGATTCTTTCATACTGATAAAAAAATACGAAAATACCTAATAACTCAAGTTAAAGTTTTGTTGGAAATATTTTTTATTGAAAGTCAAATGTGCTTTGGTTAAATTACCGTACTTTTTATATATGTGTAAAAAAATATATCGTTTAGTGGGTTGTTTTTTCAGTTACCAAAATACATATTATATGTTTATAATTATAAGGTCAAGGAGCTAGTGTCCTGGAGAGAGAACACGAATATCCTATTTTGATTTCAGGTAAGTACACAAATTTGATATTTGATTTAAGATGCAAAAAAGCTAGGTATGAAAAAAGCTAGGTATGACAGCCTCAACTTTTAAAAAAAAAACTTCTGTGGACTTGTCAAAAGATTTCCAATTACATCACGATACACCAGTATACGTTAATTTCATGTATATAACAGAATCGGTTCTCTTTTTTTTGTTGAACGCCCTTTCGAGGAGACAAATTAGTTCATTATAAAATATTAGTTACTAAATCAAAGTTTTCTAACGCAAATATGATGACCTTTTGATTGCCATGGAAACGTTATTGATAAAGAAAAGTCCTGTATACAGATATAGGAAAATGCTCAAATTGTAAAGCTAAAATATTTGTATTCTTTCTTAACCTTATATTAATTGAATATCAAAAGCATTATATGTTAAAGTTTAAGGCAGATCTGATGGTTAATTAGTTGACCACCCAGCCTCCTTAACTCGCTGAAAACTGAATCCATGAATATTCTAATCATTGAATATCAGACTTCAAAAGATGATTCTTTTGTTTTCTGTCTCTCTGTTGTCAACATATATCCTGTCATTGTAGCACAGAGGTAAATGAACGGTTTTGAATCATTGTGCTGATTAACAATCTTCTATATTTTTGCATAATTATCACAATTTTAAAGTAAGCTGTAGAAAAATCATTTGTCATTGCAACCAATGAAAGTTACAGTGCGAATTCGTTTAATACAGTAAGAAATGTCAAAGGGCAATTTACCTTTTTGAACTTGAAAGGAATTTTGTTATTTTTTTAATATGAAAAAAGCATGTCTTGAATATTGATACAATATAAACACATTTTATTACTTTACAAGAATTTTTCATCGCTGTATTCCAAGAAATCTTTTATTTTCGTGATTGTAAAGAATTATATGTACCAGATACACATAAGAAAATGTAAATTTCCTCACAAATATTTCGCCACATAAGCTCCTTAACCACGCAAATTTCCAATCATTTATACAATTTTTCGAAATTGCTGTGCTAGTTTATGATTACCGCATATTAAACATAGTTCTTATCAATCAGTTATGAAATAAAACCATCGTACGTCGTTGTTTTAGTGGGCCAGATTTTGTGCCTTGTGTCGCGTTGCGCCAAATTTTTCAGAATAATGAGCTCTCTTGGAGTATGCTAAACTCTAGTCGCACATCTAAAAACATGCGTAAATTTTAGATAAAAGGTGCATAAAATCAGTGTAAATAAGTAACTCGGTCTGTGCACTCCTGGAAAAATAGACTATACTTTACAAACAATGAACCAAGAACTACCAGGAGGAAGCGAATTCCTCAGAATTGCTTTGAATTAATATTAATTTAAATCAGGAATGCATTGTGGTGTGTAGTTGGGATAATAAGTTCAAGCTAGTCTTAAACAAAACAAGTCGCAAATCATACACAGAGGGGTTTCCTTGTAACCAACCGTGGAATGTCTTCACCCCTTGCCCCCATCACAGCCGGTGGAACAGTTCCCACTCGGTGTATTTCCCTTTCTGGCGGGGAAGGATGGGAAACATCACCGAGATGCAGATCCAGATGAGAATCTTTACACCTTTTTAACACATTACTACAGATAGAGCATGGACATGGCTCGTTGCTTTCCCTTTCTTTTATCTTCTCGTGTTTTATCATTCTCCTTAATCTGTTTAAGATATTGACTACGCAGATAGAATAATCACATCCACCAAGAATCGGTGAGTACATTTAATTTTCAGCTGAGGATCGAGTCGAGGGCAGGGATAGGTTTCCCCCTCATTTATCCTCATTTTTCGGAAAATTTTGTTTGATGTAGGAATGCCTGAGGACATTTTAAAACGAGTTCACGCTAAAAGAACATTTTGGCGGGAAACCACCTGTATGCTAGGTTTGCCAACAGCACGTGTGGTAATATTTTGACATCTTTTAGCCATCCGGATCGAATCATACGATTAAACTGCTCCAAGAAGTCAATTTTATAGCAGCCCATCTGGGATTTAAGTAAACAATTTTGTTTTCTAAACCGATGTGCAGGTGGTTTTTGTGCATTTCTCTTTGCACGCGATATTGAACATTATAAACATTTCACGTGGAATGACGAAACGAAGGCACGTTTTTCCTTAGATCTTCTGTTCACCCAGAGTATCTGCAGCTTGTTACAGGGTCGCTCAAAATAAATGTCATTATCCAGATCACATTTCGCAGGTGTTTTATAGACATAACGAAACGAAAGTTTATTGACCAAACTTTGCCAGAAAAAAAATTAGTTATTTCCAACTTCTCTTAAAATCTAGAGAAAGAGGGTTCCTCATACATTGCAAGGTACATGGTAATACTAATAATTTTAAGTTTCTGCTTCTTTTAAACTCCAAATGATGTGGAGGGACATCAACGATTACCATCATCCTATGATAATGCAACGAACCTATAAGCTTAATTCCTTAAGGTTAAATTGTAGTGAATTTGTTAAAAACTTCGTATAATTTTTTTTTAGGTTATTATCCGAACATATGTGTATATAGTACATGACTTCTTCGCCACGCTGCATGATTTCAGAATCATTCCAAACTGTAGCTATCACAGCGATTCAAACCAAGGTCTGGTGCAAAAGCTTTTAATAGCGACATGTATCAGGTTGAAAAAGTAGTTCCGATGCTGTCAAATTTAAAATTTAAATTATTTATTTATTTAAGATTTTATTTTTAATATACGAGTAATTATTCATAGTTTTCATATCAATTACAATAGCAATCGGTAAAGAACAATTTTTAAAACTCAGATGTCATTGCAATAAATGAGATGACGTTCTACCTGGAGTGAAGATAATTGATATTACAGATTTTTGGTATAATGGAATGGCAATGATATGTTTAACTGACAATCATAACAATTACGCAAAAAACCAAATGTAGATAGCCTACGAAATTCCATATCATATTAAATGAGATCATCACTCGTGGACGTTCTAAAATAGAGAAAAAAGGTCGAATAATAAAGAAAATTGGCACCCTCCATTATGTGACAAATACTAATGACTTTGCACAGAGTGCTCTTTGTTTAAAACGCCTCCTTGGCGCACGTCTATACCGTATTCTAAAATTCTATCTTTTCAGATGTTTGACCTCTTTGCTAATAAAATATTATTGCAATGTTTGATAACGATGGCGTCGATAAAATTCTAAGATTAATTAATTGTCTTAATTAATTTTCTTTGTTTTTTTTTATTTACTTATTATATTTCCTAATAAAGAAAAAGTCAGTATGAGTTTTAAGGTCATGTCATAAGATGATTTATATGTTTAGAATAGTAAGTAGAATGGTGGGAAACTTTTGATTTAATTGGCTTTAGATTCTCTACGTGTGATACGGTGCTGCCGCACTTGCAACAAATGAAACCTTTTTTTATTTTCCTTACGGTTTAGAAATATATCTTTATAAAACAATTGCTTGTTGTACGATTGACGTTCATTACAATGATGCATCTAAATTTTTTTTCGATGTCAATTATTTTTATATACATGTCCAAAAACCCACGCTTGTGCAGTACACTGAATCTTCATCTACTTTGATAGTACTTGAACTATTTAATGATACAATATGATATAAATGTCCTCTGCATAATACATTTACCTCATATATAAAGTGTAAACAATGTAAAACAAATTTGTTTTCTAAAAAGAACACATGAAAACCAATGAAGCTGCCCTTGAAAATACATTTTACGAAACTGTACCTAGAGTTTTCTCATTTCATGCATTTTCAGCATTTGACATCCGATTAATTTCGGTAACATTTACCAGACATAAACTGAGACTTAAGCGGCCTTTCGCCACGTGCGCATGCTTATCATTTGGTTCAAAGCCAAACAACCATCTGTCAGAGGGCTTGTTTCTTGATATGTTTAATGATGAAACCAAGGGGGCTTTTGTTTGTTGCTTCAAACATGTTTCTCGTCATTAAAATCGTAATTAAGGATATCGACTATGTTAATAGGTCTCATAAAATCCGAAACAGCGAAGGAGCTCGTGTCCGCGGGAATTGTTTTGCAGGATGCTACTGTTTAGCGTTCGGCTGAATTGTGAGAAACATTATGTGTAAGAAGACATACCACGAGGAGAAGGTCGAACTGTCTGATTCTATGCTTCATTCGATTAAGTCGGTTTATCATTTCATTGCAGATTAAACTATCTGGTTGAAATATCAGGCTGCTTGATTTTATCTAGGATGTTTAATTAATAGTTTCATTCATCAAATTAATATTCTTATCCATTGAGTAAAAATAATCAAATAGTTCTGAAACAGTTGATAAAGTGAACTTACTTTGAATTGGTGGCTTGCATGTTCGAATCCTCTAGGGCATACAGCAGGTGCAACCATTTATAACACTTGAAATCACATGAAATCGTCTCTTTGTACTCCTAATGAGAGAAATCACTCCAATTCAGCATGTCGAACACAGCTTGTGTATCCACACTATGTCACTTTCTTGTCGTGGCTCATTATATCAAATACCCTACACTACAGATATAAATACTGGATTGCAAGCCATACACCAAAACCGACAGAACCCCGAGATTCCTCTCATACTGATAGCATAACTCATTTTTATCTTTGTAAGCTGTACATGGTTACCCTCTATTGTATGTTACTTTGATCGAGAGGACTAAAAAGCTTGATAACAACTTTGGAAAAGTTATTTAAAAATAAAAAAAAAATTAACCAATTACAATCCACCCAAAAACCTTAATCCTTAACTAGGCAGTAGATATGGATGCTCAATTTTCCATGTTTTGAAAAAAAAATCTTTAAGCTCTACTGTATATGGTACATGTTTATACTATTTCTGAAAGAAATACACTTTTAATGGTTTGTAAGATGTGGGGAATGGTCGCAATAAACGAAATTGTTACACATTTGTTGTGGTATAAGCAGCTGATCTACCGCTAGTAAACATACGGTTTACGAGGAAGGTTTGACAAGTGGCGGGTTTATCATCTCATTTAATCCCGCTGTGCGCGTGCGCCAATCTTTAAAACAGCTCATTTCAAGAATATATCATTTGTGAAAGTGATTACGAGGCGATTTCCAGCTTCACGTTTGATGAATTCTGCGTGTTGTTGTCGTGTTCTTTGCTGAGTCTTATCGCTCCAGACCCTCCAACGATTTACCATTCGACCACGAATCTTTAAATAATTCTGAAATCATGTACATTAGAACCTGTATTTAGTTGATTTGTCAATTTAGTATTTAATTTTACTACAGGATTCTATTTAACCGGAAGTCATTCTGTGCTCTAGAAAATAATGTTTGATCTTCTCAAAAATACGTATAATCGATACAAGTATAGTTAGGTCATTAACGATGAAAAGATTTCATATTTATAATTAATCTATTCAACCAGCAAGTTTTCAAGAGACGAGATGTACAGCTTTATTGCTTTGTGCTAGGCAAATTTGTACACTTAGTTGTTAAGATGCAAATTAAGGCACTTTGTGGTGATTGTGAGGAACGCAGATTTATTTCATCATTGTGTTATTGATATTATTTGCTATCATTTTGCTATCTAAACTACGGTATCAAATGGGTTATTGTTTCACTGCATGTGACCCATCGAGTCAGTTCAGTCCGCTGCATGTTTTCTAATGGTTTTTCTAATGAACGTCTTTCTTCAGTTCATGAAGTACGGAGAAAAAGAGAATAGGAAGAGTAGATAATCTTCAACATTGTTCGATCTGCATGCAGGTCATCGAAAACATTATGTATTTCAAAATTACGGTATTTAAAAAAAAACAACTACAATAAAACCGGTGTATCAATACGGAGGTGGATAATCTAAGTATTTTTTACCCTTATTTGAGTAGGGTAAGGTCGAACAGTGATCATGACGTTGCCACAATGTCACGGCGCATGCTCATCAAGGTACTTTATCTAGCTCATGCTCCAAGTCAAGTGTTAACAAGTTTAAACTCTTCTATTTCGTTATACACTATTAATGTTTCATCTTGTTAGGACGACAGGTTACTTAATTTTTAAAAGAAGAAAAAAAGATTTGATAGTAATTTTAGTCAATATTTGGTATGTGTAATATTGAACAATGTGGATTTTTTTTTTCTAAATTCGATACTGATGACATATTGCAAGTTTTCAATTATTTTAACAAAAAAAAAGTTTTAATCTAACATTTCCACCACAAGTCTCTAAAGTAAAAAGACAGCTAATTATCAATATGCACTTTTAAACTAGCTTATAACAGGTTTCCCTTGTCATTGTAGTGTGTATAAAAATAGCTCAATGATGAAATAAAACAGAAACATTTTCACTTCTTTATTTGGAAAGTTTTTTTTCCTAAATGCTTTATTTGATAACGATCAATGAATTCCTGATTTTTTTTTCTCTTCTTTGATTTTCCCTCCCGTCGATCAATGTGTGGTTGCTAAAAAAAGCCCGGCACGGCATGGTAAATGTCTATTTTGGTTCTTCAATAAGTCGGGCGTACTAGCCATTTATGTGTACTGAAGTTAGAATTTCCTCTGTTCATCGCTGTAGTATATGGTATTGTCATCTATTATCACCCTTTAAAGCGTATTAAGATATAAGTTATACAGATACAGATAAATTTTATAATAACTTCATCACAAACATATGTAAGAATTTGATAAAACATACTAGGTATATAAAGAGCAACTTTGAAGTTATATTTTAGTGTAGTGTGGATTGCTTGTAGAGAAAGGATGCGTGTGCAAATTTCTGTGGGGCTTAAAATATACCGTATTAAGTGAACATTTTATCAGACCAAATCGCTGCAACTACACGAGATATCTCTGAAACTAAAATTTCTTTGATCAATAGAAAATAAAATATTGCCTGTAATTAACGAAGTTCGTGTAAAGTTTAAATGGTTTCCGTATTTTCCCACAAAACACATTTTAAATCGTTAATTCATAAACAAAAGAGGAGCGTATCAAATCGCGTTGGCTGCAAACATATCCGGAGGCCAAAGATCCGGACGGCTTTATCAGTATGAGGGCGAATTGACGTGATCTGAGGAGCCTGAGGGACACATCCTATCTTTGGATTGGCTTATCTATATGTGGTTATGTGGTATCAAGAGTGATATTTCTTGAAATAGGAATATACATCCGCAATTAGCACTGGATATCTACAGATATGGGCAAAATAAAAATCCCAAAAAACAAGGATGAAAGCGGATAATTCGTGTAAATATATCGAATGCAAAACTCTGAGTGGGGGGATTTGATTGCCTCGTTTGTGTTTTGTTATTGCAAGATTTAAATTAACCAGCTTTGATTAAGTTTATTCCTAAAATAGTTCAATATATATGATTCAATGGAATGTTCACCCCTGTCCTTAAAAGTAGTACTTAACCACTATCATATACAATTAAACGTTACGATAGCCATGATACTATTCAGTAAAATATTGAATTTTATTGTTAAATTTAGAGAAATAAAAATTACCATATACGGCCCATTTAATGAGATTCTATTTACCTGTCACCGAGCTGCTTGGGATTGATATATGGAAGATTGCAAAGAAGCTCAGCAAAGACATTTTTATTGCTATTTCTTTTGTTTATTATCAGGCAATCAAACTAGTTGTGGGGGTTCCCATTAACTTAGATAAGTCGTTTATTTTTTTTCAATTGTCTTTTCAACTCCCTTTGATAACGGTGTGTCGTAAATTTAATCTCATGCATTTTCCTTCGTTTGCCTTTAAAACAGCAAAAACATACCTTGGTAAGCTAAATACAAGACGATGTGTCACTGTGAAAGTCATTGTTCATGATCAATTTGTTTTCGAAGAAAATTGTGAAATTTCTATATAGAACGATGTCAAATTAAGTTATGAATAGCAACTTAATGAATAGTAAAACTGAATTATGCTTTTAGAAAAAAACAAATATAATTTCTTAAATTTCTAAATTTCCTGAGATATAAGTCGATGTTTAATCTCTTTTAAGTTGACTTTCGCGTAGTATATAAAATCAAGATGATATTTTTTTAAAATAATTTTCAATTTTAAGTTCTGGCCGAAATTAATGCTTTCAATTAACTTTTGAAACCTTCATTCTCTAAGTTTAAATTTATTTGATTTAAAAAAAATCAATTGAGATCTTTGCTCCCTTTTCGTCCATCCCTTCTGAATAAATTTGCATCAAATTCGGTTAAATAAAGCACGAAATTACGGAAGCGTATTGCTGCCAGTTAAAATAAATTTTAATGTCGTAAAAACGAGATACTAAATCGTTATAACGAGGTAATATGTCGTACTTACGAGATAATAAGTCGTTATAAAGATTCAGTATCTCGTTATTACGACATATTATTGCGTTATAACGACTAAGTATCTCGTTATTACGACTTAGTATCTCGTAATAACAACTTAATATCTCGTAAGTTCGGCGTTTTATCTCGTTATAACGACTTAGTATTTCGTTATCACGACTTAGTTAAGAATTATTTTAACTGGCAGCAATACACTTCCGAACGAAATAGTTACACCTAACTTTGAAATCTATTAATTTTGCTCCTTTTTTTCCTAAGATGCTCATTTTGCAGATAAACCACAATAAGGAGACTTTGGTATTTTATTAATATTAAATACACACAAATATTTCAAATTGAATAGATGACTTGATTTGAAATACAATGGGGAGGGGGTGTCTATCACATCTCAATTGTTGTCGCGTGTCAAGATGTATTCCAGATAAATTTTACTTGACAAAGTGAGTTCATTTAATAGGACAAGAACCATGATTCAAACACGCCTGACTTTGTCGTGAGATTCATCATACCAAAACGAATTATTAATACTTCTAAAGTCTTATAATCGTAAAAATAGTCTTGCCAAAGAAAGAGAGAAATTTGATTTTAAATCAAAATTTATGAATATCCTCATTCCAAAGAAAGAAACGTGGTGTATGTTTGCTCGTTGCAGCTGTTGATGCCATTGGCTCATGAATATTGGTAAGATAAGTCTCTTCTTCAGGTGTTCCTCAGGTGGACGGGTTTTCTCCGCTGTATTTCTATGTTAACATCACGATGAACATAAAAAAGGGGTCCCATATTTCCATTTAACCATGAACCTATTGTCATTTGACACAATAAATCAAATAAAAAGTTTGTCTCTCTGCTGAAAAGTCCAAAATCTGGCACCGTTTATAGATTCTTTCAATGTATTGGTTTCTTTTTTAATTCAGTTGAGCTAGTCAACATCTGTATGTCTACCTTCAATGTCTGCCAATGTGAAATGCTCCTTTCAGACGCGAAATTTATGTAGATATGTCTTGGAAGGCAATAAATATTGTACCATAAACTAAAAGTAGAACGAAAAAAATGTATTAGTGCTTTGAAAAGGCAGCGAGGCGAAAAAATGCCATAAATGATAGTAATAGTTGAAATGAACAAACTGAAAAATGACCCGTTCTATTCAGATAACAGCGGTTTTGTTCTCATTTTGCCACATTTAGTTTTAGAAAAAAGCATGCATGTGACGTTTTGGAATTAGTTTCAAGATATTTTTAATTCATAAGTGCATGCAAAAAAAAACTTGCAACCGATATATTTTTCCCCAAAACAAAACATCAGAGGTATGATTCAAATATTTATTTAAGGGATAAGGAATCATTCTTTGAATATTATTAGGTGATCAAATACGGTCGGGGGTGATCAAATTCAATAAAGCCCGAAAGCTTTATGATAGATTTGATCACGCCCGACCATATCACCTTATAATATTCAAAGAATGATTTCTTATTACTTATATTTATATAATTTTCAGCATTTGTACGATTTAATATTAAAAAAGTCATTGACGAAATGTATTGAGCCTTACATTACAAAATCGATTGGTAGTGTTATCATAGACAAATACACTGAAAATGTAAATATCAATCTATATATGTTATATTTTAAAACTTTCAATAACTAATTAATTAAAGTTAGTACCATGCTACAGAATTAGATGTTTATGAGAAGTAGAGTGCCTTGTTTCAGCCAATGAATATTCATGCAGTTTGGTCATGTTACATGTATCTAAAAAGCCACAGAAGTTTAAAGCTGCTTGGTCTGCTTTTATATCAGATTTTGTGAATGCTTTTAAAGGATGTTTATGCTAAGTATGTGTATGATAAAAGACAGTGCAGTAGTTTCCCCGGTTAATTAAGCCATATTTCAATGAAAAACTGATGTACAAAATTTGTTTTTAAAACGAACGACACAAAAGGGTACCGTTTTATTTCGCCTCGTATTAAAATTTGCCCCTGACGTCGAGGTAGCTATGATTGTATTACGACTTTTAAAATCGCTATAAATAAAGGTCATAATGTTTTGGCAAATCAAAAATAAACGTGTACACTTTGTTCACTAATATTTCTGAAGTTAGCTTTTTTTACTATCTTTGCGTAACATGCGGGTTGAATAAACCTAATTATTTGGGGGACAAAACCAAACGGTTCTCTTTTCTAGACATTCCCATGATGCAGTTTGGTTTGGGTTTTTTTGTATGCCCATAAAGAAATTATTTTATTTACGTTGAATATTTCTAACTTTGAAACGAAACCGATTCTGCTGGTGTAAATAGGCGAAAGTCTATAACTTTCTAAGATAATTGTTTTATATGGAAAATTATTTGATACTGTAATAGCGAAAAAATCGCACCATGCAGCTTTAAAAGACCCTATGGTGCCCAAGGAGTCAACAGCACCTAACCACTGAAAAATATCAAATGAAATCATTGGAAAAAAGAAAACACCGAAAAATGATCATCAAAGATACAAAAATTCAACACCAAAATAATGTGTATCAAACATAGTGGTCGGGCAAGCAAATGGCTTTTAGTGGCAAAAACGACATTATGTTGGACCCATGGAGTTCCAAAAATTATAAACATTTCTACTTCACTATTGAAGGACCGTTTTGAATCCAACTTGATAGCAATCTTACGCGTGTCTTTTTATCATCATGATAAAAATATTGAAATGTATAAACTATTGTTGACTCCATTCCTTTCATTGATTTTTCTAAAAGCAGAAATTTTGATTATGATCAATTATTTTTATTTACAGCTGTTTTTTTATTTTCTCAAACAGAGTTTGGATTATCAACAACATATCCTAACAGAGACCATGTATTGCACAAGAAATTGCAACGTGTTCATCAGTATAGGTGCTGCATACTTCTTATGCCTCCAAAATATTGGAGGCATGTTGTTTCTGTCTTTTTGTCTGTCCGCCCGTTTCTGCAGAATTTAATATCTGACGACAATTTAACATTTTTAATACAATCAGGTTAACTATTATTGTTTGATTTACCTTATCAACTACTTACCTGTACTCAGTGTAATTTCCCTACCCAGTGTTTTTCTGTACGTAAATACGTGTAACTATAGTCGATCAAGATCTCAAGATCAGTATTCATCCCCACTTAATGAACAAAACATTACTTTAATTTGATATAGAACATATTAATATCTCTCTCTCTCTCTCTCTCTCTCTCTCTCTCTCTCTCTCTCTCTCTCTCTCTGTGTGTGTGTTTACTTTAATTTCGTTAAGGAGGCTGGATGATCAACAAATGAACTATTATGTATCAAGGAACTATCACTGGGCCGGATAATTATGCCAGTGTCAAAGTGTCATTTTTGCACCCGCTTAAGATGCAGTTTCGTAAAAATCCATTTATACCAAATGATAGATTATTGTATAGAAAGTATACAACCACTTTTGTTTTAGTGTGCCTCACCTGATAGGTGAATTGTTTACCTTTAGAAATTAATATCCCATAGGAAAATAATAATTCCCAAATAGAAGAAATAATTTTCTTACAGGAGATATTGAAAATCCTGTAGGATTTTCTTAAAATCCTGTAGGAATTATATTTCCTTTGGGTGAAAAGTATTTCCTTTAGGAATTTGATTTAGACAGGTAGAATTCCTATAGGAAATTAAGGTTTTCTATCGGATTATAAAATCCCATGGGAGTTTTGTTCAAATCCTATCGGAATTTAAATTCCTATAGGAAGTTCTTTTATTCCGGTAAGAAATTCCAAATATATGTATCCTATAGGAACATTGTTTGTCCCATGGGAAAAATTATTTTCCCGCAGGAATTTATTTTTTAAAGGTAAATATCTTACATGACATGTGAGATACCTTAACAACAAAGGTGGTTATAAACTCTTTAAGCAATGGTCTATCATGTGGCATATTTGAATTTTTCGATACAGCAGCTAGGACGAGTGCAAAATTGCCACCTTGGCAGTGGCATAACTATCCGGCACAATGTTAACTATACATTCATGTAGTTCACATCGCAACTTGGTAATGTCTTGTCTCACATTTACTCGTAAATTGCATTTATCAGTCTTTTTTAAATAAAAAATCGTCAAAATAAGAAAGCAACTCATGGAAGGTTAAAGAAACCCCGTAACCATGAATGCAAAAATAAATTTTACATTAATGAAATACTAATAATATACGTAATATGGATGTATCATTTACTTTTCTCTTTTTCTGTTTGATTTTGTTGACAATATAGATAAAAATCACCTGCCACCCACAAAAGCACTATCTTCAAAATAAAAATTCACTTCGGGCAAAGGCTTTCATATACGCGATTCAAAACAATATGTGGCAAAGCAGAGATAAATTTAGAAGAAATAAATACATTAATCCTATGTGGGTTTTTTTTTTAAATACTTTCACCTTCAAGCAATCAGTTTCATTTATTGGATTTTAATTATTACCATAAGTCGTATAGTTTTATACGTCACAAACAAAAGGGTTCGCAAATAGAGACATTGACATCGTTGGGAAATTCACTTTAATTTATATCAAGTCTTAAATCAAACAGTCATAATATATCCATTAAATTTTTTCACATCATGAATCTTTGTGCAATTGCAGAAGATTTGCATGCTTTATCATGGTTGTACAATGGTTGTAATGTAAAAAGAGAAAAGTTAAGTACTTTGGTAAACTTAATTTAAGGCAAATATATTGAATGCTTCGTTTGTGCAAACTTGATACACGTACGTCTAAAATATAGGGTGAACTATAAGATGCCAGCGTATCAAAGCCAACTACAATTTGGGGGTTGGCCCAAGTCGGGGTCAGCTGCATTTGCCCCATTTTTGGACCAATCCGAGGCTTCGGAACGTTTCATACATATACCAAAAGTCAAGTCATGTGGAGAATTAACGAAGAGTGTCAAACACAGATGAATAAAACTACATTCAACAAAGAGCTTAAAGAACGGGCGCGAGCAGGCGTCGTAAATTCAGGTCCGCCATTGGATGATTAATCAGACGACAAAATAAAGATTCATAATCAAATGTACTAACGTCTGTCACTCCGTCTCGTTTTGGAACACCGAAAAGATTGTCTGGTTCGAGCAGATTTTCTCCTTTTCTCTGATGCCATGGAAAAGGAATGTGTCAGATTCATGGAAGAGTAGTACTTCGCTGTAACTTAATAGTGACCTTATTGTGACAACAACTGGTTGACCAATTCATGGATGGCTTATAGAAGTGCAATTCTGCATTAATCTTGTTCAGAAACTCGGTAAAGTATTTCCAAACAAAAAAAGCGGCGTTTGTGCAGTGCGTTAGAACTTGATGTCCTTTTCTCTTTTCTCTGATGGTCGGTCATTTGCTGAAACTGAGATAGAGTGTAAAAAAGAGCACTGAGTTGGACAAAGGAACGAAACAGCGAATACAAGTTATGTGTGTCAGCGTCTTTTGGATTTAGATTTAAAACAGATGATTGCCTTTTTCTAATTTCAATTACTCACCAGAGCGTGTTTTGTTATTTCTTTCTTCTTTTTTATTTTTAAACTCAATCGATTGTAAGTACGTATATATAAAATGTTATATATCACATGTATACCATTATAAATCAGTATTGGACTCGTCATATCAATATTTGATTTATAAAATGTTCTCTAATTTTATTAATTGAGTTTCTTTATCATTTCAAAAGGGGGATTTAACGTCACTGATTTGCTAAAAGTTAATTAACTCAAAACCATGTACCGATCTAACCTTTTATTTAAAAATCAAAGTGTCTAATGTGAGACAAGTTATCCGTTCGATAAGGCCTTGAGATAGGAATGTAGATGATGATCATAATGATTAGGTTTTCTGTATATGATATAATGTTATTATTCTCTAGAGAATATATATCGTGCTTTAAATTCATGACCCAAATCTTTTAAGAACACCTAGACAAAATGTCCGGCCTTTAAAATGATTTTAGATTACATTTTTTGGAAAGAATTAGTAATTAAATTGTTTCTTCTTTTCGGATATATATACTATTACATTTTTCAAACATTTTATCATACGACTGTCAAGGTTTATGCGTTTTGTAGTTTTGTTATTTTTCTATAATTGATACGGTATGTTAATGACTACACCGTAATAATTCAATGTAATTCAATAGCGCTAACTATGTAAAATGATATGTATTTTTCTTTACCTACAAAATGCACCTCTAGTGTATAAGATTTCAGCACAATTCCAATGAACTAAACAAACTTTGTAAAATGAAACGCTTTTTAATTAAACACTTAATGCAAACAATAAGATACCGTTTCTTTAAAAGAAAAAAAATCTACAATTTTCAGTCGACATATTCGACCACTTTAAGTTCCGAATCTTGTCAGCAAATAAAAAAAAGAGAGAGAGAGAAAAATATATTAATAATTTCCGCAGAATTAAACAGTTTTGTGAACCAGTCTGACTTTGATCTATAAAGGTATCATAATTTTACCACGTGTTAAATTCGGTCGCGGTGATCACACCTATTAATAAAGGGACGACGAATTCTAGGTCAAAGACATGCTTTGAATGAAATTGGTGTCTGTTTTTATAGATATTTGCATCACAAGTTAAATCAATTTCCCATCTGATTCCTGCATGGTAAAGCATTTACTGACTGAAATGCTGTCAAACAATTATTCATTATTAGACCCATATTTGGTTTTTTCAATATTGAGCATTCTGAAATATTCAGAGACATAAGGAATAAATGCAATAAACTGGGTCAGAAATCCCAAACGAAATGATATACCAAAGGTGAAAACGTTCAATTGTTGTTTTCTTCGAGATCTACATGTACGCATGACTGTAATGCCATCGATTACTTCCGGTGCCATTAATGGTATTGCTATCGTATTGCGATCTAGCTTTCATTCAGTAAGGGATTATTGCTATCTCTAAACTTTCATTGACGGCAAACTTTGGCGGCTTGATAAACAAAATTTGTACTAAAAAGGGCTCCGCTAGGTATTATTTTTAATTCAGTAAAAGATTTTTCATCTTCTCTACATTAAGGGATGGTCTGGTTGATAAAACCAAAACAGAGACATCGGTCTCGCATTGAGAAAAATTGACCTCAGCACTTTCGTTTTAATGTAATACAGACACGATCCTACTTTACTATCTTGATGCAAAGCGGGAAATGCGCATTATGTTACAAATGTTGACTTTGTTTAAATTCTAATAAAGAATTTATTAAGTTAATGAAGGAGTGTCAATCATGGTTTGCACCTCTTTAATTCTTTAATATATGTTGGCATACAAAGTTGAAGGACGTGGACGTGGTCACTGATATCGATTCCATCTGTATATATAAATACAAAAGGGCTTTATTTCTACTACTCGAGATAAATTACTTTTTTTGATTTCCCTGCGCCTAAATGTCGACCCAACCCCCTTGTGTGCTCTTGGACATCACAATCACCTGTACATACAGTGTTTTATTGTGAAAGTGGACCATTACTTCTTCACAATAAATATCAACTAAGGTTTTTGGTGTAAAACGGGTTAGATAACACAGTCAGTCATCATTTAATGTAAGAAAGATTATGGTTTTCTTGTTTCTTGAGGGAGAACCAACGAACATTAAATTACTAGTACTGACAAGGTCACAAACAACCATCAGTATCCTCTCGGCTTATTACAAGTTGCTTCTTTTCATAGAAAAAATTAAAGTCATATTTTATTTTCCAATCATTTACGAAGATTGATTTTAGCAATGACTGACGAACTACAAATCGGTTATGGTAAAACAGATAATGTATGAAGAAAGGCTGAATTGAGAAATCTAAAAAAAAATTCTAATTTTTAGGTATAAACCGCACCTTCCATACAGTAAAAAATAGAACAAAGGAAATATCAACAGAAATATCAGTCGTTCCGATCGAAAAATCAAAAAACTTGATCGACAGAGTTAACCATATCAATAGCTCATTCTCACTTTCATGTGGAGAGTTCATTCAATATTTCGTACAAATTTTCCCGTCCGCATAAAACTTCATCTCTCAAAAATATGTAAATTTCTCAATGGTGATAAATCAACTATTGAAAAAATTGATATTTACGTTTCATTAACCAAAGTATGAAGCAATATGTACCAGTTTCTTGCGTCTGTGATGTCAGATAGGTGGATATTTTCATAACCCACTTCCTTATCGTATTATGTTCAGTTGCTGCGTTGCATATTTGTCGACATTTCAAGAATGGAAGTGTAAGACCATTTTTACCTGCCGATTCAAAGGTATTGACGCTTACCTGTGGGGGTTTTTGGGGTCTGGTTATTCATAAAAAAAACGAAGCATCTCAATTAATTAATTAGCCTGTCATTGTCATTATTTATCGACTTATTTTTGCAAAATAAAACGAGATGACTTCATTAATAAAGTGCAAATACATCATACATGGTAACAAGAGAATTTAGTACAATGCTAAAAAGGATATGTTTCCTCGAGAATTGTTTACTTTTAAAAAGATGAATAGTTATATCATAAATGTACATATTACCTGATATTTACATACAATGAGAATTTCATCCTATACTTGTATTTGTTAAGAAAACCGATTGCTTTTTATAGTAAGATGTAAACTGTCTTACTCGATTGATCCGGTCAAAATTGATTAAAACTGGATAAAACTATATGCTAACTGAAAGACATGACCAAGTTTAGAGAATAGCCAGAGGTCAAATGTGTACTGACGCTGCCATCAAAGTACCATGATGGTCGATAATGCGATATTTTGTATTTTACGCACTTTTACCAAAGAAATAAACAGAATATGAAGCTAAAAAATTTGAAAAATAAGCTGCTTTCTTTGTTGATATAAACGGGTGTATATAGTGGTCGCTGAAAAAATCCCATATCCATCAGTTGTATATCTTGTCTGTAATCCTAATATAGAAACAGAAACTAAAAACAGCTTAAATAATGATAAATGACATAGATACGTTGATATCTTTCAAAAATCATGAAAGCAAAGGCCATTCAAGAACAGGATAGCTATAAATGTTTGTACTTTATGACGGGGCAGTCAATGCTAGATGCAATCACAAGTCAGGCCGATCCAAGATGTCGGCGATTCGTTCTGTCTGCCCAGTGACTATATTTCGTTGTCATCGACACATCGTTTAGGAAATCATTAGTCAGATTATCAGCTGGCAGTCGTGTAACGTCTACAATCATTATCATATAATGGGGCACTGGTAATGGAAAAAAGAGTTAGGGGCATATCTGGCACGTCCGAGGATACAACTGTAAGTCAAGGTCATTTGACAAGTTCAAGGTGTTTCGGTCAGGGAATTGAAACTAAGGTGCATTATGAAGATGATTTAAAGATGGCCCCCACCTCTCTCTCTCTCTCTCTCTCTCTCTCTCTCTCTCTCTCTCTCTCTCTCTCTCTCTCTCTCTGGCTGCAGATCTGTAGCACTCGGTCAGAAAATATTTGGATGGACGACCATCCGAATTTTTTCAGACCGGGAGCTACAGACCTGCATCTCTCTCTCTCTCTCTCTCTCTCTCTCTCTCTCTCTCTCTCTCTCTCTCTCTCTCTCTCTCTCTCAAACACATACATTAAATTTGGAACCTTAAATTCATAAAATATTTTGAATACTTGTACCTATAAAATGAACCCACACAATTTGATTTATTTTTCGATGAATCAATAGAGATACATGATTTATAGAAGTCATAGTGTTTACGCCCTTCTAGAAAGTAGTATATAGGTGTACATGTAGCCTACGAAGAATTATCACCACGTTTCCAGATATGTAATACAATTTTGTATCAAGGTGTATGTGTGACCTTTAGCTAGGGTCTTTGCAAATCGTATGTCAATCAGAAATAATATGGACTGCTACATTAAATTACTGTAAAAACCAGGATTCGAAACACTACAGTGATTTGATTTCAACATATTTTATTGTACATGTATATCGAAGAATACTAGAAATGTCTTGACAGTTGTAACCTAGTACGTAGATATAGATAAAAAGGTCAACGGGTGTAGATGAGATGAGTATCTTAAAAGACAAATGAACACTTCGAGTAAAAAGATAATCACTAAACCAATTCATACTTATTAAAAAACTATAAATAAGTTTTAACATTTCTTCAGCATATCTCTTTTGCCATCTCTTTGCAAAATACCAATGAGAAATTCGCCGGTAAAAGTGTGTTTTACTCAAAAATTGAGAGATCGGGTTATTGCGAAATGCTCAGTATGAACATTTGGAAAGCTTGTCGTTAGATGTTTTACACTAAACCTGTCAAAATTCACAGTTCACAGATGAACTACCGTGACAAGAGAACCACCCTATTTGACAGAAAACAAGCGGAAAACGGAAAAATCGCCCGAACCCCGCCCTCTTTTACCACAGACGTGATCAAAGGGGAGGTTACTCCGCGTGTTCGAGAAATCACTAAATTCGAAGATAACGTCTGTTTGGTGCAACATCGTCATAAATCTTTCGTCAAGGCAACACCTGAGATTAATTAATCCTATTTTTGGAAACTTTTTGTATTTATAATTATCTTACCTAAATATTTTTTTACATTATTAGTATTGAGTAGAACAACCCTTCCGTATGCTTGACATTCCATCAATACTTTTTTTTTTATAATATATAAAATTATATGTACGGAATTAATTTCATGACATCGTTTCTATGTGTATAAATATTTCATTAAAGGGGTCAGACTCTTTATTGCAATGCTGTTCCAAATTAAGACCTGATGTCATTGCGAGACGACACTTATTGTTAATTGGTGAAGATGATGCATGCATTGGTGTTAAGGTGTTCTATTTATGCGTTCTAAACGTGTGTTCTTTACAGAAACGATTGATTTGATTAACAGTCTCTAGCCCTTCAATTAAATATATATTCGATAATTTACTCTATATCGTATTCTTTCTTACTAGAACTTAGTCTTCTTTACCTTGAACTTTATAAAATAGGTAAAATTTGTGTGGGATTGAGGTCAAGGCTATAGGTCAAGGACATGTTTCGATTTTTGCCATGGTTGGATTTAACAGTTATAAAGACACCGTTTAATCAGACGTCGCTCTCTAGATTGAATTAAGAGAATGCAATAATTCTTTATTTAAAGGAGACAATAGTGTCTTTATTTGAGTAATTGAAAAGAATTATGCGTAATATAAAAAAGACTCTTTTTTCTGATTATATCGCCATTGCCCTGTTTCCCGTATTTTCTTGCACTCTAGCTGCCATATTTAATTGTCTAGAATGACTGATTTATTACCCTTCATAATAATTTTTTCGCAATTTTATATAAAATCTTGCAATTCGTTTTAGATTGCGGCTACCGGTTTTGATGCTCTTTCAATTGGTTAAATATCTAACGACAACAAGACAAGTCGGTTTGCCTCAAAGTTCAAAAGAAGTTCGTTAAAGTCATAAAACTGAACTTCACTTATACGTGCCTCTTGTACTATCATGTTTTATCTGTTGGTTCTTTGTAATAAGTAGTTAAGTTATTATCTTGGCGGACATGTTTTTTTTTTTTTGCTTATCCCTGAGCCGACTGAGTTTTTGTACTCTTGTTTTTAATCGGCTCATACTTTACCGATTCTTCAACACTGCCATGCCATGATTGCATGGGCCCAAGCACTTAAGGCATCTTCTATCGCGATCGCTAACACAGGTTGTCATAGACGACTTTTTTTCAAGGATAAACAAATTAGAAAGAAAATGTATGTTAATTTTTTGTGTCAGGAAAATCTTCCGCTTTAAGTGCATTTTTGGACCTGAAAATTATGGAAAAGTGCGCATTAATCTAATTCCTTCACACCAAACAACTTCATTTCCCTACTTCCGGCGGCGATGTTTTGGCGCGAAAACAGAAGGTCGCTGACTTAGCAACAAGGCATTTAATAATTCAACTGTCTCCGTATGCAATTTAAAATTCTGTTATATTTTACTCCAAAAAAAATTAGAGATTATTTTCTTGCATTATATAATCATAAAAAATAATCAAGAGAAAAAACCTGGCAAGACAAAACATAATTATGATAATAGAATCCATTTTTTTCGCAGACCATCGTTAGAGTCTTGTTTACGTTGTATTTACCCACTTTAACTTTGTTCTGTGGTTTTTTGAAGAGAAAACAGTTTGATGACAAAATGCATTCGAACCGCAGGGTATCAAGATACAATTACAAAATAAAAGATAATTCATCTATCATGATGCACTATAGCTAATTATTATTGATTAAATAAATAGATTTCTAATACATAAATTGTAATGGGCCAACATCCTAACTCTCCCAAATTCGACTAATTTTAACTTACATAATTATGAGGCTTGAAATTACGTATACATTGAGTATCTGCTGTCATTTCTTTCTCCATCGCATACATGTACGGAAAAGAAATAAAATAAGCAATTTATTTTTATATGTTTTTTTTTCAAATTTACAGAGCTAAACAATTAATTCATCTTGTATACAGTCATTCCTTGACTATGAAATGACTTCGAATTCCACCTGAAGATCGCATTGGGAAAGTCTTCAAAACATCTGCGTATGGAACAAATAATCCTTTGGTACGAGGCATAATGCATTGGTCGTATCGTTTCAAAATACAATTCGTTTTCAAGATATGTTGCGCTTTTTGATTATAAAGCAACACCCTGTTCTGCTCCATAATTACGACAAGGCATTTATATATACGACAAAGGCTTGCGTTAACATGGACTCGAGACTTCAAACGGGGAACGTGTATAGATATTTCACCATCAGAAATAAATTCAGTCTTTAGACGACCTGTTGTATCAGCAATAGGTAAAAGTTAGTTAATGCTAAGGCCCTGTTTACAATGTCTTGTTGCACTTTGAAACATTCCTTCGACTCTTTCTTCTTTATCTACAGCTTTGTCCAACCAAATGAATATGAACCTTGTACCACATATTTTAACGTAATAATTATTTTTTCCTATACACAGAAAATTGACAGGAAAAAGGGGGTAGAAATATACATACCCAGGTATATACGTAATTTATAAAGGCTTCAAATCCCACCTGTGTACACAATATCAAATAACCCCTTGTATTTCTCGTCAAATAGAATACCACTCAATGGTGATTTAGAACCGACCAGTAAAAGATATAATGCATTACACTGGTACCTCTTAACTTCTGTTTACCCTACAAAAACAAAAAATCTGTAATTATTTAGTGATAACTCAATCCAGGTGCATAGATTTAGGTGGTAGGAGGGTGCGTCATAAAAATGTAAGCAGGCTTCATTTCCACCCAGAAACCGAGCAAGAATGTCTGATTTACTGCTATGATATTATAACAACTATCCGTCTGGCGTTGCTTTGCAGAGACCACTCTGCAAACCCATTATAGTTAAATTATCATTTCTTTCAATAATGCAAGTCTCGTAAATCTCTTTTTGGTCGTGCCTTCTCTTCTCTCTCTCCCTTGAAAGGAAAAAACAAATTTCTTTTATCGTTTGTTGAAGGTATAACCGTTCTTATACGTTGCTGCAAGATGGCTTTCAGGTTATAAGAAAAGTGCGCCATAATTTCTTGTACTACATGAGTTTACCGGCATCCGGAAATGTTAATTCGTCGAGCCTCTTTGACAGTTTAAAGTATAGAGGAACTGTTTTACCGCAATATTCTAGTTATCTGATATTCCTGAAAAATATTATTTGAAAAATTATAAATCATATAAATCAATTTGTTTTTGATTTACTGAAAACAATTCAATTCGTAACAGCCCACGTTCAATATGGTAAGAAGGAAATGCTTTGTGAGAGTTGGAAAGGAAAACACTTTGGTTTTCCCTGTCACAATTCTATATATTTATTAAACTTTCCAGAGATTCCTCAAAATGAACAATAGTATTCAGTTTATTATTCAAAATGTCCATCAATCGGTGATTAATTTGCACTTAAAATGGACAAAAAAAAAGAGGAAACAATTTTTTTTAATTCTTTGAAGCGCGCATTCAGGTGTTCCAAGGATATTTAATAAATGAACTGTTGCATACATGTATATCACAAAACGTCTTTTTCTCATTGTTTAATGGTACATCAAGAAATTATGTAGTTAAATGGATGTGGTTTCACTTTACTCTCAACAACAACAACAATAAAAATTTCAACAAAACAATATGTATCGTCTTTAATTGATTTGTCCGTAAAGTCTATCTGTACAATTTTAAAGAGAAATGCATGTTCCTATACACAAAGCGCAATATTTTGACAGAGAGGATACCAGCAGGAATTGGAATGTCTGTGCAACAACCTTGTTCGGAATGTGAGCAACTTTGTTGAACGAGGCAATTGTATTAAATATGTGTTTCTAAAATAATTTTAAAACATATACATGTGTATAGGTGTTTCACTACACTAAAATGTATATACAAAACGATCCGATTAATGAGAAATCATTAATTTTCAACTTAGGTTACTTGTAAATTATATTTTTTAAATTTTAGCAAGTCAATTCGGATGAAATTCTTACAGATGCTTAAAAATACACCCCCACTGTATGTACAATTCTCCTAACGCGAAGCAAACGTTATCAAATACCACGTTCTTGCAAGAGTATCGTAGGTTCCCATAATATTTACTAGCTTTATAAAAGTCTCCACTAAGACCTTAATGCAAAATAGGTGTTTTGTCATTTATGGCTTTGAAAACAATACTGTTTAGTGCTCTAGTAACGTGCAATACTTATGTTGACGGAATCCCGAGCTGTGATATTGACCCCCAGATTGCAATCGGAAAGGCCTGTAGACACAGGTGTTCAAATAAAGCCGGACAAGTTTATAATACCTGTCCTAATTACCCCTCTTCCGTAATTAAAGGTTGTAGACAGCATATCCCTACCCTTTTATCTCGTCTTTTCAGTTGGATGTCAAATTTCATCAGATGATCGTGCGAACAAGAAAGATTAAATTAACATTCTGTTCCCCCAATTTATTGTCACCTGCATCAGGGGAGGGAAAGAGGACACGAATTATACACGCCACAACTTGCCAAGATCGAACGCAACTCTTAAGGTGATCCATCATTTTTCTTTCTAAATTTCCCCCTTTTATTTCGTAATTATTGCACAGGCCTTTGCCACCTGCATAGTCTTTGTTTCCTTTTTTCAAATATATGTTACCAATAATTCAAACTGAAATTCATATCATGACAAGTAGTAAGATTCACAAAGGTCAAACCCAAAGGTCAACCTTACCACATAATATTGAGGAACAGAAACCACATACTAACTACACGACACAGCCGCACGATCCCATTGGCTATAACAGAGTCATCAACACTTCCCAAATGTGAAGTCTAATCATTTACTAATTTTGTGTAATTCATGACAAGAATTCCAACCGTTCCAGACTATACAAATACATCTGTTGTCTTGCGGTATGCGTTGCGACAACTGTGGTTAATTTTGAACGAAATTGTAAAGTTATTTCAATTTTTAAGACAAAAGACATTGTACATACGTACACAGGTGACGATCGCATTAAAATGTGCGTTTTCAAAACTATTAAAATCTATATATAGTAAACATATAGAATCATGTAAAAGTAGTACATGTATAAACGAATCAAAACACATTTGTAAAGTTTCTTTTAGAGATTTTAAACATACAGCTAGCCAAATATTATTGTTGTCTGTTTTGCAAACGGTTTTTGTCAGAGTACTAAATACCAAATCTCTCTCTCTCTCTCTCTCTCTCTCTCTCTCTCTCTCTCTCGTATATAAACCTATTTAAACATATGATGAGAAGATGTCAAATAAAAATTCAACATTTTATTCAAACTATTGAGTAAAAAAAAACACATCACAAATCTCGAAGCATTAGATGACAAATGTTGGCAATATAAATGCAATCTCGCCTTCTTAATAGACCGATAAGATGTGCAATTTTAACTTTTATGGGCCATCAATGTCTATTGTAACATTGGTGAAACACGACTCCTACGAAGTTCAAAACCAAACGTTCGAAAGGCACAGAAGGAGACGCGATGTCAACAATCAACAACTTAGGCATATTAAAGCATTGTAAATTGTCTATTCAGAGCTTGAATTTCAATATGTTAATGTTCCTACCCCCTCATACATTAATGCTGAATTAAGGAAGTCTTTTTTTGTGACATAGGGTCATCTTCTTTATTTCGTACTGATAAAAAATATAAATTATAATCTGGTTGTTACCGCCATTTCTATAGCTCTGAATAGATTCAAAGTTTATCAAAGTTTAAAACCTAAAAGCTAAACTATGTGGCTTTTTGTTCACTGTATAATTAATTTTGCCTAGAAAATTCATATTGAGAACATTTTTTTTAGATGGACCAAGTGGGTTGATTGCTGACCGTACAGTGTCTTGGCACATTGAATATCTGGTGGTTCCCGTCCGGAACAAATTCGAAGCACTCAATACAAATGAAAGATGTTGAAATAATGATGACATGATTTTCAATAAAAAATATATCAAACTGATTGATATAAATAAAATAAATATTTTGATAATAAATAATTAGAAAAATAAGAAGTAAAGACAATCGTACATATGATAAAATACGTATATGCCGTGTAATTATATACATGTATAAATATAGAAATATAATCATAAAATTGAGCGATTGGGAGAATAAATAATAATCATATCACAACATGCTTTGCCACATATATTATTGATTATGCACTGGTGGTACACACAAGTATGGGACTAGCCACGTTTAATACTGGGCGTTTCATCAAGGCAAATTAGCAGAATATCGAACTACACATAGTCACATACACAAACATGTACAAACAGACTGAGCCCATTTCCTGTTGATTAACTACTAGTATATGACCCCCCCCCCCCCACCCATCAAAAATAAAACCAATAGAAACGGTATAAAAGTATTGAGTTATGAACGATTTCCACCACCTACACACCTACATATACATGTAACTCGCAGACTGCAGCAGAGTGGAGTTAACATAACATTATCATTCATCTGATTGACAGAGTTCACACTTGTTATACGAAAAATTATATATATATATATATATATATATATATATATATATATATATATATATATATATATATATATATATATATATATGTGTGTGTGTATATATATATGTTTATATATAAACCTTTTTTCCAGCTTAGACACCTCTCTTTACATTTTATATATAGTTAATTTTCAGTGAGCATTAATTCTTTGCCTTATTCGCATAAAAAAATTTGCAAAACCACATTTTGCATCAAATGAATCATTAAGAAACACTCTAGAAAGAATTTCATATCGTGGTCCCTTTCTAACATAAGACGTAAATCGAAAATTATTGTTGCTTTAAATCAAATATTTATGCATTTAATAAGCAAACCGACTTCCTAAATTGCATGTTTCGGAGCACGTTTTAAAGATAGAAGCAAAACGATACTTGCTTTAAAGGCGATGACTAATATGTCAAGCCGATAGAAATACGTGCACAGATTTTTCAAAACGAATTCTTTTTAGAAAATGCTACGATATGCAATAAATGAAAAAGATACAGAGATACATAAAATAAAAAAAAAAGAAATGGCAAGTGCTGTTTCTCCTAAAACTTAAATTCAAAAGACACATATTATAAATAAATTTATGAAAAGTACAAAAACAAAACAATATAAATATAGAGCGAGGTATGTATCACAGTTCGGTATACAACGTTAAAACAATAAAAATACAGCTAAATAATGCGGGTGTCTCCATATACAATCGTCTGCTATCCTCTGGTCACGTGGTCAGTAACGTCGTCAGTTGGTCTATAACAGCAATCAGTTATGACGCAAAGTTCGTTTGGTTTCGATGAGGTCCCAGATACGAATGGTCCCATCATCACTACACGTCACAATGCGTTCGTTTGAGACCTAAAAAAGACAACAGTAGAGTCGTCACTACAACCTTCTCTCCTTCTCTCTCATCTGACAGACTAGTTAATATGCAAATTAAATAGCCGTTAATGCAGAATACACATTTGCATTCAGTGGGAGCACGTGTAAACATGTAGTTCATGAATACAGCAATTAAACTAGTTTTATTTTCATAAAAGGCGCTTCATATAAGAAGTTTTCTACGGTGAGTCACTCGACCCCTTTCCACAATTAAATCCTCTGGCGTCCTTTTTTTCTGGAAGAACTATTTCATGAAAATGTTTTATGGGCAGTAAGAGATGTCCCAGAATTATATACACAGTGTGCACAATATTCTAATAAAGCGTCATTTTACAAACGTGAAAGGAATGCCTGGTAGAGTTTAACTCTGCAAATAAGAGTACAGAATCAGGAAACTCAACTGAAAAATGCATATACAAAGAATGGAGTACGTTGATTTTTTGGAAGTTAAGGAGACTGTTTACATACTGAGTAAACCAAATTATAGTCCACGGCCTTTTGTAATTATCAGCAGTCTTAATTGTTTATTTAAAGTAACACCAACTTTTGTTTACTATGTTCTTAAACTATCATTAACCTATGCAAATGCTGATAATATATCATCCATGTATATGTCTTTCAGAAGCAACATTTTTTTGAAAAAAATTGAAAAGCTATTTAATCGGCCGCTTGTGCACTAGCTTCATAAAAATATACACCAGTTAATTATTCCACAGTGGTTTTCATAAATGAAAAAAAAAGACATCGTTTCCTTCGATAAAATGTTGGTCACAAAAACTATACCTGTGTTCATTTTATAATTAATGTAATTCTAAATTTATTTATACCTATATTGTTGAATTCCATTTCAAGCATTGGATCAAAGCAGATAAAAATCACAAAGAATGCAAATTCGGACGTGTGTTGTTTTTTATAGCTAAATCCATACATGTACGGAAGATAAATTGACTGCTGATCAAAATACAGGAGTCGATTTATCATAACATCCATACCAAGAGAACAAGAGAGTTAGGAACAACACTAAATGAAATTTCAAAATTGAAGCATATCTTCTGTCAATTATTCTTTTTGGCACGTGATGTCATTGCATCAGTGGGGTGACAAACCTTTGATTATAATTTTAATTAAAGTTGACGACAATATCTCCAAAATTACCTTAAATGATGTATCGAAAATAGAGTCACGGTTTGATGTTTATTGTTAAATAAGTCGTCCTCCGACGCAGTCTTCCTTAAGGCACATGATGAGTAGCATTGCCTTTATCTTATACTACTATTTTTCATTGTTTTGAACTTACAACCTAAAAATAAACACTGCTACTTTTTTATCAACCCATAATTAGGCATATCGAAGACCACCATGCTTGTCAAAATTTCCCTTATAACTCCTTTTTTGTCCCCTATTATGATAATTTAGGTGTGATTTTTACGGGGGAAAAACAAGCCTTCGATCGTGAACCAATTTCTTTCCCCTTGATTTCCAGTAATTCCGACTCGTCTTGTTAGTGAAAGATTTATCTGCCAAATAACACGAACTTCAATGCAGCGTACAATTTTTGTCATTTATCTCCCTAAAAATGATAAAAATAATGAATGAATTTCAGAGTGCTTAACTTATGAAGTTCTAATCAGCTTTTCGCATCATTAATAGCAGCAGCTATTTTTTCACCCTCTCCAAACACTTAACGCCAGGTTTTAAATTTGTTGATTCATGCCCCCTGCAATAGCTCTCTTATAGAAAGCAAAGATTTACCGAAAATTGTGACTATCGTTTCGGTATGAAGAGAAAGCAGGACAGATAGCAGACGATCGCATTTCATATCCCCCACCTAGTCAAAAGGAATGCTGAAATCTATATGCCACAATTCGCGTCTCAACACAATAGCCATTATTGCACCCTTTAGCACGTGAGGTCAGCAACAAAAGTTGAACTGGGTTGATGTCAACCGTTTGATTTTTCAAATCACTGTCGGTGAATGACACGTTACAAACAGCGCCATCTGCTGACCGTGACATATAGCGCCGTCTGCAAACCGGAAGCTAAGTAATGAAAGTGATGGATATTGTCGTGGAGGCAACTTCATAAACATTACGTATAACACATGCCTAGAGATAAACTTATTCTCAGTAAATTGATTTTAAGAAGATTTAATTTTAAAAAATTAACTATCATATTGATGCACAAAGATTAAAATCAAAATTGTAGACACTAATTACAGCTTTGGGTTAACAGTGGTTCTAAAATTGCAACGGTTTATCCGTGTTAGAATATAATCTTCATTACTTTTCTATTTCAATGTTGGCATTATTCAGATTTAGATATATACATAATACCTAAAAATGTGTTGATGAGTTATTTTTTATATAATATATACTTGCAACAACAACAAAAAAATCACGATTTATTTCAGTTTTAACGTCAAGAACGTGAAGTATGAAATCTTTCGGTATTTTTGTGTTCCCGTGCCTTTTGCCTAAATAACGACTTCTGAGATAATAAGCTACCCCCTGGGATGAGATTTATTTCATTTTATTTGCTTTGGTAAGTCACTAGTCAAAAAACCGACAGAGATTAAAGAGAGATTTTCCAATATTTACTTGTCACAACAAATCAATATTTTCCGTATTATAAGATTAATTCAAACTGTTTGTAGAAACTAATACCACGTGACCAAAGGTGTGTTTAGATCTTTCGCTCAAAGTACAGGACAATTATGCGTTGTACTTAAAGAATAGTCACATATTTCTAAACAATTATATAGTACCAGTACAAAGCGATAAATTAACGCTACTAAGACAGAACTATCTCGCTGAGAGATTCTGTTACGGCAGAAACTGAACGGTTTCTGTTGTTCTTGTTTTTGTTTATTTTCAGGCGTTCATTTTTTAGATGCTCTAACGAGTTTTGCCGTTTATTTCCGCTTAATGCACAGCGACCTGCGAAAAGGGTACGAGAAAATCTCTCTTAGGGGTCCCAGGACTTCTGGAAGAGCTCGTGTCGAGGCCAATCTTTAAATTATGAAGATAATACAGATCATCGAAATCTGTACGCGCACATTCCAGATATGACATAACTGCTTTGTTTTATTGCAGAAAGGTAACAAACTGCGACAGGTGCTCGCAAATGGTAAAAGTAGCCCACGTGGGGGATAATTTTACACCCGAAAAAAATGATATGATCTGGGTTTTTTTTAGCAAGGTGTCTCACATCATTAAACGCAAGTATGCACCAAACGAGACCCCCAAAGCACTGGAGGAGCAGACGAATAATGGTCGGCAGGGCGTAGGTTAACGGTTATGAGGGCTTATTTATAATCCGAAAAGAAAAGTTTTTGACAGCCACTATTGTTAGTGTGCAATACTACGATATCTTTGATCACTTCTACTGAAGGTTATTTCCGTCATAGTGGAAATAGTGTACATGAGATTGAAGGAAAAAATAGAAAATCCTCGAATAAAAAAAGAAGGTTAAATACATTTCGAAAATTGAAAAAATAAATTTATGAAATCAAGAAGATGAATCGGGCATGTTAGCTGTCAATGCTCTTCTTTAAGCTGTGATTTGCTATCAAACAATTCTATAAATCAAAGCATGATTCACAATGAACAATCACGGGGAAGTATAGATCGTTCTCAAAGTATGCGTGAACTTTTTAACACCCATTTTCCCATTTTTTAATTAACCTTCTAAATAAGTCAAATAGAGCTTCATTATATGTGCAGAAAAGCCCCTTGTTAGATGTAATATGACAGCATTGTTACTAGGGCTGTAAATAATGCCTAATTTGATAGTATAACTTTGCCAATACATCTAATAAACTGACACCTTCAAGGATTCTTGCGAAAATATTTCGGAGTATGTAAATTTTTAGGTTTTTCTGTGCTTGAGTACAACTGCTGTATGTTGTTTTAGAAGGTTGGGGCATATTTGGAAGATACACTCGAAATTAGCCAGCCAGTTTTTACACTCTAAAAGACAGTAACTTGATGGCAGGCGGTTTACGATTTTTTCATATGACAGTTTCAAGAGCGACAATCTAACGCGGATTACTGATTTTAACCAAAGTATATATATATATTCATATATATATATATATATATATATATATATATATATATATATATATATATATATATATCCTTTATATCAATTTAGAATACTTCTAACTTTATGAAAATAGAGGCAAGCACATCTATTCTAGTAATGAAATACACCTGACACGCAAAATTCTCCGCCAAATTTAAAGTCATCGTCTAACTCAGGCTCTCTCCTTGAACTACGGACTTCCTGGTACTCACATCTCTGTCACGTGTTCACGGATTGGTTTGGGAACATTATCTTTTTTTTTCAAATTAGTTGCTATTTCATTTTTCTCAGAAGTATTTATTATCTGTTTGCCTCTGTAATGTTACATGATCAAGTTAAACAGATACATGAACTGTACAGTTTACTTTCAAATTAATTTTTATTTAAATATTCGGCGTTATTGATATTTTGGTTTCATTAACAGACAATAGTCTCGACATCTTTACCATCCAGGCTTGTTGAAGTAAAAGTGTCTGAATTGAGACCGTTTACCAAATTTGAATTTTTACATCTTAATGAATAATATTTGCAAACTTCATGCCGTTTCCATGTGCTATGAGAAGAAGGGCTATCAACATGAGGAGGCATAGCACAACACACCTTGTAAATGATTTTTAACCCCACATAACCCTTTCCTTCCTTAACCCTAGCCTTACTCAATAAACAAAATGTAGGCTTCAAGAGGTATTGTGACAGACATGAATATAAATGTTGATATGAAATGCCTCCATTACAGCTAATATCAGCTGTTAATCCAAATATGTCTAAAGGGCGATTGCCAATTTCAAACTGTTGATCATCATCTTCAGAATAATTAAAAAAAAAGAAAAGAAACATTGACACAGAATAATAATGATTGTATTGTGTAATCATTGATATCCTAAATTGCTTATCTAAAGTTCTATTCACATATGTACCAGCAAAGTATATACATGTATCATCTAGGTTTTGCAACTTTCATAAAATCTTTGAATTTTTACCCTACAAAATTAGATAAAATCTTTGCAAAGTTTCTGATATTTATTTTTGCCACACACCCTGAGGTAATTTGAACTATCTGAGATATGCAGGCAAATTACCTCCTACAACAATTGAAATTTTTTCATGCAGATTTTTACCACACATCAATAAACTAGCAAATGATCCAATTCTGAACTCTTCCCTTTTTTCAATCTGTTAATATTCTTTTCCATCAATAATATTTTCCTCTTAAATTCTTCATTGAAAAAATTAACTTGGCAAGGTGCATATTTTTCTTTCTATTCTTCTTCTATTTGAGGCCACACTAATCACCAGTAATGCAATTTGAATCAGCACATAAAACCCAACCTTTATGCCAACAACTTACTGTAGATTCCTCATTTTACGTGAGTACTTTATTCCTCGATTCAACCGTTTTGCATCAAATCGAGAGAATATAAAATCGCGATCACCGAATTTTTATCACAGTTTCATTAAGTTTCATCTGTTAAAATCTGAGAGATGTGCTTCTCGCAATTTTATGCGGATATTAATTCCTCGCGATTAAATAGGAATTTACAGTATATCATTTATGGACCCTACAAACAGCAGTGTATATTATAAGTAACATCCTGACCTTCACATCCCTGATGGGCCCCTTGTGACCTTGAAGAACTCGGACACTGGTCATGGTAAGTAGATCCCACTCTCTCACTGTGCAATCACTGAGGAGAGAAAAAAACCCATATTTAATTCATTATTTCTGCAGTATATAATAATCAAATATTCTTCTGTAGCAGTAGGGATGCCTAAATAATGCATGTACATAAAAAGAGACAAATTTTGTTTTCATACAGTGGCATTATTGTAAAAACCAGTCAACAGGTTGGTAATTTTTTTAATGTTTTACGGATGGCAAATGAGCTACAAAAATGTCAGAATTGCAAATTAAGAATCATAAAGTGTTGTCTAAAACACAACAATTCAATCGAAGTGAATTGCTATTGAATGAAGATGAACCTTAATTGATCTTTAATTGAAATATTAAAACTTAAATGTCACATCATCAATAAGTTTGATAGAAGTAAAACCTGCAGAAGCAGTTGTTACATTTGCTTGGCTAAAGTTCAACAACCGATAATTCTTTGCAACCCCTTGTAAGCCATTTATGGCAACATACATCAAACATTCATTCTCAGCCAAAAAAAACCCAACCCAAATCTCTTCTGTGTTAATGAAGATTCAAGTTAGAATAAGCTTTACCTACTATAAATGTGTTTCAGAGAATAAATAAAATGATGTGCAAGTGTGCTAATTACCAGCAGTCAATGACATTTGCAGACATGTCACATTAGTAACCTATATATGACAGCCAGTTTCTAGTTCTGCATGACTATGAATTACTGTTATATGCACGCTATATTGCATGTTTATGATACAACAGAGTTATTATAACCTTTAAATAGGAGAGCTTTGAAAATGCTAAAGTTGGCATCCTGTCTAAGTTTAATTCCTAAATACTTTCTTTTATGGGTTCGAACCACTAGCTGGCAAATTAATTATTTTGAAAATGATGTAAATAGACTGAAATACATGAAAAAACAAACAAATAGCATTTAACATAATGCCAAGTCCATGTTACTCATCATGTAATAAACTGGGTCAAAGACCAACCTACTTCCTCAACATTTACTTTATCTATTCATAAATAAACCTCCTGACATTTTCATTTTAAATTTCTCTTCATTCAGAACTTACTGATGTGTGTTGGCAGCCATATATATATGGTAGACATTTCATAACGCAACAAGTACAAGCACAGTTTTTAAAACAATTAGCATTACGCAACATCATAATTAAGAAAGCATTGACCCTATTTCATTTCCTGAAATAAAATGATCATGGTATATAATATGAATGTTCAGTACATTTTCTGGTCACCAGTGACTATATATATTTCGAAATGGGAAAATTTATCCAGCATGCTATGTCTGCACTTGTTATTCATCGAAATCATTAGAGTTCAAAGGGTCATCTGTTCTGACAATACTGCAGGGTGTTGAACACCGAGAAATTTGAAATGAATACTATAACTTTTAAAATACTAGCTGTCACTAATTGATGTTGTTTAATTTTTACTTAAGAGGGCTGGATGGTCGTGACCATTTTTAGACCGTGTTGATATCCTTTAAAAGGAGAGCTCTGTATAATAAAAATATAGAAAAATGCTCAAATTTAAAAGCTAAAATTTAGGAAATTTTTCTTTATTAAATTATAGTTTACAGCTTAACAAATCATATCTAAAAATTTAAGGTAGATCTGATGGGTAATTTGTTGACCACCCAGCATCCTTAAATCTTCAAATAATTGTGCGACCTTTTATTATTTACAATTCATGTAAATCAAAAGATTAAAAATATAATTTTTGAATTAAATGTTAGTCTATTTTCAGTTAATGGTCTTGGGACTAGGCCTTTGAAGTAGGGGTGTCTTTTTCTCTTTTGCATCAAATAAAACAATGAAAATATTTGGATGAGAGAGCTCAATTTTTTTTTAAACCTGTGATAAAGAAAGTCTATTGACTTATATAAGAATGATATAAAAAAAGGATCGACAATTACATGTACATTAATTCAACACATACTTTCAAATATTTAAGTCAGCTTAAAACATAAAACCAAATTCTTTTTTTTTTTTTGGCATATTAGAAAAAAAAAATACTTGCTGAAGCAAAGTTTTTACAAAACTTTTTTATTCTTTATATCAAAATTATTATCTTCATTGTCAGTAATGGCATCAAGCTGAATCTTTTTATCAATCTCTCAGAGACACTGATGGCTGTAACATTGACATCATCAGGAAGAGATTTTTCATTTCTGTCACAAAAGACAATTAACTCTCTTTTGAATATTTTCAAGGATGCTAAATAATACTAACAGGCACTGAGCGATAATCATAATAAAACGGACCAAGGTTACTCTGCTGTAAAATATGGCTACAGAAGTTGCATACTCAATGTACCAGATTTTTTAAATTTTCAGTACAAGTATGTTACCTATACTTTTTTCCCAAAACTTTTGTATTCCTTAGGTTTGAAATACTATTCACTTCTTCTGAATGTGGTGCTCAGTGGTCAGAAAAATTCTACCGATTACCAAAAGGCCGCTGGTTCAAATCTTTGCTACAAACCTTGAACTAGACAAACGGCTTTTCAAATGTATTCAGCACAATTCATGAAGATTCCATGCAATATTAACAAGGACATCTTCATCTCTTTATACAGATATAGGCAAGACATTCCAACAATCGGTGAAACTTACGAAGCTGCTGTAAAGAACCGTCCCTTGTGGAAAGTTATCTTGTTTACAGCTGCATCATGGGCCTGTATCGCAGCCTCACTTTGACCAGTGCGAGCATTCCAGAAATACACGTGTCCATGGGTGTCGGCACTCAGGAGAAGGTCACCTTGTATCTGAAAATGAATTTTAAGAGATGTCGGTGCATAAAAAGATACATGTAGTTGTGTAATTTTCTATAGACCTAAATATTCATCCTTATCATGTGGCATGTCCCAAAAGTTAATCATAGATCTTTATTGCAACATTATTTAAAACAGCATACCAGTATTTAATTATGTATAGACAGAAAGAGTTCCAAAATTACTGAAAAAATACATGATCAACAATTTGTATGCATGAACATATATGAGATTTTTTGTAAATTCTTGGAATGAAATATTTCATTATATAAAAAAAGATTTGAAATTCAAATTTTGTTAAGATTGCTCATTCAATAAATTTCTCTGTAATTATTGAGTCTGTATTTCTTGATGGTCTCTCAACATGCATTAAAAAATGAAAAAGAACCTCTTTGATGAAAGTTCAACAGCATAATCTGTAAGCTGTATCAGCAAATTAAGTCTGACATAGAGTTTGTAACGACCTTTTAGCACGGAGGTTAATTAACAAAAATAATTTAGTATAGAAGTAGATACGATCAAATTCAAGCTTAAAACATTCTAAATATTGTTGGAACTATCATATTCTGCGAAGAACATTCGGTGATTAATCAAAATCATGACTCAAATGTACTTACAACGAATGCACGGATATTAGTGCTTTACAACACGAAGACAGAGATAAAAACCCAAATAAAAGATGATTTCTACCTTCAATTTTTATGTTTGTAGGATAAATGATTTTCATAAGCCTGAAAAATGCAGAAATTGATGAACTTTGAGACAATTAATGTCACTTTATTCTGTGGTTGGAATCAATAACTTTAACAATGTCAAAACCTTCTGTCGTGTGTTATGAGAATTTTATCTATTTTCATTTCAATATCCAAAAGGGTGAAGATTTTTTTACTCTATATTGAACAACTCAGCGGTGCTTTCAAATTAAAAATCTAGGCAAGTGTCAGAAATATGATAAATAAATATACCACATTATTTACATCAAACTTTACATCAGATTTGAACCTGGACAAAAATAAGATAAATGCAGTTTATTTAAAATTTGGTTAAGTTTTTTGTGAATGTTACGAGAAAAGAGACAAAAAAAATGAACATGCAAGAAAACATTCAAAAAGTAATAAAATCTAATTTTAACCAATAAAAGGGTGTAACCTCATTTCCTAGCTGATATCAATAGAAAAATTGTAGATGTCTGACGCGATGATCAATTAGTGGTATAGTCACTTAAAACATTAAATTAGACAAGGTGTTCGAATTTTCATCAGCCAAACAAAATAAAAATGCTGAAAATCCAGGGAACAGCGATTAATTGACCTTCGCATTTACCTTCTTTTCATATGCATATGTTCTTTTGAATTTACAGTTGAATAAGACAATTGTGATCGATATTTAACAACTCATAAACTTGTCATCCAAATTAATTTAACTTTGGCAAATGATGGGTTTATGATGTAAGATTCCTGTTTAAGATTCCTTAAAATGTAATTTATGGCTATCAAATGATCCAACCTTGGTATTTTAGTAAAGGGTTTTAAATTTTCGAAATTGAATTTTGACTGGTCCTGATTTATCAAAGATTGTTCCTTAATTTAGTTCCTTTGTATTTAAACATGGTCATTATAAAAAGGTCAATAAAATTACCCATTAAATCAAATTTTTTTTCAGATAGTTCTCTGTTCCATTTATTTATCAATGTATCATACATTTCATTTCCTAAAAACGATTCTATTTCATGTCAAAAAACAGCATTTAACTTCATTGATTTTCCGAAACAGTTCAATCATAAACTATCTTCATACATCTACAAGAATAAGATTCCATAATTCATTTTCAAAATGAAAAAAAAAATAACGTTCATCACAGAAAAAAAAGTGATCCCAAGACATGAATTTCAGAAATCTGTGTCTACAATGTAATAAATATCATGTAGAATCAATCGAAATGTCGGCATTAAATTCTAAAACCATTTTGGAATTAGAAAATTTGAAATACAATTGTGATACATATTAAATAGCATATAATAAAAAACTGAACATCTTTAATTACCTCATGGTTTGATAAACCAACCAGCTAATCTCAAACACTATATGTTCTTGCTTGTTTCTTATCCATCTTTTTTTCTGCTGTCTGATAAAAGTTTACTTTGCTAAAGTGCAAATTTATATTGAAAAGAGACAAGATTTTTTGTTCAAAGATATTCTCCAAGTGCTTTCTAATGATGATGTAAAAAGAGACATGACATTGCATGTAACGAACCACCCAAGTTCTTACCAAAACTGACAAAACTTGGTTCTGGCCATTTTCAAAAACATGCAAACACTGCTCGGTTTCGACATTTGTAAGGCGTAGTGTCCTGCAAGGATAAAAAACATCCTCATCAAAAACAATATTAAGCAACATTTACTGAAAGAAACTTCAAAGACATATATCAAGTAGTTTCTATCAAATATTTACAAATACATCTTATCATAACCGCAGCCAAATTGTTTACAAGGATCTGTCATTCCAGAAAGCCTTCAAAAGAACCGTAATAGCAGAGAAAGCTGCCCACTTTATATTATCATTGATGAGAGGTAATAGGAATGAGTTGTAGTGAGCTAAACAATTTCTCTGATACACTAATTGATAGTGACAGGCAGAGAGGGCAGCCCTGGCTGACCCCACTCAAGTTTACAAACAGCTCTCTGTCAGAATTAAACAGCTCTTAAACAATTAGGAGGGATCGTCAATACAATTAGTGTTTCTGATAAATCGTCCAACAGATATGCAGACATGCCAACTTCTTTCTTAACTATGACCAATTTCCATTTTGCAACAGTCTTCAAACTGTAGTCTGCATTTCCCTTCCAAATTTATTTACACATATTTCTTCTACCGGTAGATGCTTATTCAGGCAATATCAGCAGATTGTGATATGACAAAAGTCATAATAGTCAAGAATATGTATTGTAGTAGATATATTCATCATATCAAAAAGCTTAAATTATGTATATTAATTAATATAGATTCTCAAAAAACATTTTACACATAAATCTAGAGTTTATATACATTTAAAAACTACTGGTACCATCATACAAAGAGATAAATAATTCTACAGAGGAATGCTTCAAATATGTAGTGGTTATATATTCAATCTGCAAGCAAATTAATATAAAGAAACCACAGAACTCTCTGAATAAAATGGTAAAGTATGATATGACGGTATTTTCTAATGTCATTCACATGTCACATGAGGGATGGCATAGTAAAGTGAGGTGAGAACTTCAAGGCTAATAATCACTGCGGCAATATCTTCATATCAGTGGAGTTTCCGTCATCTTGTCATAATTAGGGTTCATTACTCTAGCTGTTCCAACACTTGGGAGAGTATCCTTAACTTGTCAATTAGCTTGTCAACTGACCTGCTCACTATAAAATCACATTCCCCCCATTTCTTATTTTGCTAAAGTCTTCCCTCTATGACTGATAGAGGAAATGTGTTTTGTAAGCTGAACTAATAATGCATTTACATAACTGTTCATTTGTGGATTGTGGGTTATTATTCTATTGGTGAACCCCCTTCCTCTATCATTTGTAAGCCACACAGCTATATAGTTGTTGCAATTGTAATTATATAAACATAGAAAATTATCATTTTCATATTAGCTAGAATTCACAGCCATAATTGTGACTCAGAGATTTACAATTTGGGAGACTGTATGTAAGAGGCTTTTAAAAAAACCCCTACTCGTAATTATTTTAATAAATCTAGAAGTCTAGCTTAAGTAACATTTGAAGTGAAACTTGAAAAACAGACCATTTTTCATCAAATTTACACAACACATATTCTACGAGTGATTCAAAGCAAGCAATGTGTCACATGATGAACTACCCCTGTCACACAAGTGTTATTTAATTCATAAAAATGACTCTTTATGCAAAATTTTCACGAAAATTTATCTCTTTTCGTTTCTAAAAAATCATAAAAAACGTCAACGGAGTTTTCCCTACCTGTTTTACTTTCACGACTTTTACAATAAACAACAATAAAGAATATCTATTTGCTGTATAAATCAGGTCCGTAGGTTGGGTGTTCCAGTTTATTTAGTATGTGAATTAACATAATATGTATGTAATCTTTTTGTTTTACAGTTTTCTACGTTTTCTTTTGTCCTAGAATTTTTTTTTTTTTACATATGAATATACAAACATACAGATACCGGTAATGGCAACACAGTGTATATAACAACGCATAATTATTAACATTATTAACAATCTGTGCAATGAAAATGAGATTAAAAACTAATACGAGTCAAATGTTAATGAATGCATGCAAAAGTATCCTAGTGTAATTGAAAGTTCTTGAAATAATGCATTCACATTAATGTCACAGTATTAAACAAAGCCACAAACATGCTAAAAAGACCAAAAATCAGAAGAATTCGGCAATTCAGCAGAAGAACAAACTAGGTCAAATTGGTATGGAGAAACTGATTCTAGCTAGTCAAAGATGACCATGGCCTAATTAATCTTCATTTTTTTTTAATTGTTATTGTAAAATGCATTACTGGTATACCATAGGCTGTGAACGAGTGGTTTAAGAATGAGTCACCAGTCTTGTGAAATATGACTGTCTTCAGGAAATATTCCAAACTTTGCCCAGTAAAATAGAAAGCTAAAAAAGACAGTGTTTGGTGCATCTTTTAACCATTGCTGTACAGCTAAAGAATTTATGCTACATGTCAAAGTATCTTAATTCATTTCAAACAGCATTTTAGCAGATGCTGAATTTAACGACATCTAAAATATTCTTTTTTTTTCTTCCTGTTTAAATAAATGTGCAAACAAACCATACATTAACACCATGAACTTGGGATTTACGTAAAAGTCTGGCCTCTATAATTTCTCATTTACCTACCAGTCTTAAACCTAGGGGTCAAACTTTAATTTTTCATTGTCAGATGCCACATACACTGCATGTGTCCTACTAGCGATAATTGAGTTACATCACATTATCTTCTGAAGTGTACAGTATCACGTAATTACATGAGTATACCATCGCGAAAACTCGCTGAATCCTCAAAACAGCAGATTGACACATGGTACTACTGCATATACCTTAAATTTCTCTGAAAAGGATGTCTACCTATAAATTTCTCTCTGTCATTTTTGTTCTTGTTAACCTGATTGTTTTATCAACTTTGATATAAAAGTATATCAAATTGACATGCACCTTATTGTTATTGCAACAAATATATATATGAACAAAATAATATACATTAAATGAAAATTGGACTAGTAATTCACATATAACAGATAGGAAGGTTGATACAACACAAAGCTAAAAAAAACTTGTTTAGAGAATGAATATCTAGTTTAAACTTTTGCAGGTGGAACTTTCCAACTTCTCATTGATTCCAAGAACACAATTTAAATGAATTCTAAGTAATACACATTAGATTGTAATACTGGTACATGCAAATTTTCTTTTTTGAATTGCATAGTTTAAATTGGTTATTTTTGTTTTTGTTTTTGGCAGGTGTCAGAAAAAGTGGTTTATCTAATTTAGAAAATTAATAGACAACTTGGAAAATATCTTCAGACCTCCACTTCTTTAACTGTGCACTTCTTAAACACTTAGTATATTCATTTTGACAAATAGTAAAAGTTTGTTTTGAATTCCATAACAATAAAAAAACAAAACTTTCTGTCGTATTTTCTTGAACTTTCCACACCAATGCAGGATTAATGAGTATTTTTTCAATAATGGGATTGAAATGCATTCTCTCTACTCCCACAGTAGCAAACTCATTAATTTTATCTATTCAATAATTAGCTAATTCATTTTAACAACAGAACAGAATGTGGCAACATAAAAAGAATGCTGAATCCCCCCCCCCCCCCTTTCCTGTTCTCCATGCTATACAATAATCATATAATATTGATAATTAAAATTCCTCTGTTAAGTTCTCCTAGTTTCTTTAATTGAACAGGTGGGAGTGCTCTCTCAAAATATCAGAATTAACCTCACATACCAGTTCTGACCTTTTCAATTATTTGCCACAATCCAATAACAATTGAATTATCATTCCAAATAGAGGATAAAAATAATTCAATAAATTAAATTTCCAATA
Organism: Magallana nippona; assembly: GCA_033439105.1. Taxonomy (NCBI): domain Eukaryota; kingdom Metazoa; phylum Mollusca; class Bivalvia; order Ostreida; family Ostreidae; genus Magallana; species Magallana nippona. The sequence goes on from CM065923.1 coordinate 19,295,512, forward strand.
GAGTCACTGTAAAAGCAATGATATATGACTTCATCTGCCTTAATTGTTAATAGATATTTGTTTGAAACTGTAAGCAAATAAAGAGAGATAACTAGGGTATGAAATATTTATACAGGATTGTCCAAAATCTTTCCAGCACTTGCTTGCTTGCTTCAAAGTGTGTTAATTGCTAACTTAGTGATGTCAGTCTCTGTATAATACCAAAATTCAGTCCCTATATTATACAAAAATTTGTAAATTAATATCAGTCTGGTTTAGCTATAGCCATCTATAGCATAATTATTTAATTTTTTTACTTTGCCATTTTTGAAAACTGGCAAGCTTGACAGAGATTTCAATCCTATTTTGTCAAATGTAAGTGTGCGAAAATCTGAGCAACCTTTTGTGAACCATTATTGCTGCATACGTGTTGAAATTAATGATTCTCATTAGAAAACTTTGCAAGAAATTAATGCTTCATCTTAAACGATGTCCTTGTGTGGGATGGTGAAAATGAATGACTACCGTGCCAAAGGCTAGGATACTAAAACTGCATAAGTCAGGTAGAGCTAGCCTAATTTGGACTGCAAATTTGTTGCATTAATGACCTTTCCCCACCCAACTGGCAAACAAACGAATAACTACTGTTATGCTTAAAACGATTTTAAGGGGAGGACACTATTAGCCCATGCCATATAATGATGATAAGTATACCAGCATGTATTGCAAGCAGATGCTTTGTATATGAATGGTATGGGAAACTTCTGTTGATGCACTTTTTTTTTATCCAATTCTAATTGTAAGATTCTATCATCGAAAAAGCAGACTTCGAAAGTTAAATATTCTATAATAAAGCGGTCTCTTTACCAACAGTTCTTAAGCACAGTCCAGGCTGCACATGAGCTAAACCTTAAGAGCAGTAACTCTTGCTAACATCTGTATCACACCCCAGTTGAGAGGACACTATTAGCCCATGCCATATAATGATGATAAGTATACCAGCATGTATTGCAAGCAGATGCTTTGTATATGAATGGTATGGGAAACTTCTGTTGATGCACGTTTTTTTATCCAATTCTAATTGTAAGATTCTATCAACGAAAAAGCAGACTTCAAAAGTTAAATATTCTATAATAAAGGGGTCTCTTTACCAACAGTTCTTAAGCACAGTCCAGGCTGCACATGAGCTAAACCTTAAGAGCAGTAACTCTTGCTAACATCTGTATCACACCCCAGTTGTCTGCTCTTTCTTAAACCTATTGATCTAGCAACTTATAAGATTGTGCTTTGCTACTTCGATTTTTAGAGATTTTTCATGTCATTAAGCTTGCATTTTTTAATATATGCATATCTGATGAATCAATTTTTTTTGCTGAGAGATAACTAAGTTTAACAGCTGATATTTTTTTCATAAACTACCAGAAATCAAAATCCTAGCAATATGCACACCTCTGATATATGTACAATTGATCTGCAAAAGAACAACTTCCTATCTTGAAAACCGTAGAAGGAGCTATCCAAAAAAAGACTAAGTTCAACAGCTGGTATTTTTTCACCATAACTTATCAGAAATCAAAATCCTAGCAATATGCACACTTCTGATTTATGTACAATTGATCTGCAAAAGAACAACTTCCTATCTTGAAAACAGTAGAAGGAGTTATCCAAAAAAGACTAAGTTCAACAGCTGGTATTTTTTCACCATAACTTATCAGAAATCAAAATCCTAGCAAAATGCACACCTCTGATATATGAATAATTGATCTGCAAAAGAAGAACTTCCTCTCTTGAAAACTGTAAGAGGAGTTATCCGTACAATAGGGGTACCCTTTTAGCAGATGCCTGCCCGCCTGCCTGACATTTTAATGATTTCAATAACCAGATTTTTCCTTTGTTAAAAATGCAACACTATGACATAACTCTAGAAATATATGTTACATAACTATGTACTTTTATTATTAATTCAACAAAACACAAACACAAAAACCTATAAATGAACTATGGAATTTACAGCACCTTATTGCATTAATTCTGGAAACAGACTGATTAATTAGGCTGGTACTTACATGTCACTTGAGCCTGTGACGACACATTCTCCGTCATAATGCAAGCATTGAATCCCGGATTTGTGACCAGGTACGATGGTCTTGACATGTAGAAAGGTCAGTCTGTGCCACAACTTCACCGTCTTGTCATGAGATCCTGACAATCTGCCAACAGAACCTCTAAATCACTCTTTTCTATCTAAACCCATCTTTCACATTTTACAACAAGTGAACCTATAATCTCAAAATCAGGAAACCCTTGTCTTATTTTAATAATATATTGTATCTGTAAATCATTTTAAAAGAGGGCTTTGTAATATGACAAATCATTTTGTCAGTGATTTGTGTCAATACATGATGTATATACATGTACCTGTAGTACATATAAGCCATACATGTAAAAAGGAAGTATTTAATCCATGGTAAATTGGTAAAATGTACTTAAACATTCAAGACATTATTGGTATGTCCATGTTATATGTATTTAAGTATCAAAGATATTCATGATATACAAGTATGTTTATATAATACTTAAGGTTTCATGTTGCACATTGTTTTTGATATATGATACCTGTAAGACAAGCATTCATAAATAAGTGGGTCCACTGTTGTTTGTATTGTAGCAGACCTACACTTACATATACTTATGGTGCATCTGGACACAAGACACACAACCCCGGTGATCCCCAAGAACAGCTTTCTTCTCAAAAGTCTTCAGATCCCAAACCTTCAAAATAGTTAAATCTGCTTCCAGAAAAATATCTATTTCAATAAATATATCACCAATTGTTTTGATTCTGCAATGAATAAAAACCCAACTATATATTCAACAAATATTCAACAAGAAGTAATCACTTACAATAAGAGTTGTGTCCCATGATCCTGATACGAGTGTGTTTCCTTCGAACTGAAGACATCGCACCCCTCCCTTCAATCAAAAAAAAAATGGCTACATTCATATGCATAAAGGATCAAATAATAAACACAAATCATATCAAACATCCATTAACTTTATGTCAGCTATTAATGAATTAGGAATTGCTGAATGCACAATTAACTTAGAGGTACTGTTAGTAAGCTCACAAATGATACCCCCTGCTAATAAGATATACGAAAATATCTCAAGTATTTCTCTATTGGAAAGACTTCCATTATAGTGACCTTGAACTTGCAAAAATAACCAAAGTTCAAGGTCAGGACATATTTTCAGGTCATAAGCAATATTTGTGTGAAGTAGGTAGCTTCTATTTTCCATTACAAGATATGGACTAGACAGGAATGCATTTTTGTATTTTTACAATCAACTTAAACTTGCCCAAATGACCTTGGGTTGATATCATGACACACCCTCAGGTCATAAGCAATCTTAATGTGAAGTAGGAACTTCCAATGTTTTTCCATAATAAAGATATAGACCAGACACAATAATGCACTTTTCTTTCCAATGACCTTGAACTTGCCCAAAATGACCTTGGTTTAAAATCATGACACATGCACCCCAGGTCATTGGTAATCTTTGTGTGAAGTAGGAACTTCCAATGTTTCTCTGAAAGAAAGATATAGACCGGACAAGAATTTTGCACATTTTTCCCAGTGACCTTGAACTTGCCCAAATGGCTGGACACAATTGCACAGATAGACAGACAGACGGACAAGTGATTCCTATATACTCCCATACTTTGCTTGAGGGTATAAAATTTCTGGTGAATGACTCCTCAAATTATGGATACCTTATGTCCATAAAACTTGTGGATACTCTGACCACTGCGCACGTCCCACAATCGTATGCACCGGTCCAATCCGGCCGAGATCAGGCGCTTCTTATCAAAGTGGACACAGACTACCCCGTTCATGTGGCCCTGAAGTTTCCTGACCCTGCGAACGCTCTTGACCACCCCCATGTATCTCTGGACAGAAAGTTTGTATTCATTCTCTTCCTGCTGACCTTCTTCTTTCTTCCACTCCAAGTGCAAGTTTGGAGCAGATTTACCCTGAAAAAGCCGAGCATTTGAAGTTATTTTTTTAGCATCTTTTACTTTAAAATCTTTATTGTTCATTTTCTGCAAAAATTAACTCATTTGAATTTGGGGATTAGAGGAAGATAGACCACACAGTGCATGAGAAGACTACTTAATTCCTTTTTAAGAATATTCTTTTTTCTCGTTTCTTTTTGACGTGGAACAGATGTTATCAGCATTTTTGTTCTAAATAACCAAAATACACAATTTTTTTACATTAAAATGTCAAAAAAAGCAATTTGTGTTAAATATGAAAAAAAAATATCATTCATGATTATACTGTATACCGACTTACATAAATAGAAATATAGAAATATAATCATACACAACAAACTCAGTTTTCCTTTAAACTATTTTTCCCTAATATTACAGTGATCCGGCCCTCAGAGAAAAAAGCCATACCATTGAATAAACCACGATAAAAAACCTTTCCGGTGCAAAAAGCATGCGCATTTAGTCAGCAAAGGTCATCATTAGAGATCATCAAAGCGTTTGAAATATCATGATATAATACACCAGGCTTAGATGTTATAAATAACACTGACTGATTGGAATAAAGAGATATGAAAGGCTTTGTAAGCTGAAGTATTGATCAACAAGCCCTTTAAAGAGGTAAACAAAACCTAAAACAAAAATTCATCATAAAAATGCAAGTGATAAAATATTCAATGAATGGTTGAATGGTCATGACTTTATAAGAATAAGGAATGAATGAGAGATATGTTCATTTAAAACTAGCCACCTTACTTGTATTCAATGAATCAAACAATATCCAATTCTGGCCTGAGCAGAATGCATAGTGCACTTTCTATCATGTGCTAGAAAAAATCTTTTTCAGCATATTTAGAAAATAGGAGAATTTTTTTTCATTGGTAGCTTGTTTGTTAATATAAATTGCTTGATTTCTAATTTGGATATCATTTTCAAAAACAAGAGATACTGGATACTATGAAGCGTTCGGGCTAGGTATTGTATTTCTACCAGGCAATGAGTTACACACATTATAAATACAAAAATTGAAAAGAACAATTTGGTTGCTATCAAATCCTTTAATAATGCATTGAGAATGCATGTAACGAAATCATTTTTCTCTTTCAGAATATATTTATGAAAGTTTACATCCAACCCTGGGAAGAAACTATCTTGATAGGACAGTAAACGACAAACTGTCATACCAGTAAATCCGCTGCCTGTACCAGATCTGTCCGCACATCTAGAGCAAGCTCGTCTTTCGGTTTTCTGGGCTGAGGTTTTTGCTTTACCATGGATTTCAACTCACTATAGAAAATAAAAGTACATTTAATCTTTAAAAGTTTAATTCATCCACTGGTACAACCATCCAAAATTTACTGTGACAAATGGTTTATCTCATTTTCCAACAACAAAAATATGAAAGAATTTTTGAATTTTTTTTTGTCAATTTCATTAGCCACACACACTATGTAAAATTTTTCGCCATAAACATCACATTTGGCATTTTATTTCAGAAATTATGGATGGCAGTTTCCTTAAATAAAATACTGTCCAGAAAAACTCTTTTTCTTTTTTTAAGAAAATTAATGCTAAACAGAAGAAGTACATTCATCACAACATCCAGTTCTATCAAATTATGAATTAAATTTCATCAATTTCTTTCACACCAGACTTTATATTAATGAGTGGTTGATTTAAGAGACGATGTACTTAAATGGACACAAGCAATTCCTTTCTTTGTTTTGTGATTAATTTGAAATAAAGCCCCAAATAGAATGGGAAGTCCAATTCCTCTCAAGCTTCTACTCCACTCTGAACCTTAAACGTGTACAACCTACATTCTCGTGAACTTTTTCTACCAACCTCTTATTTCTATGTGGAACAAACAAAAGCAATAAACTTCATTTCATATTCTATATCCTTCTGTTTTGGTAAAGCACTTTTGACAAAAGTATGAAATATACATAAATGTTAATGTGATGAGAAAAATCCCTTTGACAATTATTGAATAAGCCTAGTTTCAACATGCCTCATACATACTACACAGTACTGCATATTATATTTTAATGACATTTTAACCAATGACATTAAACTTTATAAGCATTGAGGATCAACTTCATTTTAAAGTTCATTGATTTTGAAAACATCTTCCTAAAATTCAAGTCAAATGCTAGCTATCTTATTTTTGAAGGCTAGGTGGTCAACAAATTACCCATCAAATCTGCCTTAAACATTTAAATATGATATTTTTGGCTATAAATTATTATTTAGTAAAGAAAAAATCCAAACATTTGAACATTTTCCTTACATCTTTATACAAAGCTCTTCATCTAAAGAAGGTAAATATAGCCTAAAAATGGCCATGACCATTCAACCCTCTTAAAGCTTTGTGAATGTACAAGGGCCAATCAAAACGTATGGAGACTTCTGCCATAGCTTCTTTACTCAACTTCTTATAATCACAAAACTTGATAGACATATGATAAAGCAATAATTTCCATTAATTTGAGCTAAAAATATTAAAATACATGTATATTCCTTTATCTCTAAGAATTATTAAAAATGTAAAACTGCAAAAATCAGGTCACAGCACATGGTCAAATTTTGTGTTATACAAACAATAAACCATATAATATCGAAAGTAATATTGGTATAAAATTGGGCCTAAATTAAAACTAAATATATGTAATATTTAAACATCAAATTGAGTATTGTGATGATATATATCAAATGTACCAAATTTTGATGGGATATGTTGTTTCCTTGAACAGAAATCATTTATTAAAGACAGATAGTCCTCATTAAAATTGACAAAAAAAAGATGACATCACCGGACGTCACATAGCAGCAAAAAGTGATAAAAGTATGAGTTCAGCTCTGAAAAACACTGATGCAAGCTGTCAGAATGTATGTTAATGCAAATAGTATGTCAAAATTTATTTGCGCATTTGTGTTATAATATGCAATTTTCTAAGTGGCACGAAACTGTGATTAGGACATCCCAGGAGCCCGAAAGAAATTAGATTATCAGTACATATTTGATCGAATAGTTAATAACATCATCTTACATTTAAGGTTTTCCCCTATTGTGAACGAAAAATATCAGTGAAATGATTTATTAATAATTCTCATTTTCGACCAGTTGTAAGCAAGTATTAAAGATACCGAATGACATAGAGTCACTTTAAAATGCAGTGGAAAAGACACAAGATACTAAGTGTGAAATAAAGATGGGGTAATTTAAACAAACTTTACTTTGTCATGACGTCATGTTTACGCGTAACCGTGCTCAGCGGTGACAAAACATGATGCTTTTATAATCAGGTAACAAAAATACCGTCTCAACAAATGAACTAATGAAACTCCACATAATAAGAAAATAAATGTTGGTGCATAATTTAATGTGTTAGTTGTGACTTTCATGAAAACTATATGACAGACAGCCACATTGTCTTTGTATTTTTCATTGCCTCATCAGAGATGAACGCACCAGTTCTCAGTTTGTTTGGTTTTTTTCACCCCATCAGAGTTGTCTTTCTACATATAAGTATTTGGTAAAAAATATTTACTATTATTTTAACAGAAGAAAAAGTCATTGACCCTCATAAATGTAATATTGGTATAGTTTCATCTTTAATACCTGACATTAGTCTTCTGCTTCCTTGCTAGGTATCTCTTCTTCTCTTCTTTCTCTCTTTGTTTTTGCTCCATTTGGTTGTCTGCCTCAATCTTCTCCAGTTCTTTTGGTTTGTCATCTGCCCCCGATTTTCTTAATGGTTTCCAATAGGGCTGAGATCTGGTTTGTTCTCTTTCATCTGCAAATTTAGATTCATCATCAATATTTCATTTAACTCCATGTACAACACTAAAAATCTCATAAAAGAGCTATGAATTTATGGTACTTAATATTCTAACACACTACTAGTAGTTGGGCATTTACTGTCAAAAGAACTACAAAAGTAACAAACCTAGATCATCATCTTCCTCTTCACACGCCTGATACACAAAATCTCCATACTGAGAGAGGTCTTCATCAGACACATCATCTCCCTCATCGCTTTTCTCATCCTCTTCTATTTTGTTGGCATCTTCCTTTCTTTCCCTCTTAAATTTGATGGCATACTTCTCTCTCTTTCTTGCCTCCTCTCTCTCCCTTTTCTCAGCCTTTTCTTGCTCAATTGCAGCTTGAGTACCCCGCTTAACCTCTATATCAACTGTGAAATAACAATGTCAATTCTTTAATTAAGTTCAGGTCTAAGATTGTTCATATTCTTTTCTATCAGTATTGCATCAAAAAATATACTTTGAATTTCAGAGAGAAATTTCAAGGTAACTTAGTGAAAATATGTCACATTTTAAAAAAAACCATTTTAATATATATACATGAAACTTTAAAAGAAAAGGGTGACAAAATTTTACATTTCATCCTCAAATTTACTGGCATGGCAACCATTAAAATTGAATAAGCATTGCACTGTAAAAGAAGTATTTATTCATTACTATCTTTTCTAAATAAGCAACAAACAAAGGGTAATTTTCTCAACATTATTCATATGACTTCAAAGACTTTAAAAGATAACCCAAAATAATAAATGTCTTCCTGGTGACACACATTTTTTTAAAATAAATATCATTTCATCAAAATTCATATGTCTGAATAATTATATAAAAAATCACTGTAATGAGAAAATGAGTCCAATAAGAGCAAAGCATTTAAAAGTTTAGTATTTGGACAAAATCTTTAAAAAAAATTTGATGGGGGAGAAAATGTGCAAGACTGCATGAAATCTGAAATGTGGTTAACCATTGATGGTTGTGTAGACAGACTTTTCGATGAAATCAACAACTTATGTCTCGGAAAAAAAAAACTTTTCCAAATTGGGCTAATGAAGTTCTAAAATTCTACATGAAAGATGAGTAAATGACAAGTTTAAGCATTTCGTTGACCTCAACATCTCAAGAAACCGAGACAAAAGCAATTTGAAGCTTTAAAGGTTCAAAGCTCTAATGACATTTGTAATTAATAATTCATGTAAGATGTAATTAAAGTCTGCCCCCCCCCCCCCCCCCCCCCCACTTTCAGCCATAGGGAGAGGGCAGAACCTTGACCTGGTTTTCATCAGCTTGATTTCTGTATGAATTAATACTATATATATAATAAGTATATCAAATTGATCAATTCTGCTATACATTTTCTAACTACTGCAGTATATGTATGTATATATACAGTAAAACAGAATTAAATTGAATTTCGCAAAAACCTTCACAGATGAATGAAATTTGATATAAATGACAGAAAATTCACTATGTCCAGGCAGTCAAATTTGGAGACTAGTATAGCAAAGTATTGGAAACTGTTATTTTACTTAGCTACATCCCTAATTGCATATACTAGTATATAAATATGAGGGTTGTTCGGTTATGGAGACATCACAATCATTTCCCTTTCTAAGTGACAAATTTTGATGAAACTTGGCATAAACATTAATAATAAAATTTGTGTTTGTTTTGTTGTTTAAACCATAGGAGCAATGAGACGCATTAAAATGATGTTGCAATAACTCTGCAGTTGCTCCGGCTCACTGGATGTAAGGCTTATCAGGAATGATCTAAAGATGCCATGGACTAGGACATTTTCATATTATTAAAATGCCTAAATAATTTCCAAACAGCCCTTGTACAGCTAATTTATAAAATTAAAGCATATATTAAGCAAATTTGCAAAAGAAACTTAAAAAAACAAGATTTACCAGCAGCACTTTTAAGTAATCCTATCCGAAAAAGTTAATCACTGAGACATTAATATCAAAACTTGCCTTATAAAACATATGTTTTTGTATTGTAAATGATATGTTTTTGAAGCCTTGCTTACACATTCATTATGAAATATATAAATTTTGTGTTATTTTAAACAACTATTTGACATTAAATGTTGTTTTTTTTTCAATTAGAATTTATTGGGCATTTCAAATGTGAAGATTATTGGCATTTAGATTACAGAGCTTATAAGGGCCCACTGTATAAATTTGTTCAGTCTTCCAAGGTTCTGTTTTACTGCAGTATATATTTCAATGCACATGCTTATCTTTATAATAATAGCTACATAACACTTCTATGAACTTCTACAGGTATAGAGAATACACAATTATATTATCATTAATACAAAGCACATTTTGCTACCTTGTGCTGTAGAAATGTTTCTTCTATCATCTGAAATGGTCATTACAAAATGAATGTTAACACATACAACATCATCTTAAAAAATCAAAATAATGACATTGTATTTTTATAAGTAAACTCGATATGATGTAACAATTACAAGCACATGTACAACTATAATTTATTACAATTTTACTATTGAGAGTCAATATTGTTAAAGAAAAATATGACTTTTTATAAATTCCAATAGAGTTTTCAAGAATTATACATTATTATACATTTATTTCAAAAAATTTATATACAAAGAAATGTAACTTCAAGCATAGCATTGCATTTCTATATATATAATGAGCAAAGCATTTAAAGACTACTCAAAAGCTAACAGCGAATCTGCTATTAGGTTTGCTACATTGTAATTATGAATTAATGAATATACAGATCATACATTAATATTGAGAATCACAACTTGGACATGTAAGTCATTCTTAATCAAACAGTCTTTCTTTGTCTTTCTCCTGTTTTTCACTATATGTCTTACATTATCTCCTAAACACAGTCAACTTCTTTTTTATTGTCATGTTAAATGTCAAGGTAAAATTAAGGTCAAGGTCTTTACATCCTTATACAAGGATTACATTCTTTACAACAAAGATAAGAGCTTCTTCTGCTATTATTAAAATTGTATAAATACAATTTTGTCAGTTGTGGTTTAGAAGGATATACTCTATAAAGCAGGTTAAAATTCGGGCCATATCAAAAAATCAGTTTTTCCATACAGAAGAAAATTACATTTGTTTGAATTTTAGTATATATCTCATTGTAAGGATTAAGAAAAAATATTTGATACAAAACAAAAAGTATTTTGTGCAATCTACATGTTATCAATCATAGAAAAGTTCTTGTTAAATTATCATTTATTTCATATTTGACGGTTTCAAAAACCTATTGACTATTATAACATAATGAGGAAATTAAGCACTAGTTAAACCCTGCAGGTACGTGTTTCACGTTGGACATCACTGTTCGGGAAGGAAGTTTGATTATAAAACATCATTAAATGATGTTTTTTATAAAACTTATATGATTTAAGCTATATATTACAATTAATCTATAAAGACAAGATAGCTGGGATCTATAAGCATTTGCTTGTAGCATATTATCAAAACATACATCTGTAAAAAAAATTCAGGTGCATACTACATGTAGTAACGAGTATGTTATACCCAGAAACATAAAAACTTTCAAATTACCGGGTACTCCAATTTTAGACAGGGTGCATATTGTACACATTTTATAGCTTTAATGGCTGGGACATGGTATATTACATTTTTACATGTCAACAAGAATCAACTTCTATTATGTTTATAATTTAGATTAATTAACTATTGTCAGAAAGTGCAGAAAGATTTCTTCCTCTATTATTCGTATATATTATTATGAATTATTGTCCTGCTATGTAGTAGATTCAATACGCATTGAATATAAAGAAAGGGCGGACAAGTGAGATATCTGTAGCATTTAAGTATTTAATATAATTCATAAAGTTTTGTCTGCACTGTTTCAAATTTTCAAATACATAACAGTGAATACACACTTTTAGAGAAAAATACATCTATTTTAGGTATATATATTATATGTAAATTTACAAAAAGTGTTGCTTTCAATCAATTGTCAATATGACAGAAGTCTCAAGGTGAAATATTTGTCCTATCCATATCATAACATAAGCCTACAAAACACGAAAACCTATAAAAACTTAATTTGTATAACAAGAATGTAAGTTTGATATAATGAATCATTATGAGCTTATTTCTTAACCTATCACTTGTATTATTTTTAAGTATCTGAGTAGATCTATTCTACAAATGTGACAAATTTTTTAAGTCAAGGTGGTACGGACGCTTCCATATTTTGATGTACCTGTACTATTTATTGATATAAACAATAAAATCAACACTATTAACCATCAGATCTACCTTAAATTTTCAAAAATGATGTGTTAAGCTATGTTTCCTATTTTATATACAGAGCTCTTCTATTTAAGGGGATTTATATGGTCTAAATATGGCCATGACCATCCAGCCCTCTTAAGCTTATGAAATTTCTTAAGACAAATAATAGAGAAATCAGAGGAAAAACTGTCTTAAAATACAAAGCTTACACAACAACACGCTCAAAGAATTAGTGCATATGTAATAAAACTTGTAACATCATAGAACAATAAACCAGTATGTGTCTATATGACATACAAAAAAATAACTACAAAAATATGTACAAGCTACCTACAGATTGAGTACAAACTAAGCAATTCTACAAAATAAATATTTTTGTGTATGTATTCTAAAGCCATCAAGGGAAAAATTACTATATAAGCTAGAAGGTGAAGTATAAAATCACTCAATATCTCAAAAGCAAGGGTGATAACTCTTTCTAAGGACTGTGGCTATATACAGAGTCATCTCCCTTAGAGTACCTGCTGTTGTGGGAGGAGTGTAGACATCATAGTTAAACATTCTCTGGTACTGAATTAAAATGTCTTCAGATCTCAGCTGAAATTTTGGAGGTTGCTCTGAGGCAACCTGATTTATTGTACGGGTAGAATCTATATTTTGTTTATCACCTGAAATTAAATTCTTTGCTAATAGAAACATACAACAATGACCACATATAACACAATAAAATTATCTATATTGCAGCCCATTGGTTTTTTTTGAAAATCTATTGGAAATTGAAATAAAGGAATGCACTTCACTGTAATAATTGAGTTTTAATTGGAGTAAATTGACAACATAAAGCTAAACCAGATAAAGAAAAATCAAAAGAAATTTCTTTAGTATTTTCTTTATAAGAAACAAGCTCATGGCTATTGCATATTGCTACATTAAAAGGCTGTTTATAGATCTACATACAATTAATACAATATAATATAATGAATTCTGAGTTTTCCCAACATGCAATATATCTAAATCTCTCCACCAGTAAAGGTGATTACAATAAGTTACATGGGTGTAGGCAATATCTATAATATATACAATCAGATAGAACTGTGTTCAACCTACTTAACCCTCTCTTCCATAAAGTCAGTGGTGGATCTCCAAGTTGAATGCACTGAAGTACTGGGTAACAATTTTAGCCTTTCAATCACATGTAACTTAATTGACATTAAATTAAATCTACCGGTATAAGCAAGATACCGTGGACATAATGTTAGATACATTTATTCATATGAATATAATAAAAAGATGGAAAAGGTCATCTGTAGATCAAGTGAAAATCAAAAGCATTTTTAAAAATTTGATCAAAATTAACAAGCTCTCATTCTGTATATTTTGTGGTACTTTGTAGAATTTACAAATAATACACTGTTATTGAGAGAAATCTTAGTTTTTAGTTTATGTAAGTTGATAATTTTAGATTCAGTGTTACGAAACCATTCTTGCTTGATCCATCATTGACTTCTATGGAAATATGATATTTCAGAATAGAATTAATAATTGATCTGTGTCCAACTCTAATCATGCATAACCTACAACACATGACTTATTCTAATTGTTTTCTTGTTAAGTGCTCATTAATTAACTTCATTTGTCATTGATAATGATTGATCTGTTTCTGAAATATTTTGTGATCCATAAAAATATTTGTAATTGCATTCCTGCAAGTTAACGGAATAAAAGATTTCATGTTTGAAAGATAATCTACTACGACTGATAACATGCTGTAATAAAAGTTTTACAAACCTCATTCTCACCACACCCAATGTTTAGGAACTATAAATGGCAAACTACACAACTGTAGTCTCAATAATGATATACAAATATGCACTTGTACTGAAGTCAAGGTAATTTTTCATAAAATAATGAAAATTTCTGGCATCTATGATCGCTTCAAGAAAATTCCTATGTAAAAAGGTATGAGCCAAACACTTCACTATTTAATATGTAAAATCTGAAATCTCCACATCAAGTCACACACAAGACATGTAAAATATAACAGCCATGCAACAACATCAACAAGTCAGGCTGTGCCAGCAACCTCCCCCTTCCCCTCCTAAACCCATTGAAAGAAGTTCATCCATTTTTAAAAAATCCTCTTAAATAGCAAAAACTCTATCTATAGCAATAATATGCACAGTCTGCCTTTTGGCCATCCTATCATGTCTTACATTGCAACGTTAGAAGAGAAAGCAAACTGGAACAGAAACGAGAACACACATTAAGAGACACAGGGTCTTAATTCCGCTGATGTTTAAGACTGCGGCATGCATTTATCATTAAAATCAAAAGCTGAAAAAAGTCATATCACATGCATTTATATCATTCAAGGAATTCAATGACATGCATCTATCATAGAATATAATGGTTTGAATTTCAGTCATAGATATGGGTTTGATTTCATGCAATTTATCATTCCTATAATGGGCTCTAAAACACCTGTACTACTTGGTAAAATGATTTTTATTTTTTTTCAAATTTTATTTTGTCATTTTAATAAATTAAAAAAGTCTTCAATTATGAGTTTTATCATAATTAGTAATATTTAATTCTAAAAAGCTTACAAAATATATTTAAATTTCAAAAACTAAAATGAATGAACTGTCTGGGGCATATATTGAAATAAGGCATAATAGCAACAATATAGTGATAAAAATTACATGTAAGTAGGACATACAAAGGCAAAATCATTCTATTAAAGACATAATTCACTAAGCTTTATGAATGCAGTCACCATTAATGTCACACTTTACGATATCAAATTGATAAACACAGTCATAAATCATTCATAAATTATGCATTTTAAGCAAAATTGTTAATATCTTCATGCAATTAGAAATCAAACCATATTTGATTTATTGTTAAAATCCACATTGTACCCTCTTTCACATAAACATTGAAACTACTTACTGGCTAAACTTGGTTTTCGGTAAACTATTTTTCGTTTTGATGCTACATTTATACATAGATACAATACATGTAATATAGTAAATGTTGCAATTCAATTTATTGGCAGCATGATCTTCTAGATGGCGTTTTATTTAAACATGTACTTTGTGTTATAAATTATCATTATATCCGATGTGTGATACCTAAAATGATTGTTACTGATAAAAATATCTACCTTCTAACTCAGCTCTGAGTTGTCGTAGTCTCTCAGCTTCTTCTCTTGCAGCTAACTCTGTCGCAGAAAAATAGATAGAATTTACAGCATTTTCTAAAAGATGTATTAAGATAAGACAATATATAGAATGAAATAATCATAACTCAAGAATACTGAAATGCTAATAATGATATCCTAATAAAATACACTACATGTATGATAATTCAAGTTAATTCATTAAATTCATATATTTATGACTTTCATAAGCCCCTTTATTCTGTAAAAATGACTCTCTATATTTACCCCTCTCTCTGGCCTCTCTCTTCATCATGTTTGTCAGCCTCTTTAGTTCATTATAAGCTAGTCGCCAGTCAATTCCCATCTTTCTTGTGTTGGCCTTCAATACTATTTCCTCCATGTTGGTTATTCCTTCCTCTAACCCTACAATACACACAAGTTCTTTGTCCATATAACTATATAATGAAGTACCTATATAGTACATGGCCACTGTATGTCTGTAAAACTATAATTTTTTTTTTCTTCAAAAAACTAACCTTTGAAATATATAGATCTGACCAGAAAAAAAAGTTTTAAAAGATTTAATTATCATTTTTTTTAAATTCGTTTGTTCAACATATTATAATTTTTTTGAAAACTGCAACAAAATTATAGATATACTTGAAGCGTATTGCAGGGATCTGAAGAACAGTTAATATACATTTGTTACCTAGTTCATGGCATTTGATCATCCACAAACTATCAGTGGCACACAGAAACCGCCATCGCCGACACACCTACCAAGAATGATAACAAAACTATATGTATTTATATCTATAACAAAAAAAAAGTACAAAAAAATGTGAAGTACATCAAGATAAAATTTTTTAGCAGGAAAATGCCATTGTCACTCGGTCATTTTTTTTCTGAATTTAAGTTGGTACCTGAGCTGAAATGTACACATCCTTTGGCATCAACAAGGAGAAAATGTACAGAAGAATTTTGTCAGAAAGTCTGTTAATGTCCCTTGAACCCCGGAGTCTGCAAATAAACAAGACAAAACTAATGTATAACTGGCATCCATTTAAACACACAAAGATCCTGTAATTAAAACTTAAGTGCTTTGAAGTTTACAAGTCATGAAAATACATGCACAAGTATAATTCTGAAATAATGAGTTATTATTATACCTATAATTGTGGTTTTGAGAAATGAACAATTTTATTGAATTCATTTGTTTACCTCTGTTGTATATGATGATACATGGAGTTCAACACCTCTGAACCAGCAATCTTGATAATTTCCTTCAGCAAAATAATCTTCTCGTAATCCTCCCACATATCAAGCCACTGGTTTAAAAATAAAACAAATCTTACATCTAAGTATTTATAAACTTTTACATATACATGAACTATAATAATTAATTCTTTTGGAAATAAAATTTTATTGCAAGAAAATTAAAATTTTTACATATTACCACAGTAATCAAAGTTGACTAGTTACACTAGTCTATTGACAAAAACCCCCCAATCTTTTGGATCATATTAACAGGATGATATTATAATGAACCATATGAAAATTTTACTTTCTATTTACAGCCCCCTTCTTAACACCCCACTTACATTCCAGACTTTTAGAAGCTGCTCCTTGAAGTGAGCAATCAGATCTTTCTTTTTGGCTTTCATAAAAACCATTCCCTCATGAGGTTGTTCCGTCCACCACTTGACTCCTTTAAATGACCGCTGTAAGGAAATGGGAACATCTCGAAGATACCTGGGCTTCTTTACATGCCCATGTCGAATCTCCTTCTGCATTGAACCTTGAAAAAGTAAGAGGATAATAAGCAAATTCTTAAACTTAATACACAACGTCTGAGAATGGACACATTTTAACCCTTATGAATTCTTACCAAAAACATGAAATTTTCATTGTTTTAAACATTTGAAAAGACACAAGCAGAGTTAGTTCAAACTTTACCTTCTCTGGTCAGTCCTTTTTTGGAGAAGAAATCAGGAGTGCTGATAGTAGTAGGGGCTCCATAGAACTCATACCTAAGGTTTGACACACTTTTCCTTGAAATATTTGAAAGACTTCGGGTCAGCTCAGTGCCTGGTTTTGGCAGCTCAGTCTTTTCCACCATAGACCGCACGCCTGGAGTGATGATTCGAAATTCCCTGCCTGGGGGAGGAATGAGACTTAGATCTGACTTCTTCCGAGCCTGCAAAGATTGGCTTCTCTTCAAACTGGACCTCCTGGATGGTGGCTTGCTCTCCTCAGTAAACATTGTATTCTCCCTCTCCACAAACTTCTCCAAAATAGCTACTTCCTCCAAAGCACTCTGCATGATAGTACTTGCCAAGTTGTCAGCAAAGTTGTGTACAGGAGATAACTCTGTCCTCTCTGAGAAGACAGCTCTTTCTCTGATAACTCCCAGTTTTCCCGACACCATGGTCCTGGCAGTGCCTTCCTTGTTGACTGTTGAGGGTACAGAACTGACTGCCGAATCCGACAACAGATCTTCCTGCTCATACTTAAGTGACTGTGCAGTCGAAGGCTGCTTCCGAGGAGACCCAATCAAAACCTTTTCATCATACATGCTGGCTATGGTGTACACACTGTTGTTCTCACTCCTCTGAGACTGCCTGCTCCCTCCTTTGGACGGAGTTCTACTTTCCTGAATGTCAGATCTGGTCTTGGAGTTCATGAAGGGAGAGAGCGGATAGCGAAGTTTGTAGGCAGCTGCATAGTCCCTATGTTTGACAGGCTCCAAGGTGGTGGCCAGTATGTCTAGCTGTCGTGTGCTGCACCTGTTTAAGAAGAAAACATTGATTCTGTAACACAGTTTTACAAAAGCACCCTTGCAATATAATACTACCCAAGAAAATCCATACTGTGTTTCAAGATATGTATAAATTATGCAAAAATAATGTACTCCTGTGCCTAAAAAGTGTATTACAGAACAATGAAAGCTCTGTATGTATCAAACTCAGATTTTGCACAAGTGAGTTTTTGTTTGCAACTGTTCTCACCTGTCTACAATTCCATACAACAGTGTCTTTTGTTGCCATGGCCTCCAAGAATCAAACCAATCACAAATGGTCTTGTAAATTTGTTGATTGTTATACTTGGAATAACTCTGGACACCTACTGACGAGTCTGACTTTACTGGTGGCAGGTAGACAATGCCCTCAAAATTACCATATCTCAGACCCTCAGGAGCCGCCTTCATTGAATGGCTCCTGGTCAGGTTGATTGGCACAATGGTACTGGGCATGATGCCTGCAAAGAATAAATGTTGTATGGCAAAGTTTCACATATGCATTCCCTAATTCGCTTCCACATACAAATTAATATATTAACTTCAGCATAATAAATATACCTTTTCACAGTAACTGAAATACTGCAAGCATTACAAAGGTATACTTTGGCAAAGTTTTATTTGGCAGATGTTTAACCATTTGACGCTTTTTAAATTGGTTCATATAACAGGTCATCTTCACCTGCAACTATTGAAGTGGATTGATGGAAAAGCCTTTTCTAGCGAAGATGATGCTAACAATTTGGTACAATGTAATATACTTCAAAATATTAAGAGCTCATTCTGCATAGCTAGAGCAGGATGGCAATTATCATTGACCAATCATTGACCAGTCATATTAAACCATCCTGTCAACCTGATGTCCTGTGATGGAATATACGCCTAAACACCAATGGGTCTTTTAACCATGTTATAGTCTGTCCCAAGTTATTGCTTCCATCACTTTTTGATGTTTTTAATCAAAATAAACATACCTGTCAATGAAGTACAATTCAAATCAATAAAAGGGAAAAATTCAATATTTCTTCATTGATACATTAATTGTCTGTTTATCCCTGGAGAATTTTAAGATTCAAAATGGGAAATGTTTACATCTTTTCTCCATTCGACGTACTCAAGACACCTTGCACAATTTTTTAGCGTTATCATCCGGGGTACTTGATTTTGTTTACAATGCAAAATCCCCGTAGACTTTCTATTCTGGGTTGTGTATTGAAACCTGACAAGTTAGATGGGGCGTTTCAAAGGGCAAATCTTGAGTTTTCATACTATTTGATGGACATCATTTGAATCCAGAGGTGTTTATAAATATAGAATTATTTAAGAAAACGTGCGGCAAAAATATCTTGGGACAGTTTAACACAGTATGCATTAATTTTACATGTGTCGTTTTGCCAAAATTTTAATTGGAGAGTCACATCTGTCTTTGAGTACGTTGAATACGTCATGTAAAAAACAATGACTTTTTCTTTTCAATGAAAAGAAAGATGGTTATACAATAAATCTGTATTAAACCCTGCATATGACAGGTGCCCTGTGACGTAGAGGACATGGATTAGTTTGAATGGATTATTGGGGTTTTTATTTTTAAGAACAATCATAATTATGACCAATTATTAAAATAATTGAAAATAAAAATATATACAATACGTTAGAAAGGTTATCTTTTAATCAAACGACTGTATTCTTACCAAAGAGAGAAAAATTATAATGCCAATCTGAATGTTTATATCCTATCCCGCCATCTTGGTTGTTTCCAACGAGAGATTATTCGGAACACATCGTGGTATTTTATTTCGAACTTTAAAAAAATTAATATATGAAAGTATAAATTTAACAATTACACTTTTTTATTACAGTTCGGCATTTAATCAAACTTAAAATTATTCTTTAAAAATAAAAAAAATTGGGGAAAGTGAAAGTGTATTTTGAAACTAGCGCGAAATTCAAAAAGCTTTTGTAAAATGAAAGTTGAACCACCACCAACAATGTCTGATGAAATGGCCGATGCTTCTGGGTCTGGATTCGATTCTTCGGATGATGACACAGGAGAAGTTGATTTGTCACCACTGGAAATATCTTGGTAAACTAAGTTTGACGTGTTATCGAACTCGATACATTCAGAAACTTATCAGTTTTATCAGGGACGTATATGTTTTATTTAGCAGTTTAGGCCTACATAAATGGGAGAAACTATGGCATAGATTAGGCCTATAATTATTTTGCTTCTACACACAGGTTAGACCTGACATGTTATGGATTTGAAACTCCATTGGGCGTCACATCATTACCAGGCAAGTTATTTTTGATACATGTATAATCTGTCCCAAGTTATTTTTGCCGCATATTTTCTTAAATTATGAGCAGGTCCTATGATATCGCGGTAGTTAAATAATTTTGTCGAAAAATCTATCAATACGGAAATGTTTCCAGAAACTAATGTTATTGTGAGTTTCCTCTATTATATACCTCTGTGATGTTTAGCCTGCCTCTGTTTACTATGTCTAAAAATATCCCGATGTCAAAAGTCAATTTAAGCACGTGCTACAGTACTATACATGAACAGAAATACCGCGATACCATAGAACCCGCGATATTATAGGAAACAAGTATATTCTACATTTATTTAATGGTATGAAAAAATCCCAAGATTTCCCCTTTGAATCGCCCCCTCTAGCTTGTCAGGTTTCAATACATGGCTAAAAATAAAAAGTATACGAGGATTTTGCATTAGAGATGAAAGTATCCGGATGATAACGTTGAAAAATTGTGCAGGGTATTCCGAGTGACTTCCGAATGGAGAAAAGATGTCAACATCCCCCATTATAAATCTCCATATGAAATCTGTTTTCATTCCTGTGAATTTGTACGAGGGAAAAATGATAATGTGTGAATGAAGTACGTTATCTTGGAAATTATCCCTTTCATCGATTTCAATTGCACTTCTTTCACAGGTATGTATATTTTTATTAATAATTGTCCAAATATGCGGCAAAAATATCTTGGGACAGCTAGACTATAGTTTTATTCTACTGCTGCTGATGATGTTCTATGAGTTGATGTTATCTGGTTATGTCATAAAATGATAAATATCACATGAAGATAATACAGTATGTATGTATAAAATCATGCATGCATGTATCCGATGTGTGTAATTTATTGTTTATATTTAATTAGAATAAACCTTTAATTTTTATAGGTTGCCGCTTCAAAGATGTTTGGAGATCCCTTCTAAATGATATAAGTAAGATTTTGTTGTAGCTAAAATTAGGGATGTATGACAGTCTGAAAAACTGGAACCAGAGAGCTCGATCAGTTGGTAGAGTACCTGACTAGGGATTCAGGAGACCATGCAGGGTTCGAATCCTAGTCTGGTATAATGATATCACCTTTCCCTTTACATTTGGTGCCGTGCCAACCCCTGGGACTAGCAGGTAAACTCCTGCCAGGAGAAAGAAGATAAAGATGTCTCTTCGAGGGCAAAGATTATTTAAGGGGGAGGAATGTGATAGTCAGACCAGTTCAAATCCTGGCACCAGATAGCTCAGTTGGTAGAGTACCTGACAAGAGATTCAGGGTGTACAGGTTCTAATCCCAGTCTGGTCTGTTATAATTTCTCCAATCCTGTTACAGATGTATATATTTAGTACAGTATTTATAAGGTGATAAAACACATATTCAAACTGACGGGATTCAAACTCAAGCCCCCTGAATCTCGTCAGGTGTTCTACCAACTAAGCTATGCGGCACTGGCAATCGACCTGTCGGACCATCACAAAATTTCTTCCCTTATATGATCTTACCCTTAAAAATCATTAACTGAAGTTCTTTCCTTGGCAGCAGTTTTTAGTAAATTTTCAATTCCAGGGAATGCATGGTCAAAAAGCACCAAATGTAAAAGAATGAGGTATAATGATGATTGACCAGGGCAAGATTCAAACCCAGGCCCCTAGAATCTCCCAGTCAGTCTGGTGCTCTATGTACTGAGTTATCTGGCACTGGCAATTTTAGTACAAAAAATGTTGAAAAATGATACCTTTTATTATTTCTTATACATGTACTTTGATTATTATGATAGAATTAGATAAAATGAATACCAGGTATGCCATTTATTTTTACTGACAAAGGTTTGTTAATCAAAATATGAAAACAATGCCTCCAAGTATATGAAATGTCACCTGTCACTGTTGTAATAAGACTGCAAGTGCAACATGTACAATATGTAGAGTAACAAGAGAGATTCTATCTTATGATTCTATCTATCTTTCATTCATGTGTACATGTAACCTAAGGAGAATTATTTCTGCACTCAAAAACTAGATGTTGAAATAGATTTAAAAGAATATGACTTTCTATGTACATGAATGTTATTTTTTCAGAATGTCTGATGTCTGAGGGGGTACAGGATGTGTTTTGTCTGTGCAGTAAGGGTGAGCTCAGTAAATACCGTGTCCAATGGCTACTCCATGAAATGACTGGTGCAGGACTCGCCGTCCATCATTTTCCCTTCCCAGATGGACAGCCTCCCACTACCGGTCAGCTGATGAAGATATTAGAGGAACTCAAGATTATACTCAATAACAAGAAAAGGCCCATTATACAGTATGTATTCAATACATGGTTTGCTGCTAAAATTATATTTAATCAAAGAGCAAATTTTGTAAATAGTAAAGTGTCTCTCCAGATAACAAAGAATTGGGAAGGAGATGACATGTCACCATGTTAACAGGTGTGTGACTGTCAGTCAGTACCGGTAAATCGGGTCTCAGTAACTCAGTGGTTGGAATGCTGGCACTGTATGTCAGAGGCCCTGGGTTTGAATCCCAGCTAAGACTTGACTTTTCACTACCTGTCACATGTATTCATAAGTATTAATCATCATATCCACCTATTTCCTCATTCATCTATCCCCCTTTGATGTCTAGTCCATAGCTTTTTAAAGAAGAAATATCAAGGGTTCATACCTGGCACAAAGTTTGCCAGTGACCTCAGGGTATATAGAAACCTTGACCGTATGTCATTTTTTTGTGTGTTGTGTCGTATTTTGTATTCTCTAAAGTGTTTTTTTTTTCTTTCAGTTGCTATGGAGGACTGGGAAGATCTTGTGTGGGTAAGAGTTTTTTATGTACATGTACCACAAATCCTATCAATTTAATTCATAAATTCTGTTTAATAAGTTATGAAGACACTTTTATTGATTTCATTTTGGTTTTATTTAGTTGCTGCCTGCTTCTTGATGGCTCTAGATTCTGAGATGACCCCTGAGAAAGCAATAGAAAAAATGAAAGAACTGAGAGGGCCAAGAGCTGTTCAAACTGTTAAGGTTTGCTCTTTATCAATTCTTTTATTAACTGATTCTGTTCAAACAAGAAATCACAGTTTTTCATAGTCTCAAGATTCTTTTGCAAATTCTGGTATATAAGATTAATGACAAACATCAATGAACATCTTTCATCATTTATGAAAGCATTGAGGAACGTTTTGCACGAAAGCTTTGATAGATGCAGATTTGAGTCAATATCTTGCTGAAACATTATTTAAGGAATAAGGAATCCTTCTTTGAGTATTATGAGGTGATAATTTTGGTCGGGGCGTGATCAAATCCAATAAAGTCTGAAGGGATTTATGATAGATTTGATCATGCCCGGACCAAAATTATAAACTCATAATATTCAAAGAATGATTCCTTATTACTTACATTTATATAATTTTCAGCAATTGTATGATTAAATATTTGAATATAAATAAGCAAACCCCGCTTGCGCCCTAATTATACATCATTTGAATTTATTGGACATTATAGTACAAAATCGATACATAGTGTTATCACAGGCAAAGACACTGAAAGATGTAAATATAACAGTTTAAAAGGCTATTTGTATAATGTTGTGTAGAGCCAACAAAACACTGTGTCTTTTTTCTCTTTCCCAGCAATTTAACTACATCAATGAGTTTCGGCAGACCTTGGCAGACTTCCAGGAAGAGAACACAGAGATCAAGGAGAGGTCGTTGTCAAGATGAAACCTTCCAACATTGATTTCTTAAAATGATCTGATTTTCTGTCCATATTTTAATGAAATTTTATAATTTATACCCAAAGAAAATCGCTGTTATGTAGTGATGTTGAAATTTTTGTCATTGGTTAATGGTAATTTGCACACAACCTACAAACTAACCCTTCTAAAAGGATTTACTGGTATTATACATAATGTATAAACATGTATATGTTATCTGAATCTACCTTGTATCTTAAATGGATATACCCGATATAAAAGCTGTAATAACATGATAAAATATAAAGTTGTTATTATGAGATTTATGAGATTTAAAAGAACTCATTATTCTAACTTCAGAAAGTCTTAAAGATGGTTGTCATTACGACTTAAGAAAACATTTTAATGAGATAAAAGTCATCATTATGACTTATTCTGACTATTTATCTTGTCATAACTATTTCTTAGAACACCAAGATGATGCTTGAGGAGGTTAAGGTTTATGGAGCTGATCACATATCTAGATTAATCTCGTCGAAAGACAACTCATCAAAAAAATTCATCGATGCGACAACTCACGGATTGGACAGCTCAAAGAAAGGACAAGTCGCGGAATTGACAACTCATGGATCCGATAACACATTGATACTCATCGACACTTATCAAAAATGAAATTTAAAATAATACTATAATTAATAAGTGTCAAGATTTTTATTTTTTATTCACATTAACAGTACCTAAAATTGTGGGCAAGTCCCTCAAGGGAATATAAATAGTTGCCATTACCGATTCGTTCCACGACAATTGATATGAGTGTATAAATCTTTTTGTTTTTTTATTCCTTTTTGCGCAGACTATCAGGTTCCTCGATCACCTTGAATTATGACACCGATGGTCAATTTGGTTCTGGCTTGCTCTCTTTTCTGCAAGGCGAGTAACTTGTAAATATACATGTAAGGGTGTGAGGCACCGACAACACACAAAAACCATCTTTTGCTAACGCACGCTCATATATTGACCAAGATTTCAAAGATTTTTTTTTTCAATTTATATCAATGAGTTGTCGTCATCCACGAGTTGTCTTTCTTTGAGATGTTGTGTCGGTGAGTTTTACTTTAGATTAGTTGACTTTCGATGAGTTGTCTTTCTAAGAGGTGTCCAGTACCGATTCGTCAGAAGTTAACAGCTTACCGGCACCGGTATATTTTCATGGTTTATATAACTATGCAAAAGTGGGTAAGAGTCTTGGAGCTTGTTACATATTGAGGTTGATAATGGCCATAACCCATTCAGATTTTAACATTTTAACTTAAAATGTAACTATTGATTCAGATTAATTTTTGTATAGTTAAAACCTTAATGTAACTAGTGATTAGTGGTTGCTTTAGATACAAAGCTTCTGATAACGATTTCCCAGATGCCAGGGGAGATTAAAGTATATAATTGGGAGTATAGTTAAAAGCAAGTTTGAATGATGGAAGAAAATATGTTGCTACCCAGTTATCCAGTTATGCTCTCATTGTTCTTGTATAACTGTATAGCAGTATACAGGCACGTGACATCGTTTTTGAAAGTGGAGGGGGGGGGGGGCAGACTCATCCAAAAATTCTTGACAAGCAAAAAAAAGGATAAGTTCTTCAAAATCCTAATCTGTGGGGTGGAAGGAAGGAAGAAAACCTACTTTAACTTCGATGAATTTCCTGTTTCTCACTTCGATTTTTTACATGATCCCAAAAAGGTGAGGGGAGGGGGGGGGGTAACTCCATGATAATTTAATTTTTTGTTAAAAATAGAAAAGCTCCTCAGGTCCCACCTCACTCAAAATTAGCTTGGATTTGATTGTTGATATGCCTGATATATCATATGACTCCTATTCCTATGGTATTGCATCATATTTTGTGTTAATAAAGTTACTTTTACTTATTACTTTTTAATTTTTTTTTAAAGAAAGATCTAAATTTAAAATGCTGTCTTTGATGATTCATGCAGGCCATGAAGGAATAGCAACCACTGCAGAAAAAAATACATATTATATATTTAATCTTTTTTTATTAGAATTTAATATCGTGTGATATCTGTATCACATCATACAATATATTATATATTTACATCTACTAACTATTTCCCCCTCTATTTCTTGGGTAAAACAATTGTACATATAATTCATAGCTCTGTAGGAACTGACAGGGCCGAAATCTACACGATCCTGAGGCGTGTTCAACAGACCGAGCGCTCGCGTGCACCCGCCAAAATTCCCTATACCCGCAACACTTTTGGCGAGCGCTCTCTCTGCTGAACACGCCTCTGTTCTTACCAGTTTATTGATCGGTCAAAAGCATTCAGCAATTTATTGTAAGAAAAATCACGGACTGCACGAAATAATCATGATGATGTCCGACTCAAAAATGAAATTCCCATCTAAGAATAATTGGCTATTTCCCCTCTAACGTACCGATAAACATAGGCAATAATTAAGTAACTTTTACTTAAGTATTTATGATTAATTCATTAGTTTGTTTAAAGAAAGATATAAATATCAACAATAAATGCTATCGTTGATGATTCATGCGAGCTATGAAAGTAGTGATCTTAGCAGAAAAAAATTACATTGCACGCTAACGCGGGATTTTTATTTTTTTTTAAATTGATTAAAAAATGGAATCATATCATATACTAGTAATATTGATTTGATATAATATAATATTTCAAAACTGTATGATGCAATACAATATTGTATTATTCTATATAAATATTAATTGTATCATACGATATATGATAAAATTTTTATGGTACCTTGTAAAATTGATCATAAACTTTAATTGTATATTTACATCCACTGAGTATTTTCTCCTCTTTCCTAAGCAAACCGATTGTGATTTATCGCTCGAAGCTCTATAGACAGAAACCAACAGTGTTGAAATCTACACGATCCAGTTCTAACCAGTTTATCGATCGGTCCAAACCTTCAGCGACATAATTTTAAAAAAAAATCACGGATTGCACGACACACTCAAATTCCCATATTATTAAGAAATAAGGAATCATTCTTCAAGTATTACGATTTACGAGGTGATAATTTTGGTCGGGGCGTGATCAAATCCATATGATAGATTTGATCACGCCCCGACCGAAATTATCACCTCATAACATTCAAAGAATGATTCCTTATTACTTATATTTATATAATTTTCAGCAGTTGTACGATTAAAATCAAGAGTATTAAGTATGCAAACCCCGCTTGCGTCCCAACAATACGTCATTTGAATTTAGTGGACCGTACAATACAAAATCAATTTGTAGTGAAATCACAGACAAAAATACTGGAAAATGTAAATATTAGAAGATATTGGCCATTTCTTTTACGCAAAGTACTGATGAACAATAACAATAATTTAGTTACTTTTACTTAGATTATACTCTTTATGATGATTTTTTTTTTTAAAGAAAGAGGTATAGTGCCTTTTCCCATTATTTTGCCTACAATTTAGCGCTTTTGCAAACATAAGACATTTTCAATATTATACAATATTTAGTTAAAATGTATTCATGTATGAAACTCAAATCACACAATTGCCATGTGAAAAGGGTCTTAATTATCTTACACGATATAACTAAGGTCTTCAGGATTTATAGGAAAATAGTCAATACGCAATAACGAGTTGGATATTTGACTGTTGGAACCACTTTAAACCAAAAAATACACAACCCGCTAATGCGGGTTTTTTTTAATGCAATGTCGCTACTTTCACATGAATCACCACAGAAAGTGTTTTATACTTAAGTAAGTTGTTGTTATTTTTGCGAATCTAAACGCGTGAATTTTTCGATATAAAGCGAAACTTTCGATATTAAACGCGTTAGTTTCGGGTTTAAACACGGACACTGGAAGTTATTGTAAATATATTGTAGGTGCATGTATAAATTTTATACATGCACATACAATATATCAATTTACAATAGCTTCCAGTGCCCTTGGGTTTTAAACGCGAAAATCACATAAAGCCTTTGACAGTGTTATACACACAGGATTAAAGCTGAAATTACTTCAAATGAATGTTGGATCTAAATTTTATAATATCATAAGTAATATATATAAGAATAGTCAAGCATGTGTGAAAATGGGAGGGTCCCTCTCGGATTCATTTCCAATAGACATAGGTGTCCGTCAAGGGGATAACTTGAGCCCTTCCTTATTTAAGATATTTATTAATGATTTTCCAGCATATTTAGATTCATGTATTGATGAAGTATTACTTCAGACCCAAACTGTTAACTGTTTAATGTATGCAGATGACATTGTTATTTTATCAGACTCAGCTAAAGGCATTCAAGCAAGACTTTCTAAACTTGAAAAGTACTGTTCTGATTCAGGTGTCTAAAGGTAAACATTCAGAAAACTAAAGTAATGATCTTTAATAAAGCTGGTCGTAATATTACGCAAAAACTAATGTTTCAAAATAACACGATAGACTGTGTATCTAGCTACAAATATCTTGGAGTCCACCTAACTGTATCTGGAAGTTTTCATGAAACAAGATCCGAGCTCTATAAAAAAGCGGTAAAAGCATATTACAATTTGAGAAATGATTTTATTAATTTAAATCCTGGAATTAAAACCAGTATACATGTATTTGACTCCACCATTAAACCAGTTCTTTTATATAATGCAGATGTATGGGGTGTAAGCAATATATTTACTAAAAGATTCCTAAAATGCGAGAAGTTAAAAATTGGAGACCGTTTTAGAAATTTACCCTGTGAAAGAATACATGTCAAATTCTGTAAATATATTCTTAGTGTTCACAGGAAAAGTACAAATTTTGCAGTGTTGTCTGAATTGGGAAGGTTTCCCTTGCATTATAATATTGTAATATTGTTAATCAAAAGTTGGTATAGATTTGAAAATTTGTCCACAGAATTTCCTTTACTTAAGGATTTTTTGTAACTGGCAAAAACTCATGGTATGCATTTATACAAAAATTAAGAACAATTCTGAATATTAAAGATGAAGTAATTTTTTATGGAAAGCATACATTTAAGTCAGTCTGTCATAAAACATTATTAGATTATTATGTAAAAAATTGGTATACAAGTCAACAGGTCTATACTGATGGTAAATTAAGGACATATGTAAAATTCAAACAAAATTGGGGTTATGAAAATTATTTATCAATAGTTAAAAAATTTGATCACAGGAAATCTTTATGTAAATTAAGAATTTCCTGTCACAGGTTGCAAATTGAAGTAGGTAGATTTACTAACATCTCTAGAGAAGATCGATTATGTAATAGATGTAATTCTAACAGTATAGATGATGAAACTCATTTTTTGATTACATGTGAAAAATATGATCACCAAAGAAAAGAAATATTTCAGTTAATTAAAAGTAAATTTCCGAAATTTTCAGATTTTGATAATGAACAAAAACTTTTTTGGTTACTCAGTATTGAAGACAAGGAAATTCTTAATCTTGTGGGCAAATTTATAAATGATAACATGCTATAGTACTCCTTTAAGTGAAATATTGTTGGAATTAACATTGTCATTTGCTATAATTGTTATACTTTAATAATTTTTATACTGTTCATTGGCATGTCTTTCTCTTGTAATTATATTAAAATGTCATGTACTTGTCTGTTCTGGACTCTGAATTAGTAATAAATGATCTGTTCTGTTCTGTTCATTTATTCGCGATGATTTTTTTTTTTTTTTTTACCTACGAAAATGATCTCAGTAGGCTTTCGTAAAATTCGTTATTTCGGCTTTATATCTTTAAAAGTTATTTTTATAACGTATAAAGAATCTATAATTTTTTCCCGTTTAACCAATCTGTAGATAAGGTATTTTCCCTCGTTCTACGCTCCCCTATGCACGAAAAATATAAGTACGAGCTAATTATTCTCTAACAGGGATGTCGCAGAAAGCCAAAATCGTTGTGGCTTGTTCTGGTTTATTTGTAGCGTCTGCAACGCTTTTTGTCGTATATGATTCCATCTCAGAGAAAACAGTAAGAATACTACTATATCTCAGAAATATATTCTTTATTAGTATTGACTTTCGAAAGCAGCATGCGTTATGTTGTGGTGTATCGAATTTCCTCTGGTTTATTGTGTAACGTTAATAATTTTTGCATGTGTTCCTGAATTTAAGCGAAATTCTTTGTTTAAAAAGAAAAGATCGGCAAAACTCGTACTTCTGTTAATTCTTTCATCACAAAACAAATGAAATCAATTATCCTGTACTAAGTAAAATATGTGTAAAGTACCCCATACCGAATTTCCTCGTTGGTATGTTTTGGCCAGGATTTAGCATATTAATACAAAGCTGAAGAACTGTAGCGCCACGGGAAATTTGGGTTGACGGACCTTGGAGCGTCAGTTCCGTCTTTGCAAAAAACTCTATTTATTGTGGACAAAAACTTGCGCATGGTTTTAGACTTATTAAACAAAATAAGGAACATATTCTGTAAAAATTTTAATACCGAAAAATAATATATAACATACATTCACACAAGCTAGTGCTTTTAGGAATGTGGCAGTACTGCCTGAGCCTATAACTCACTATCACAATAATGTACTGTACTAGAAATGATACTGACACTAAAAATTATGATTTCTTATTATATTCAATGTTTTTTCATGTTATGGATTGTAATGGTCTTTTTATTTCTTTAGCGAATGCGACAGGGGATTTTAAGAGAGATTGAGAAAGCGATGGCAAATAAAGATACTATTGATGATCGAAGGGAATCCTGGAATCAATGGAAAGAAGAAAAGAAAGCAGAAAATAGAAGAAAACGAGAAGTATGATTTTAACTTGAAACACATAATTGTGTGACAGAATAAATGAAGGTCAGCAACCTTGGTCAAAATCAGTCTCAACAAATTCTTCATTGATAACAACCATTAACAGATGGAATTCTTCATAAAATATGAGTTATGGACAAGCGAATAAAGTTAGAATTACTGATAGATTTTCAATTTCCAATCAAATAATGATTTGCCTCATGCATATACTGGTTGTTGAGTTTCAAGTTTCAGCTTCTGTTGTGTTGTAATAAGTTATTTTATATAACCAATGATTTTCCTTTTTTGATGTTAATTTTAAATACAGAGTTTGATCCCATTTTCTGAACACTACATTGAGTTTCTGAATCCATATAACCACTCACTGAGATAATGACATATACAGAAAAATTTGTTTAGTACAAACTCAGATATAGCAAAATCTCGGATAAAATGAACTTTGTTGGGTTCCCTGTTAAATTCATTACAAATCCTTGCAGGCTTTTATGGTTATAAAGAACTCGGTTATAACAAATTTACTAATAAAGTGAAATGATTTTGAGTCCCGTAGAGGTGAAAAAACCCAAAATTTACATTGTTTTACAGTTTAAAACTTAGCAATACCAAATAACATACTGTAATTTGCCATACCGGTATATAATATGCAGTTGTGTATAATACACACCCCTCACTTTAGGTATTAATTCGGAAAACATATGGTAGGCTAACCGAATCAAGTCTGCAATAGTGATCTATTACACAGATCTATTAATAACATCTGTAATGGCGGCGTACACGTAGAAGGTGAATGCACAGCTCGGATTGCTGAATAAACAGATTATAATAATATTAAATGGCCATTTTGAACATTTTCTGTTAAATACCACCTAACAATTCTTTAAGATTGTCTGTAAACAAACAGAATAGCGTTTCTGTATAAAGACTATGTACTATACTACGATAGCCAATGTTTTACCTGTTAAAAAAAAAGTGTCAAAATTCCATTGGGTTATATAATACGCACCCTTTCCTCGCAAATAAATTTTAAAGAAAAAAAGTATGTATTATATTCGGTAAATTACGGTAATTGAATGAATTTATTTCACAAAAATCCCTATATTTACCATCTAATTATTTTAGGTTTCTAGAGAAGTTATTTTATTTCATGCCTCAATAATCACAAATTGGGGTCATCTTGAAGAAATATGTATATATTTTGAGTTGCTATACTTATTATTACGAATTCATGATATAGATATAATGAATTGTGGATATAGCAAAGTTAATCCACTTGTCCTAAGAAGAGTTCTTTTTATATGGTAGTGGTTTTTAGCTCACCAAGGCGAAGTCGGGGGGGAGCTTATGTTATACCCCCAGCGTTGACATCTGTGTCCGGACCTGGATAAATTTTTGGAGCAAGTCCTGTACCTAAGATATTACTTGTTTTACATTCTCCAAACTTGCATGGATGGTGATATGGGCCTACTTATCTTTATGGACTTAAAAGACTTGGATGATGAATGCGGACCATGAATTTCAGATGCTGGAAGTTAAGGTTTTTGGGGGAGATTAAAGTTTTTGGAGCAGGTGCAAGTTTTTGGAGCAGGCCACTTTGATAGCCATATTTAAGTTACAGGTACTTCTGGTCCTAATCTTCACCAAACATGAATGGATGGTGCGTTTTATGAAACTTGTGCACTTGACAAGCTTGAATTCTGAATCTGAGCCATAGGTTTTGGATGCTGAACGAGGTTAAGGTTTTTGGAGCAGGTTAAAGTTTTCGGACAAGGTGGCTTTTGAAGACTATATCTTACTTACTACTGGTCCTAACGTCACCAAACTTGCATGGATGGTTTGTCTCATGATACTGGTGCACTTGACAGGTTTGAAGGCTTAATCTGGGACATAGGTTTTGGATGCTGAATTAGGTTAAGGTTTTTGGAGCAGGTTAAAGTTTTTGATATATACATGTAATATTATATTGTACCATATTTTTGATGAAAAGCCATGCAGTAAAAGGGGACAACCATGTTAACATTATTCCATGACCTCTGCTCCTCAGCAAGGATTGATAACACTTATTAAACCAGAAATTATTTGATTTTTACTAAAATTTTATTTAAATGTATAGTTTTATATTAGTAGAAAAAATGTTAATCCTCTTTTAATAAGAAGGTAATTATTAATTGGATTTCATTTAAATGAACTGCAGAGAAAGAGGAGTTACTGCCCTTTTAGTACATGTAATCGGTATGTTAGAGCTCTCTTTTAGTTTGTCTGTATTAAATTAAGACCATTGAAGGGCTCAAACTCCAATTCAAAACAGACATCTTTTCTCTGAATTTTTTAAGGTGTTGGATTTTGGAATTCTTAACTCCAAACAAATTTGTAAACAGCAAAGCAAGTACCCCCCCCCCCCCCCCCCCCCCCCCCCCCCGACACAAAACATCAAAATATTTATATAAAGCAAAAAAGTGAAATAAGTGTCGGTATTACTGTGTGAACACCAAAATGTGATATGTTTCTATTCATGATGTTCCTGCAGTTTATCTGAAAATGTTGCCTATGTTCCCAGTTTTAATGGTCATTGCCCAATTTGCAAAAACAGGTGTGAAAACCTTGCATCTTGATTCTGTTTGATAAATGAAATGTCAAAAGCTGCCTTTTATAATATTTCAGAAGCTTGTGATTATAGATTGTTTTTCTCCAACCTCCTTACCAGTTATTTGGGGTGGGTGTTGGTATATTTTCTTTCATTTTAATTTATGCATCCAGACATTTACAAGTACATTATCTGCATTGTCTTGATCAGTGTGTGTATTAGTAAATGAGTTTGGCTGGAATTACACCTACTGTTACCGCCGATTGGCTTCTATCCAGGGAAGGTACATAAGGTGGGTAATGCAATAAATATAAGGCATGTAATGTTTACCAGAATTTATAGTACTGTAGTGTTTTCAGTTTCTCATGTTCAAAATTTGCTAATTTTGGGGAATTTGAAAATTAAGAGAGGAAAAATCGACATCTAAAATAAAATCAAGATCAATTGAGATCAAGATCTATAGATCTTTACTGTGATAATCTCTGCATGGTTCAGTGGCAGAACATCTAAAGTGTATGTATCCAATTTAAGTGACCCATCCATTACAAATGTAAGTGGACAAAGAACAGCAGCAACCATATATTTAAGCAGCTGTTCCGTTATTACTTGGAAGTTTAGGGTCCTAATTAGTAACTGTTCCTTTAACTAAAACTAGACAGTTTAATAAGAGTCTTGGAAATGACACCTCAAAATTACTGGGGTCCTAGGCTTTACTTGTTATTGGTTTTTTAAGAAACCGTCCTAGGACCTAGCTGGATCTGACATCAAGATATGGAGCCCTTCCTTGATGAATGGTCTCAAAGGGACATAAAACAACAACTTATTTATCTGTAGCTGCATAGCTTATCTGAGTGTATTATTCTTCCACATGGACAAAAGGGAATTTATAGATGTACATGTAAACATTTTCATTTCATGTTGACTTGAATTATGAATTTTTCATAATTTAAGGAAATTGATAATGTTATTTCCAAGTTACTATGTTTACCTCTTTCTGTGCATTTTGTACCTTTGGTTTTATAGCCATGTTCATATGACATCCACCCAACTAGACTTATCCGCCTTTTGGGTGACAGTCGAACATTGTTAATGTTTGAGTAGACCTAAAAAACTAATAAATAGCAATCTAATATTAAAGCAATCTCTATGCATTTTACTATGGTACATCAGCTCAATTTGGCAAACCGATTGTTCAATATCATTTTCTAAAATTTCTTTTAACTTCAAATTGTATGAAAAGGAAGCATTGCATCTTGATATTTTGCCTGTATTTCTGTGCATACAATATATGTATTGTGTTTTGATAGAGATTGTAGACTTCCTCATTAAAATTTCCTGTTACTTGACTGTTAAAATTTGCATCCGATCAAATAGGATATGGCTCATTTCCCTAGGCACTCGTATAGCTTTCCAAAAAATTTCATATAAATATTTAGAAATGATTTTGGGAGTGTTTATTTAAGTCATATAGCAAAAGAAATCTGGAACTTGATTTCTATGCTGAGTAAATTATAATGTACATAGGCAATGAGGCATTACTTATTGCATTTATTCAGAGTAAGATGTTGCATCACTTAAAAAACTCAAAAAAAAAAGTTTTATAAAAGTTGCTTAAATAAAATTTACAGCGCTGATAGTAAAGTACACATATAAAATTGGATATCCACCCCACTAGTAGGTAAATTAATACATGTAAAAACATGTATATACTAGTACTTAAACTATGGGCTGAAACATGCTAGTGTTATGCAATCATAACAACCCCTGACCACCATAAGTATGTGAATATCTGAATATAAGTTACAAATATACATAATTATGGAACTACATGTACAAAATAATCAACAGTCAGGAATAAATTTGAAGCATTTTACACAGAGACACATTCCGGACCCCGACCCACGGGGCCCTCCCCACCCCTTTTTAAATCAGACCATATTGTGTTTATTTCTCAACTTTCCCAGGCCTGCTTCATATTTTCTATAACTTGTATAATCAAAATGTATACGGATGTACACAGATTAAGTGACAATTATAAATAGGACATATATATACGGATCAACATATTATAAATAGGAGATGTTGTTGATATTTACATTTCACGGAACAAGCAACATATGCTTGCTTTAACTTTGTACATTTAGAATCTATTTTCTCAGTTTCCTTCCCTATAATTAAAAAATTTAAGAGTTTTTCATAGTTATCTATGAGGATAATATTGACTACAATTTTTTTGTCGTTTATTACAAATATCGTTTATTATTTCAAGTAATAATCTTTAGTCCCCCTCTGAAGTTCATGTACATAATGATTGTACAAACTTCACATGTTATCAATATTCTAAGGTTAAATAGTTTATATTCTATCATATCTGAAGTGTTTTGAAAAGTATTTTATCATAAATACTTATTACATATCAGAGTGCAATATCTTGTTTCAAGTGTGCTTATACGTGTAAGTGTTTGTCAAAAAAGAACAAATAGAAGTTTGTGGAATTATAGCTGAAATTTCCTCTTCAATATATTAAATACATACGTTTTGCCATTTCGGAAATCATTGTCTAAACCAATTTTTATCACTATGTTAAGTATTACATTGATTTCTCCAATGCTTTATGAGTTTTCATTTTCAGAGTTAATATTTTTCAAATTGTCAGTTAATGTCGATAACAAAGATTTGATTGTCCAACAGTCAGTAAGGATACTTTTAGTGATGTTGTGCCGGATCTAATATCAATTTTTAGTCACTGCCATCTTCATTTAAACAGAACAAGCTCACTCTGAAGTATAGCCATCTTTCCTTAATTCCCAATTTGATTGGGCTTCAATGTGTATGAAATAAACATACAATAAATCCCCATATACTCTGGATTGGACCTGGAGAACAGATTGGACCAGGCTGGATAACGAATTTATACCTACGGAACTTTGTTGGTTAGCATGGAACAGTCCAATACTTTGGATCAATCATTTATTAAATGTATGGGGGCTATAACTGTAATTTTCATGGATTGTCAATTTTTAAAGTTTCACATGCAGGGATGTTGTTTTGTTGATTTGTTCCTACATGTACCGGTATTTGTAATGAATTAAGAATTTGTTGGAGATGTTGATTTGTGGGTACAGTGTATCGACAAAATCCACAAAAATTGAGCCCCCATTAATATTACTGATTTGACAGTATGCTTGCAAAATGATGTGCAGTGAACAGTAATCAATTTATCTATACATGCAATAGAGAACATCTTGGATAGCAATGAAGCATCCGATTAGAAGTGTTGGGGTATTTCAAACAGCTGATTATGGTTGCTTCAATTTACTAAGCAACAGGTATTGTCTGGGAGTTAACAGAATGAGTCTGTCTGGCAAATATCTTTTACCATGTACCCTACAGACATGCATGTACGTTTTACTGCATTGTTTGTGTTTTCTTTGGGGAAACATGGAATGTTTACAAGTTGTAGAGAATGTTGCCAAATGCACTTGAAGTTTCGTATATATACATGAAATTGGAATTTTCAGTAATGTAGCTACTGGGTCAAGACACCATGCCAAAGAACTTCCGTTGGATTCAATGATAGCTGTGATAACTCAGTACATATTGTGAGAGCAATTTATCACAATGCCTTCATTTTGAGCTCATAAAAACCTCAAGCAATGCAGAAATCCTCAGAATTACTTAACCCACTGTGTGGCAGTTTGAGGTTTATCTCACTATTACAAGTAGGAAAAAAAATGAAGGCAACAAAAAAATCAGATTGTCGTAAAAAATAGATCTGACACCCTGCAGAGATCTGGCTTCCCATTCTCACTGATTCAAAGAGTCACTCCGCTCTAGGTGTGGTATTTCTCACTATTAAGAAAATCATTTTCAGGCCATTATAGAGTTCGATAGTGAATTTGCTTTGTCTGGCAAATTTAGTGAAGATTTTTGGATTCATGGCATAGAGATGTTTGGTATGCGGATGGTTTAATCTGTTTAAGATCATATATGTGTTACGTCTGTATGGGGAAAAAAAATTGGGGCTATTTTTGTTTGCAGGGAAAGTGTAAAAAAAAAAGTGCACTTCTTGGTTGGATAACAATTCTATTTTTCAGGAACGAAATGAAAATGAATGCCTCTTTGAAGAATTTCTTGCAATGGAATTCATATATTGTGACATTAAGTACAAATAGTTAGGATGTTCTCATCACAACAGCTATGTGTTATATACCAGTATTCTGTTTCAGAACAGAAACAGGTAAATACAGTAGGTAAAATACATCATTCTACAGTTTAAATTTTACAAAGTGTACTTAAATGTTCATTCAAAGTAAGCATAGTCTTTACTTAGATCATTTGGAAAAAAGCTTATTTATCCATAACTATGTTATAATTGTATATATCAGCCTGTACTTGCCGTTAAATTTGCAAAAATGACACACATTAGGCACAATACTTTAATAGAACATTTAGAATAATCAATTACTGAAAACCCTTTTAAATTTCATATATACTGTACTGTTATTATTTTCATTTTATATTTTTTTTGGATAAAAGTCTCATATGATGTTGAGCTTCATCATGAATGTTCTTGTCAAGAAAATTGAGTGTACCGGTACTCATATGCAACATGAACTTGTTTGGTAAACCTCCATGTTTGAGCTGATTTTTTAATTCCTTATAAAAACAGCTGTGAAACAGGCATTGATCAATGCATGCAGTTCCAAATCACAAGACTATCGCATGTATTTTACTGTGCATGGTCATAGTTTGAAGGATATTCCAAGATAACAGGTGGACACCAGATGTCTGTATTTATCTGCCCGTTTCCCTTTTTTAATTGGAGAAAAAACACCCTGGGTTTTTTATGACCTTATTAACTAGCTAGTCTTCCCTTGATGCAAAAAATATTTCACTTTTATGTGCATCAGGAATATTTCATAGCTGAGAAATGCTAAGCAGATGAATTGAACGAGGTTGATGGTCAACAAACGTTGGTTAGTCTGTGGTCAAAGTTTGCAAACTAAAATGCATTGTTATGCTCTGGTATCTTTCCAAACTTAAGCGTCATCATGCCAGACACATGTGAAAATGATCAATGAACCATCTATTTATTCTCACAGTTTAAGAGGGCTTGATGGTCGTGGTCATTTTTAGGCTGTATTAACTTCCTTAAGATGAAGGGCTCTGTTTAAAGATATAGTAAAAAAACTCAAATTTTAGAGTTGAAATATTTGGATATTATACATGTTTGTCAATGTTTTAGGCAGATCTGATGGTTAATTTGTTCACCATCCAGCCTCCTTAACATATTACTTTAATTACTTTTTCAGGAGATGAACAAGACAGAAGATATTGGCAGCTGATCCAGTGAAACTTCAGTCTGCCTCTTGTAGCTTTAGTGGATGATTTACTGTCAGGAAGAGATACCTGCCAACAGACATACAGGATAAAAATGTTATGTGAATGGAGAACTTGAGTGAATGTTGAAGCTGTTAAAAAAGAAGTATTCAAGAGATTACATAAGTGATGGGATCATGACTTTTTTTTTTTAATTTTTAACCATGATGTGTATGTGTTGAGTCATACGCAAGTGCTGTGTCTGTGTAAAATGAATACTTATTTATATACATGTACTTGTAAATGTAGTTTTCTTGTCTGTCAGAGTGTTTGAAGTGGTTTTCTTGATATTCTTGACATTTATCAAGTGAGAATGTGGGGTGTCTTGAAGTTGTTGCTTTTACATGTTTGCAACAAATAAAGGCTTCACAAAATGTGTCTACAAATTATTATTTTATTTATCAGAGTTCACTTTAAATCTTAATATATTGATGATATATGAAATATAGAATATTGAATGTTGGTAAACAAGCCTGTTGGTAAGGCCATCGTTTTTAATTTATAGTATCTATATTAAGATTCTACCAGGCAAGAGTATGAATCATTTGCTTTTAGCATATATTGTTGAAGGATACACGTGAAATGATGTTAACACTTGTTAGCACATGAGCGAAAAGCCTGAAATTGGTTTTCAAAAATATTTGTGTAAATGCTATAAAGTAAAGAACTAAGGGTTTTCTCGACCAAATAAGCAGTAACAGCATTATTTTGCACATCTATTAGTCAATGTTTGACTGTGACAGTGATATTTCAATTGCAATAAGTGCTTATTTTGGCATCAGCAACCAAGCAGAAAAAATTGTATGGTTCATTTG
The DNA here is from genome assembly GCA_033439105.1 of Magallana nippona. NCBI lineage: Eukaryota > Metazoa > Mollusca > Bivalvia > Ostreida > Ostreidae > Magallana > Magallana nippona. The sequence continues at coordinate 19,335,175 of CM065923.1, forward strand.
ACCTGGTGTTTTGTCTTATTAACGTAAAAGCAAGGTCTTCACAAAGTAGTTTTAAACAAAATTTAATTAAATACATAATCTGATTGCATAAACTTGACACAATGCTGCTCTGTGTGGTTAGAATATGCAATGGCCTTGCTATAAAATCAAGTGTTTTATGTCGGAGTAAGAAAATGAATAAACCGTTCTATTCAAAACCAAAAGTAGCTCAAATATAGCTTCTATTTGGTCTATGACACTTGAATCAAATTCATTTTATGTTTAGAAAACAAACTTTGTTATTGAAAGATTGCAGATGTGCGCATAGCACTGACACTCAATTTAAGCTTAGGTTTTCATATATTTTTTGTACTGAATGGGTCACTAGGCAAGAATGAGGATCCACTCCTTTTTGTATTTTTTGGAAAAAATAGAAATGAAAAGAAGCGGATCTGTTACCTTTGGCTAGTTTTGATGGGGGAGGGGTTAGTATCCAGAGCACTGTCAAGAAAGAATGTCACATTTTTAAAAGATTTTTTTTAAATTTAACTACTGGTAGGTGATAGGAAATACAAGAAACATACAGCTGTTTTGTTGGGGGTTTTAACGTAAGTGCTACAAGATAAACTACTTCTTTGTTGATCCCTGGAGTTGTGCGATCTCAAAAATAAGAGGTACCATCAGACGTAATGTTTACCAATTATTGACCATTCGTTAGTTGCGTATGTTAATTACTTAATTGTGAACAAAAATGCGGAAACCTGTGTTAACATTTTTGACCGGTTAGAGCGGGGAGGAGATCGTAATCAAGTGATTCATCAAATCCACCGTAAGAGTCAACACATCAAAGCACCGTGCCTCCTGTACCGTACCTAAAACTATATTCCGGTATATAATTATATGTATGTCCTATATATCTCAAAACGCGGCACTAGTCTCAGAAAGCGTTCATAATTGTGGATTGGGGAGAAGGGTCCTAACAACTACATGCATTAGAATTCTAATTGTATTCTTTTAAATTCTTGAAATATGACGTGGATCCAAGTTTGTTTTGACGAAACCAACATTGTTTCCAAATCCTTTAAATATAATTGTTTTAATGAAATCAACATAATGTTGAAGTTACATTGATTAATGCGTGTATTATCGATAATATCAATTTATTTGATTGATGCCACGCTTCGAACTGGGGGGGGGGGGGGGGGGGGTATCAAATAAACAGGCGTTTTTATCAATAGTTAATAAGCAATCTATATTAAGGACACACGAGACGTTCCTCAATTTTATATAATTTTCCTTGATATATTATTCCTTATTTATTAACATTTAAACCTAAAAATTCAGGGTACATTACCAGGCTATTTTTGGAGCTAGAATATTCAGCATTTTCCTTTAAATAGCATGCAAAATGCATTTGAATGCTTATAAATAAAGTCATGGTATTTATTTTCAATTGATCAGTTTAGATCTAAATTTTAAAAAAGTATCATTTAGCATGAAAATATCATTATGGAATTACTTAGTGGAAATCTTCACATTGTGGAGATAGGAAAAATTAGAAAATAATGGAAGATAGGTCGCGTCTGATTCTCCCTTGTAGGTTGTTAAACCAATGCTTACCACATGTCAACCAAAATAACATTATTTACATCAACAGGCACCTGACGTTTAAACATATTTTTATATAGTTAGATAATTTCCTCTACTAAATGATTATTTTAATAGTAAAGGAAAATACCTGTATCTATCTTTGAAAAGAAATAATTTTACGTCAAGTGCCTGTGCTTTGATCTATGTGCAATGATTACACGTACTAGAATTTATATTCACCGTCTGGGTATTTGGGTAGGTGCTTTCCCATGCATCCCGCATTCAAAAAGTCATTTTAAATTCATAATTGTATGTATCATTCAATATAATGAAAATATGTCAATCAATTGCTTGTTTATTGTTTTACTCCCCTTCGAGTTTATTTCATTATTTGAAAGATTATCACAAAAGCCACACAGCTAATCTAATGCATTTCAAGAGCACCTTGCGTTAAACAATTGTTTCTCGCGTTAAAATTATTTTCGCAGACAAGCGAGAATACAATTCAAACTGTTTTATTGCAGTAAAAATCAGCAGTTACTAGTGCCATTGGTCGGAAAGTGTATATGATATACATATATATATATATGTATGAGTTCACTTTTATCTGTTATAATACTTAAATTTTCGCTTATGACATTCGTTTGAAATATCTTTCACTTGTGTTTATATATAATGTCCATCTGCGTTCACTATCCTCTGTTATATAGCTTAAAACTTATGATATTCAATTAAAATCTTTCTTTTGATAATCGTATAATCATATTAGGAATTAACTTATCGACAATACTTTTAATTTCTGTATGAATTCAATAGCGTTTTTTATTGCTTAATACGTTTATGATATTTGTCTAGATCTGAAGTCAATTTTGTTATTAACTACATTAACTACATGTAAAGCATCCCCGGATCTAATAGAGAGGTCGAGAGTGGGTGGGTGGGTGGGGGGGGGGGGGGTGGGGGGCTCCTGATTCCCTGAATCCCCCCCCCCCCACCTTGGATAATTATGAAATTCATATCATGCATAAGTAGTTATCGAAACCCAATCCCTTGCAACAACAAAAATCTCCTTTGCTCCCCGCTTGTAAAGTGTCATCAAGCTTGCCATATTCCTGAGTATGTTTTTGGTGCATTTAGATAATTATAGAGATATGGATACATTTCGCACATGAAAGTTGGCAATACGGTTACCCGTAATCCTAGACCCCACCCCCTCACCTCAGTTTAGTGAAACTCCCTACTCTCATTTATCTTAATTGATGTACCCTAAATAAAAAAAACTTATCGTATTCTGATATGAGCAGTAAATACACTTTTCCTCATATCTTTGTATTTTACTGCACAGTAATAAGTGAATGGCACTGGGAGACGTACCAGTTTGTAGTGATTTTCGTGTATATGTGAAGGCGTAACGTATCCTCGATTTAATTGATGAAGAGGCTTTGATTATGATATAGGCCTGTATGGATCTGCTGAATTGACAAATTACATCATGTGCCCGACTTACACATGTTCCTAATTATCTATCAGTACTAACAGATGCTGTACAACCTCGGTATTAAACAGCGGCGTAAGGAATACATATACACATGTGTGTAATCTGCACATATATACATTGTACATGTAAATTGACATTGGCAATATTTTAATTCTAGAAATGATAATTTAAATTTATATGATCATGAAATCAAAGCAAGGATTTTTAATGAAAATTTTAAAGTGTTTCTCATTTATTATCAAATCCCAACCCAATTACGTGATTTTCCTGAAATTGATTATTTATTTGTCAATTTTAAGCAGAAACAATGCTTAAAAATAAAGCGTTTCCACAAGTACATTGCGCATTATATCTACTGATCCAGGTAAACATTGCTTGCATTACTCTGTATTTTCTGCGAGGGTGTCGGACGAATTTCTGAGCAGCTGCCTCGTCAGAAAGTGTCAGAATCAACAAGTCGACAGAAATGAGAACTCGTATTATCAAGACCTCGATCATTTTTCCGACTTATTTTCTCGGTTTGTCTGCAATAAACATATTTTCAGCGTTGAGTTAGCCTAGCTTATAAAACTTTTTCATGCACATGAGGTTATTAATTGTTCTTGTATTAAAAAAATAACCATCCTACCGAAAAATATAGAGATATGGGGTATATTTTAAAACGAGAAATAAAATATGATGCCAGACGTATAGGGCCAAATATAAATCTATGTACATCAGATTCCATTTAAAAAAAAAAAATTATAGATGATATAATGTCTACAATAATAATTATAAATAAAATTTTGACAAATTACTTCTTATTAATTATGAATTCGTAATATAAGATGTAATGAAAATATGATACATAATCTGAAAGAGTTGATCGTAATCAGGCTTTATCAGCAAACACTATATATTAGATCCGCCTCCCTCACATAAGAGAAGTTCCGATAGTTCACGCGAAGCAAACCGAATAAACCTCCGGAAGTGATCACGTGATTGCGACCTCTGGCGGGGTGGAACAGAAGCCCCATGTAAAAATACAAGCAGGGAGAGTTTACCAACTGGATAGCAACAATTTTGCCATTTCGAGAGGCTTTTCATACCTCGTAAAACTGAAAAAATGTCTGAACAAGAATATGATGGATATATGGAAGAGGAAGAGGAGTGGGATCGAGAGGGGTTGCTCGATCCGGCATGGGAAAAACAGCAAAAGAAGGTTGGTCTCATTTCCTTTACATGTTTGATGACATTGTGTGTATTTTATACGGATTGCACGAGCGTTCAGTAGCGAACTTTGCTGAATTCTTAATTGATAAAGTTCCTATTTAACCATGTAAATGTGAAATGCGTATTTTGGACCGGTTTGACGTTCATGTTTTGTAAAGTTTGCGAACTCAGCCGCCATGATGAGAATTACGTCGAGATGCCAAATTTGGAAGCGTTGTAAAGAGGGCGGAGTTATCGTCCGGTGGATTTTAATGATAATGAGACTTTTAAATCTAGTAACATCTTAAATTTAGTATCTTATCGTAATGGGTTAAATGAAGCCTTTAAATATGGTTAAACCCTGAGGAATTTGTTTGATTCAACCTTATGTATAACCCTTTGGATCAACTTGCAGAACCAGTATAATATCGAATGTAGGTCACATCCTTCATTCAGTACCTGGGACAAACGAGAGAGTCCCCTTGTCGATTACATGAATTTTGATTTGGGGTTTTAGAGGTCACATCTTGCCTAATGTTTAGGAGAGGGATAAAACAATATCGGAGTGTCTGTGCTTAGTCATGTGGAACTTGTCAAAATATGCAACACTCCACATACCAGAAATTGTAGCACATTCCTGTCTACATAAAACAGATAAGCCAGTGTACATTTAAAATACACATTCTGTGTAAACAAATCTGTCCAGATTTTCATGGGGAGCCGTAATCCATATTGAATAGCATATACTAACTACATGGAGTCTAATTAGAGCCAGATTGTTTCATATTGTTACGCTATTATGTGATGGCCATTTAAGGAATTGGTGCTAGTCAGCACTCCTTTGAATTATAGAAGGGTTTGTCATCAGCAAATAAAGTATTTATTAAAATATTTGGTGTTTCAGGTAATTTGAAATCAGCTATCCTCCCTTTTCAGCCATTTACAATCTCTCAATTGAAGGAAAGGAAATATGATACACCTGTTACTTATTATAGTACAGTCTGCCGTTAGCTTGCACATAGGAATACATTATCCTTGAGGAGAGAAACTATATATAAGCTAGCAAAGATAACCTTCATTCTTAACACCAATGAACATTCAAATACTCAACTTATTTTTAGCTTAGCATTTTCTCTCTGTCATCAGAGTTAGTGGCTGAATAAAGATTTTCATAAGGAGCAATGTTTTTATACACAATTATCTTTACATAAGCTCTCATTTTATGGTTTAAGTAAGGTTTCTCCTCTTGATGACACACATAAAATATTTCCTCTGAAGTATAAAATCCCTCTTGACCTCATGAGATTTAAACATTAAGCTTTGTTCATTAACTTCCTTTTTCTTCGTGTTTTAGTGTATGACAATACTTTTTATTTCACAAAAAGGCAAGATGCTCTTTGGTGTTTCCTATTGCTTTTCTTTTGGTTTCATTTATTTGTAATTAAAAGCGGAAGATATTTACAAAACCTATTTTTAGTAGATATTGTAAGGGAATTGAAAAACCCATGACTCATCCAATTTGATACTTCCAAAAATTTGACACTTTGATATAACTTTCTGATTTCAATTTTCAATCAATAAAGTTTTAAAGCATTTAGGTTGTTATTTGTTTATATATTGGTTCGCATATCCATTTCTTTGATTATTCTAAGAATTAAGATATTTATAGATAAAACGTTGGCTTCCTAGAATTAAAAATTATAATCTTTTGGATAACCATGTATTTATTCTTAACAAAGATAACATTTAATTAAAAGTGTATATAAACATTTAAACGAAATGTAGCTATATTTTTTCCTTAATTTTTCAGACATTCACAGCATGGTGCAACTCTCATTTAAGAAAGGCTGGTACTCAAATAGAAAACATCGAAGAGGATTTTCGAAATGGTTTAAAATTGATGTTATTATTAGAAGTGATCTCTGGGGAACAGCTCCCCAAGCCTGACAGAGGAAAGATGAGGTTCCATAAAATCGCTAATGTCAACAAAGCTTTGGACTTCATTGCATCCAAGGGTGTCAGATTGGTGTCCATTGGAGCTGAAGGTACATCCGTAGTATTTATTCATCTATTGCATTTTACCTAAATCTGGATCAAGCAATACAGAGAGAACAAATCACAAATAAAAATACATGTGTTACACCAACATGGACCTTACTTTTACAATTCTAGTGACTGTATTATAAAGGTATAGGGAAATTGAATATTAAGACTTGGATTTAAATCTAAATGGAAAATCATATACTTCCTGCTTTAATTTTTTTGGTGGGACTTGAGTAATTTTCCTTGTTTTGAAAGTGGTGAGAACTGTACCTATCTGTCAACTCTTTTGCATACTTGAGTACACTCTATGTGTGCTTGTCATGAGTGGAAAAAATGTTTAAACAAATCCATTAATGGTCAAGGTGTAACTTTTGGTATTTTCAGAGAGATCTAGAGATTATGCATACCAAGAACATCCAGTTTAAAAGGTGTAGAAAAATAACCTTGTTACCAATCTGCATACAAGAATATATTGATATTTGGGGGCATTGTTATTGACAGCGATTTACTTACTTGTGGTATTAGACTCCACCTGGTATTTTATCGAAGAAAACTAAAAAGAGAAGTCACACAATAAATTTAGGGAATTTCCGGTTTGAATAAAGAAAGCTTTGTGACTTTTTGTGGCCTTTTATAATGGTTATCTTTTGTAAATTTGTAATGTCAGTGGAAAAAAAGATAAATTTGTACAAAGCCCCCCTTCTGTTTGTTCTTGGGATGCCTTTAGCAGTTCACAGTTGTAACCTTTTGATTAATCTTCACTGATAAAGTCAAGACCCTAGGTCACAGACCTTGTTCACACAAAATTAGAGAGAGGAGATCTCTCCACTCATGTGTAACATTTTTTATGAACAAAGATTTAATTTCCTGATTATGGCACATGTCTGCCTTCGTAATAGCTTTGAAGCTTTGAAGGTCATATTCTCATTGAATGCACACATAATAGACGGGATTTTCTTTTCTCAATATAAAAAATAGTTTTAGTGGAGAATTTGCAAATCTCTTTACAAAACATGGATCATGTGAATTGCATGTGTGAATTGTGTTGGAATGAGATATGCAGGTGTTAGGTTTATCATGTCTGCAATGAGATTTTAACACACAAGTTGTATAATTCTTACGCTTAAAAGGTGACTAAAAGAGACGCTCGAGTCTAGTCGACTGTCCATGCTGATAAATTAGTCCACCACCACATAAACTGTGTTCTACAGCAGAGAAATGGTGGAGATTCCCTCAAGGGATATGTGTCACCATGCACACATATTTCTATGTTAGGTGTCCTATTTATTTTTGGGCAAACTTTTACTTTTGCTATGTTAAACTGAGTCACATTTAGATGGATAGATTAAGTTAGTGTCAGTGAAATACTAGTTGTATTGCACAATCTTTGCATGCAATTTTTTATGGGAGAAAACACATTTTGAAATGAGATTCCAGGCCTGTCATGGATATATGTGCATATTTAAATGAAACTGCATAAATTAAAAAACCTATATCGTTTAAAAAAGCTGTTAAAAATCTATCTTTAGCTTTAGAATGTTGACACCCTGTAAAGCATGGATCTGCATTACACTATTGAAGGTCTCTGTCATTCAATCACCAATCACCAAAAAATTAACATGTAGCATCACACTATGTAGATGATGATCTATGATTCTCTTAATGTGACTGCCTTTTCTTTTAGAAATTGTGGATGGAAACCCCAAGATGACCCTGGGTATGATCTGGACCATCATTCTTCGTTTTGCCATTCAAGATATTACAGTAGAAGGTGTGTATTGGAGGGAAATAACACTAGATCTCAGAACAAGAGAGAGAGAAAGAAAGAGAGAGTGGTGGTTATTGGCTGTTATGGTTTAGCATGCTGAAATATTTGCCAATGTCAGCATATTGCACATGTAGCTTGTTAAGATTCAGAGTGGTGTATTTATAGGCTGTGTAAGATAACCAGTATACCGGTAGATATATACACACTAATTGTAAACAGTAGCAGAGGCAGAGCGTCTCTATAGTACGTACCACTAGAGCCAACAAAAAATTGGAACATGGAGAGAAAGTAAAAATCAGATTGTTTAATTAACCTTTATCAAGTAGCATACATTGTACTGTGTCAAATTTCACTCATGTGTGCATAGCTCCACCCATTGAGATACTCCATATGATGACTGGTCATCAGTGTTATGTTCAGATTTCACATGTATATACAGGATTTCCTCTGACAGATGTTCTCTATTAATAATCATCTGTTATCTGAACACTTCTGCATACATCAGATAAATATATGTGAATTACCTTTGCTAATTAAGGTGTATGAATCGTAAAATCAAGCCTTGAATGGAATGCAAATGAAATGAATTTGTGGGAAAAACACCTCAGATATTTCAGAATAATAATGACCTAACACGTTTCAGAAGGGTTATTGCTGATGTGTGTTTATTATGGAGCTAAAAGACAGGCTGAATTTATGATCAGAATGATGAATTAGTGGAAACGTGTATTTCAAGAAGCTTCCCCTAGAATACATATATATCATTATTCAGCAATCAAAAGTTAAAGCATGAAGTATTGAGGGAGTCATGGAAACATCTGAAAGCTTGGTAGAAGTCTTTAGGCTAGAGCTTTAGAGAAAAATAGATAATTATAAAAGCAGCGGCATGATTGAAAATTGCCAAGAAAGTTAAAAAAAATAAAATGCACGCATAAAACCCCCAAAACTTTCTAGATGAATGAGCAATCATTCACTCGTAAAAACCTGATGCACCAATGTCAGTAGTGGTTGATGCTTTACTGTGTGTCAAAATATTTCATGGTTCATTGATCAGCAAAACTTCAGGGCTTGGCTCAATGCTCTATCATGTACACTTCAGCAATGTTTTAAAACTGTTCTTTAATTTTTGATAAACACTAAAATAAGAAGATGACTTGTCAATTGTTCTGCACTGAATTTAGTTCCCATTCAGTTTTGGAGCTAAGAAATGCATATGAAAATTTGGTTAGGGCCATTAATCATTCCTTAACAGTAGTACATATATATTGTTAGATAAGATTTTATGAAGTGCAAACAGAGGTGACCATAAATTGTCTTGACCTGAATCTGAACAATAAATTTTGCTCAAAAGTTAATTTTGAATTTATGGAAGAAGTTATTGGATGCACCTGCAAATATTCATCTCTCCAAGGGTTTAATTTTAAAACTGATATATTGGATTGAGAGCTTAAAAAGCTAAAGTGTTTTATGCAGTAGGGCTAGTTGATGAACTTTGTGGAGTTTTATAATAATTGTGCAATAAACAAAGGGCATAAAAATGATTGGTAGTAGAGTTATGAGAAGAGGACACATTGTCACCACATGGATCAAGTGACCTGGGTTATAAATGTAAATTCGAATACATCTTCAGACCTCCCTTCCGAATTTGTATGTATATTGCAACATACAGAATAACTCCATGACTCCATTGTCACCCTTTATTTTTATTATAATCCAAAATGCACTAACTTGATTAACTAGTATTGTAATAATGTGAAAATTAATTTTTGAGTTGAAATATTTGAGTGACCATTTCTTGTGCTATTGTAGAGCTGACTGCTAAGGAGGGACTTCTTCTGTGGTGCCAACGTAAGACGGCTCCATACAAAAATGTCAACGTACAGAACTTCCATCTCAGGTAGATATATACACCATTTATACTGTAAAAGTGGATAAATTGCATAATCATTCACTGTATTATTAACATACACTAGGTAAGTACATGATATCTACTGAAAACTAAGTTAAGTTCAGAAAAGGGGGTTTGTGAGGCACAGAGCAGCCTCATTGTTATATCTTCTTGTGAATTAAAGCTTTCAGTGTTAATATTTTAATGTGCACAAAAAATTCAAGCATTATTTTGACATTTTACATGCACCAAGTGCATGCATTTTTAAGTTTCTGTAAAGGAGTCTTAAAATTGAATGTCCCGGGAGAAAAAAAGAGATTAAAAGCAATCTGCATTGCTTCAGAAGCAATTTGGGCAGGTGGTTTGGACTGGTGTACATTGTTGACACTGAGTCACTCTAATATTTCAGTTGGAAGGACGGTCTGGCTTTCTGTGCATTGATTCATCGGCATCGTCCAGAATTATTAGACTATTACAAGTTATCCAGGGTAAAATTCGAGTTGAATCTGCTGGAATGGTTCTTTTGACTGTTCATTCATGGTTATGTTACTTGCCGCTGTCTCCCCCATTTTCTTCTGTATGAAATTCAGTTTGAGCACCATTTCTGTCAATGCTTTTCGCAACTCTGTCAAGCTTAAAACTTGATTAGAAAATGAAATGGTTCTGAAACTATTATATTATGCTTTTCACCACAGTTAATAATGCATGGTGTTCTTTTTGTGAAGAATTGACTTTAATATTGTATGAAGGAATGGCACATTTTATTTGATTCTTTTCCTTGGATCAAGAGCAAAGTGTTAAGAGGTATTACTTGGCTCTTCCTTTATACTCTAAACTTTTGTTTATTTAAAGTGTGCTGTTTTCTTAATTATGTTTCATAGAATGTTGTGCCATTCTTTTATCAAGACTTATTCACCATGTTCATAAAACTCGCAAAAGTTTTTTGACATTTTCTGCTCAATCTTCACTGCTCGATCTTGTCAAAGCATCTGCTTGGGAGAGAGAGAAAAAAAGGAACTGACAGATAAGTGGGTGCAAAAAAAAAACTTTACAAAATTCGAAGAAACTTTTGTGATGTTGCTTAGCAGGTGATAATGTCTACCATGCATCAGACATGAACTATTTTCTCTGCATTCTTTATGAATGCTCCAGCCATGTCAGGAAATGCATGGTCTTAGTGTACCTGCACTCTCTGTTGTTTTAATTTAAAAAAAAAAGAAGAAGAGCATGCATTGCTAAATTTTCCTTCATATAATCATGATTAAACTCCTTGCATGTCACTCTTGAATATTTCTTCAGCTTTAAAGATGGGTTGGCGTTTTGTGCCCTGATTCATAGACACAGACCTGAATTAATTGATTACCATAAATTGTCCAAGGTGAGTCCTGTAACTGACTCAGAAATGGAGATCTTTTTTCATTTCAAAACTGCTTAAATGTGCATTATTTTCATTTCTGGTAGTCTTTCTTTTTCTGTGTTAGACGTTCACAATGAAAAGTAAAATTTTGACATAACAGTTATTTGCTTTGAGTAAAAACATATGAATGGACAACACAGACAAACATAACATGTGGCTGGAATGTAACTGTTTAACCAGAATTTCCTCTGCCCTTTTACTGACCATTCCTTAACGGCCATGTACCTTAAACACTATTAATCTGATATAAAAATGAGAATTTGATTTGTAAAAATGATTAAACTTTGAATCTAGTATAATAAGTCATTTGCATACCTTTGTATTTTGACTCAATAATTGTATTAATATTCATTTCTCAAATTGTAGGACAATCCATTAGAGAACTTGAACACTGCCTTCGATGTTGCAGAAAAGCATCTCGATATTCCACGCATGTTAGATCCAGAAGGTAAAAAAAAGGCTATGATATTTGATTGTGGTTTTTTTTATTCTAACATCAAACTCAGATACATCTTGAAAATGTCAATTGTTTGTAGAGTCTTGAGATGGCTTGAATATTTTGATTTAATTTTACTAGATATGGTGAACTCAGTAAAACCAGATGAAAGATCTGTGATGGCCTACGTTTCATCATACTACCATGCGTTTTCTGGGGCTCAACAGGTAAACTGTTTGAAAAATTGAGATAGATTCCAAATTTTTAACTTTTTAGATTTTGTATTTATTAGGTATATTATTTTCTAGGCTGAGACAGCTGCAAACAGAATTTGCAAAGTGTTGAAGGTCAACCAGGAAAATGAACGTCTTATGGAAGAATATGAAAGACTAGCAAGTGATGTAAGTACATGTAGTGGTAAGAAAAATATGGATAACAAAGCTGGAATATATTTAATTGTAATCCCTTTTTATTGAATCATGTACACAAAGTCTTTGTAATGTATTGCAGCTTTTGGAATGGATTAAGAAAACAACACCTTGGTTAGAAAACAGAACCACTGACAATACTTTACCAGGAACCCAGAGAAAACTTGAAGAGTTTAGGGACTACAGGCGTAAACACAAACCTCCCAAGCTTGAAGACAAAGCTCGGCTGGAGAACAGTTTTAACACCCTGCAGACAAGACTACGACTGAGTAACAGGCCCGCATACCTCCCCACTGAGGGCAAAATGGTGTCTGTAAGTGACTCTATCTCAATTGACAGAAATTCTGTACTTTGTATAAAGAAAATTTGATTCATTCTAAAGATGTAAACCAATTAAAATATATTATGTATTTCTTATGGATGAAAATTTTATTCATTGAAAGAAAAATTTAATTTCTGTTGATTGTTGTGAAGATGGTTTTAAAAAACAACTGTGAGGACATTTTTTAAACATTACAGGACATTGCTAATGCTTGGAAAGGACTGGAATTTGCTGAAAAAGGTTTCGAGGAGTGGTTACTGTCTGAATTGCAAAGGTAGTTTGTCATTTGAACAAAACAATCTCAATTTTGCCCTATAACTGGAGAAAAGTTTGAAGAACAATAATAAAGAAAATTCAATTTTCACTTACAGACTTGAGCGCCTTGATCATTTGGCTCAGAAGTTCAGACACCGCTGTCAAATTCATGAAGAATGGGCTGAGGGCAAAGAAGAAATGCTTCAGAGTCAAGACTATCTTAGATGTGGACTTAATCAATTGAAGGTAACAACAACTAGAAATACAAATGGGAAATATGTTTTCGACATCATTATCCAAATCTGAAGGAGAAGCATTTTGAAATTTTTGGATAAAATGAGTATTTATTTCTTTTGAAATTTATTTGTAGGCTATGAAGAAGAAACATGAAGCTTTTGAGAGTGACCTAGCAGCTCATCAAGATAGAGTTGAACAAATTGCAGCAATAGCACAGGAGCTTAAGTAAGGGCAGTTTGTAAATCTTTGTCAAATATCAAATTACACTATCTGCCAATAAAAATGTACATTGGAAAAACTCTCAATTTATGTATACGCTGTAATTTCTTTCATTTTTCTTTCACAGCCTTTTAGAATATCATGATGTTCTCACTGTCAACACTAGATGTCAGGTAAATGATGCTGCCTATAGCTTTATTCAAGATCTTTAGTGATTGTGAAAGTGGACTTATTTTTTCAAATACATGTAGGTAAACAAAATTTTGTCTTTGTATTTCAGAAAATCTGTGATCAGTGGGATAGATTAGGAACTTTAACTGCTCAGAGACGTCAAGGTTTAGATGTAAGTAAATTTTCACATGTACACCTGTCTAACTTAATCATGGTAGATGCTTAGGCATTTAATTAAGATTATCAAAGTGCCATGTACTTTTAATGTATCGGCATTTTAAGAATGCATGGGTATAAAATTGTGCCATTAATTAAAGATTGCTGGTGAAGTCAATACATGCTGCTATTGTCATTGTTCATCCAACCGTGCATTAAACAGCAGTAAATATGTTATGGAATGCAGGGGTCTCATTCCTGGGGAATATCAAATATGCCTATCTGTTGTTTTTTTATTAGATATGTTCTGTTTTAAATATCGACATTTATGTGTATCAATTTTTTCTTCACTATTTAGGAAGCAGAAAAAATATTAGAGAAAATAGATACCCTTCATTTGGACTTTGCAAAACGGGCAGCTGTGAGTACATACTATTTTATTTTTCTTTTCATTAAGTGCATAAATTTTGTTGGTTATTTGAGAACTTAATACCTGTCTTGTTTCTTTTATAGCCTTTCAACAACTGGTTAGATGGTGCAAAAGAAGATTTATTAGATATATTTATTGTTCACTCCGTAGAAGAAATTCAGGTAATATTTGATATTGAATTGGTCATCTGTTCAAATGTTTTTGTTTGTTACATGTATATCAAGATGTTTTTTCTAAAACTTATTACATTTAGTAGTCATTTTCAAGTTGTTCTCCAATGAAAATCAAGGGAGAAGATACATGCATATTTGAAACTTCTTATTAAAGAGTAGGAAGTTTAATTAAAATTTGTGGGCAAGAATTTTCCTGAAGCATAAAGTTTTGAGAATACATATAATTTGTGAACACTGGCTCTAAATCTTTTTATGCAAATTGTTGCTGCATTTCTTACTTCGAGAATCATTTGTTTTGTATAATGTAATTCATGAAAATTAGTTCTTGATGAACATTGATGAAACCCCAGTACATATATAAGACTCTTTGTAGTTGTAAAATTTTGATAGGAATTTTGTGGTAATTTCATTGAAAAACATCAATTCGGTATTTCTCTTCCTTTCAGCAACTTTTAGAAGCACATGAAACCTTTAAGCAGACCCTGCCTGAAGCAGACAAGGAATTCAATGCCATTATGGCTCTAGCCTCTGAAGTCCAGAGGCTGGCTAATCAAGTTGGCTTACAACTGACTGATAACCCCTACACCACAGTTGATCCTCAGGTACGTACAGGTGTTCCTATCACTAGATTAATGCTGCATGAAGAGGGCTGTGTAAGTACATAAATACACAAGTTCTACTTTGGCTGCACATATACAAACACACACAAGTTCTGCAAAGGTTGCAAATATGTGTTGATGTCATTTTGTTCAATATGATAGTGTAGATTTTAAGATTTTGGGTTATATGTAAGAAAGAAAGCTTGACAGATTTATGTTATATATAATGGCATGGTGTGCATTTGGGTTTTTTGAGACACTTAAAGCTTCAAGGGAGGGGTCAGAAGTAGAGGGAGTTGAGCAGAGGACTTTTTATTTTTGCCTTTTAATCTCTTGACAAAGTAAAACTACAAATGCATGTATGTGAAGAAAAATAATAATTTCCCCAATTTGAAAATATCAATGAAAAGTACTTTAAGCTTATAGGAGGCTGGTGATTTTTAGGTCCAGTAGATGTAATGCATGATATGATGATATTAGGCAAAGCTTGGTAAATAGATTGCTTTGTTCATGCTTGTGTTTCATTTTTGTTTTTTCCCACTTTCCAATGGATGCTGATTTATCAACAGGAGGTTAGTATTTTACATAACCGGAGCCTGCTTATTATGTTTTGTGATGGTCTACTAACTCCTTTCTTCAATGTCTTATTCTGTAAAACTTTAACCTTAGCTCTGATCATGTTCATGTTTACTTGGGTAAAGGGATAGCTTTTCACATATTCTTTTTTTTCTTGTTTCAGTTATTTCATGTTTTGTGTTGTAAAAAAATATATATAACAATTTGCAGAAATAAATATAAACTTGTTTTTTTCTAATTGAAAACTTAACAACTTTTTACATCACTTATAAAGAACAACTAAATAATTAATATTTGCCTAGTTACTTTTTGTTTTGAACCGATTATAAAGGTTTGGGAGATGGTTGGAATTTTTTTGATTTTTTTTCCGTCTTTGATATTGATATTTTTTATCATAATCCACATTGGGCAATTATTTATGGAGAGGGTGCAATGTCATTAAAAATGAAAGCAATAATTAATACCAGTTAAAACAAGAATTGAAGATTTATTCTTAATATCTTTTTGTAAAATAGCAGCTCAAATTAGTTCTAAGCCCATTTACAAGATAGTATAATTTTAAAGTCTGATCAGAGTCCTTATCGCAAATCTAGCATGTATGTATACATTTTGGCCGATGAAGCGATGCGTTGAGTGATGACACTATTTGATGTAATATTTAAACAGGTCGAATCATGAGTTGCAGTTCATAAAAGAAGTGTTTTAATTGGCTGATTTGGTACCCGCCAACTTTTACGTGGTATTGATAATTTATTCACCAACTGCCAGTTGTGATGTTTAACTTTGTATCAGGACTGCAAAATCTAAAATAAAATCACTGCAATAGTTGACCAGGTGTTTTCACAATAATTGCCTTTTAGTTTTTTTAGCTCACCTGAGCTGAAAGCTCAAGTGAGCTTTTCTGATCACTTTTTGTCCGGCGTCCGTCTGTCTGTCCGTCTGTCCGTAAACTTTTTACATTTTCAACTTCTTCTCCAGAACCACTGGGCCGATTTCAACCAAACTTGGCACAAAACATTCTTAGGTAAAGGGGATTCAAGTTTCTTAAAATGAAGGGCCACACCCTCTTTCAAAGGGAGATAATTAAAAATCATTGAAAATTTGTTGGTATTTTTCAAAAATCTTCTTCTCAAAAACCATTTGGCCAGAAAAGCTGAAACTTGTGTGGAAGCATCCTCAGGTAGTGTAGATTCAAGTTTGTTTACATCATGATCCCCGGGGGTAGGGTGGGGCCACAATGGGGGGTTGAATTTTTACATAGGAATATATAGAGTAAATCTTAAAAAATCTTCTTCTCAAAAACCATTTGGCCAGAAAAGCTGAAACTTGTGTGGAAACATCCTCATGTAGTGTAGATTCAAGTTTGTTCAAATCATGATCCCTGGGGGTAGGGTGGGGCCACAATGGGGGGTCGAATTTTTTACATAGGAATATATAGAGTAAATCTTTAAAAATCTTCTTCTCTGAAACTGATCAGCCAGGAAAGCTGAAACTTGTGTGGAAGCATCCTCAGGTAGTGTAGATTCAAGTTTATTCAAATCATGATCCCCGTGGGTAGGGTGGGGCCACAATGGGGGGGTCAAATGTTTTACATAGGAATATATAGATTTAATCTTTAAAAATCTTCTTCTTTGAAACTGATCAGCCAGAAAGCTGAAACTTGTGTGGAAGCATCCTCAGGTAGTGTAGATTCAAGTTTATTCAAATCATGATCCCCGTGGGTAGGGTGGGGCCACAATGGGGAGGTCAAATTTTACATAGGAATATATATAGAGTCATTCTTAAAAAATCTTCTTCTCTGAAACTGATCAGCCAGAAAAGCTGTAACTTGTTTGGAAGCATCCTCAGGTAATGTAGATTTAAGTTTATTCAAATCATGATCCCTGGGGGTAGGATGGGGCCACAATGGGGGGTCGAATTTTTACATAGGAATATATAGAGAAAAATCTTGAAAAATCTTCTTCTCAGAAACAAATTTGGCAGAAAAGCTGCAACTTGTCTGGAAGCATCCTCAGGTAGGGAAAATTCAAGTTTGTTCAAATCATGATCCCTGGGGGTAGGGTGGGGCCACAATCTGGGGGGGGTGTCAAATTATTACATAGGAATATATAGGGAAAAACTTTCTAAAACCCAAATTGTCTAGAAAAGCTTTAGTCAGTTCAGTCTTCAAGTAGTCTAGATTAAAATTTGTCAAAATCATATTCTTCAGGAGTAGGGTTGGGCCACATGGGGGGGGGGGGGGGGGGGGGGGGGTTCCAATATTTCAAAGGAAAACATTTAAATTGTTCACAAAAATTCAATTGGTTTTTATATATGGTTTTACTTATATGCAAGCATTTTGACATATTGTTGATTCTTTAAAATTGTTTAGACTCTGGCCCCTGGACAATTCTTGGACCTCAAAAGGGGCTCAAAGTTTGATGTAGGTTTATAGTCCATATATAAACAGTTGTTTAGGTCTGATCATCTTCTCGAGAACTGCAATGCTCAATATGTGATATGACTGTAAAATCATCCTGTTACAAAGGGGGTCAATGATAAACAAAAGAATATGCAGGGGAATTTTTTTTTTATACAGGATCTATTATACGACATTGTTCAGATATTTTGTATATGACTCTATAAAGCTAATTTCATTATGTCTGTTGTAGCTCAGGTGAGCGATGTGGCCCATGGGCCTCTTGTTTTTATTGTGTACACAAAAACACACTGTTGTCCATAGATACATGTACCGGTACTTTCAACAGGATCCCCATTTCATTTTTCAGCATAGTGCTGATAAATTCAATCATTTTTATGCATCAATTTCTTATTTTGTTGTAGCTTATTCCAAAGAATTCAGAACAGATACTGTCAATAGAATATTACATAAATGGCATTTTATTGAAATTTAATCAATCAATAGCACCTTACTTATCACAAGTGTGCATATGTCTTCAAACACACAAAACTTTCAATTTACGGCGCAAACTTGTTTAATTTGGACTGATCTGTGATTAAACTTATTTTGTAACTCACTCAGTCTGTAGGAACATTAATTTACCTCAACATTCATCAAACAAAATTTACTATTGATGTTGACGCTTTCCTTGTCGCTGATATTCTCTCAAACATGCTTAACCGACCTAGTATTGCTAAATTCACGTGCAAATCGAGACGCCATTTTACACAGTTTTACATTTACATAAACAAACCACACTTCTTCATTTTACGGAGCTGGTGACAATGTTTTAAAGATTTTCAGTACATATTTATTGGAAGTAAATAAGTGAAGACATATATGCTGTTAATTGTCTAATGAATTTCACGGCGTGTCAATCCAAATCTAGATAGAATGTTCAATCGTTGTCGGACCTGAATCATTTTCCCGTAGATCTACATTTAGCAGCAAGGTTTTTGTGAGTAAAAAATTAGCACTATTTACAGTCTGTTCAACTCATGCAATATTCCACATATGGTACATTATGAACGGTAACTTACATAACCTAAATTTGTTCACTAAGCAGTTTCTAACGAATTTCTTCACAATAAACTGAATAACGTTATTCGACAAGTGAAGAACAACCTGTGACTATAAACTATATGCACCTAGCATTTAAAGAACTTTTCTTTGTTTTTATTTCACCAATATCATTTACACACATACATAGACATTCCCCCACATGTACATTAAAGAGCATAATCGCCCTAATTATCAGCCAATCTGTGGAATCTCTTTTCTTCACATTTCTGGTAATAGTAAACAATTTTGGGCACATCATCTAACAATGAACATTAGAACAGAGAATGGTTGTCTTGCTCACTCAACAAGGAAAGGTAGATACTATGAATGTGGTGATTTTGTATGTTTGTCATTTTTTTCTATAAAATAATTTTGCTCAAAGATGTCTTTCTTTCTTAATTAGAGAAACTGCTTTAATCCACTGTAACTTGATACTGTAATCTTTAAATATTTTTATTTTTATGATATGTTACTATTTGAAGAGTTGAATTGTTTTGATCAGATATGTAGAATTGTTCATGAAATTTTAAAGAAGAGATTAAATTGATAAATTTTTCTACTCATCAATTATTCATTAGTATTGAAAGTGGATGGTAAAGTAAATCAAAGAGGTTTTTTTAATTAAACAAAATACAGTACTGTAGAACCATTAGATTTTGTGGTGGCTCAGTTTTCGTGGAATTCGTAGGTGCTCATCCACAAAAGAATAAACTAGGGTTATAAAGCTATGTTTCCTTTTGTAGGTATAAGAGAATACACGAAATTATGTACCCACGAATCTGTAAAATATAAGGAATCCACGAAAATTGGCCCCCACGAATTTTAATGATTCCACAGTATATTGACCAAAATATGATCAGGTTCAATATCTACATGCATTTGTTTTAATAGAAGTAATAAATGCATTGCAGGACATAGCAAACAAATGGGCTGACGTGAAGCATTTAGTGCCAAAACGAGATGGAACTCTGCAGAATGAGATGATGAAGCAACAGAACAACATGAGGCTGAGGAAGCAGTTTGCTGCCAAGGCCAACGTGGTGGGTCCCTGGATCGAGAACCAGCTGGACGCCGTGGCCTCCATGGGAATCCAGACAAAGAGCTCGCTGGAGGAGCAGCTCAAGAAGCTCAGGCAGTACGAGCAGGCTACCGCTCAGTATAAGCCCAACATCGACGAGCTTGAGAGATATAACCAGGTATTGTAGTCATTTTGATTTTGGGAACAGATTTTGAATTTTAAGCACTATTGGGGTTTATCTGAATAGAATTATTATGAATTTTACATTCTGGTTTCACTAATACTATTATGGTCTTGTAGGAGATTCAAGAGGCTATGATCTTTGAAAACCACTACACACAATACACTATGGAGGTGAGTCAAGGGAAAAAGTCATTCTGTCATAATTTATTGATGTATTCTTCCTCAAAAATGACTGTATGAAAATGAATACCTTTATCTTGAATTGTAGACCTTGCGAGTTGGATGGGAACAACTTCTTACAGCAATTGCTAGAAATATCAATGAAGTTGAAAACCAGGTAAGTGAAATAAGTGGTATAGAAATGTTCATTGTAAATTCTAAAGTTTCTGTCTGATTGATTTTTTTTCTTCCAGATACATTTTTCTTGTCATTTTAATATTCAATTCTGTTCTCTATTTAGATCTTGACTAGGGATTCAAAGGGTATCAGTGAAGACCAAATGAATGAGTTCCGTGTTTCTTTCAACCATTTCGATAAGAACAGATCACGCCGTCTTGAGCCTAAAGAATTCAAGGCCTGCCTTGTCAGTTTGGGTTACAACATCAGAGATGATAGACAGGTAAAGAAAAAGAGGGGAAATCCAAATAACATGTGAAAATTTGAAATTAGCATATACTTTGTTCATTATGTTATATTACTGTTTTTTCATAGCTTTAATCGGTGAATTATTTTTATTAATGTTTATGAATAAACAAATCTGTTGTGCAGGGAGACGCAGACTTCCAGCGTATCATGTCCATCGTTGACCCCAACAACTCTGGCTACGTGACCTTTGAAGCCTTCCTCGACTTCATGACACGCGAGACTGCGGACACAGACACAGCTGAGCAAGTCATGCAGTCATTTAAGATTTTGGCTGGCGACAAGGTGAGATTTATTGTTATAAAATCAAGTTTTCTAGAGCTACAGCTAAATAGAGTACTCCATTTCATTTCTATTATGATAGTAGAATATTGGTACATTAATTTTGATTAAAAGATGAATTTTTTTTTTTTTCACGTGTCTTTGATCTTTCAGCCATTCATCACAGCACAGATTCTCCGACAAGAATTGCCACCAGATCAGGCAGAATACTGCATTCAGAGAATGGCGCCATATTCTGGTCGCGATGCTGTCCCTGGTGCTTTAGACTACATGTCGTTCTCCACGGCTCTTTATGGTGAAAGTGACCTTTGAACTCCTCTTATCAACCACCTTGTGTGACTGGTCTTGCAGCATAGAAGTCGAGAGTGATAGATGTATACAAGGCGACTCTCCATGATGATAATTTTATGCATTGAATGATACATTGACAGATGTACAAGGACTGAATTTAATTTTTTTTTTCCTCTTTTTTTTAAAAATTAAACATTATCTTAATATGCAAAACTTTGAAATCTTTTTACATATGAATAAGTTACAGTTTTGAGGTTATTGTATGTGCTTTGTGAAGTTGAAATTTTTTTTTACCAGTTTTATGTTTAACACAACCCTACGCATGTTGAAAGATGGGGTTAGATTCTATGCTGCAGTGTCCATGAAAAATGTTGCATTCAAAAAAGAAAAAAAAAAGACAAACTGTATCCCATACAGAGTGTCACTATCAAAGATCTTCCTGATGGATTTCTGCTGTCAGATATACAGAACGTTGAGCCTAAATCAGTTGCCCTTCATAGGTATAATCAGGTTTGAACTGTACACAGTAGTAAATATTGCATGCCCATGAACCTGTGGAACAGAGAAACAGATTGCTTAATCTTCAAAGAGGTTTAAGAGTTCCTTAACTTCATTTAACAAATTCTAAACTTTAAAGGACAATGATAATAATGTATACTAATTGTATATGGATAATAAAATTTAAGGGAAGGGAGGTTCTAGTGTTATAAAGGAAAAGAAGTTGGCCTTAAGCACTGCCAGGATGTGTGCGAGGAAACCCATGTATGTAGATATTTATGTATATAGAGGCTTGGACTGCGTAACAGTGTTGACAGGTGCCCGCCAGTGACGAGGCTCTATTGGGGATGTTTGTATTGTTCCCAACTGTATTTAATTCAGATTCTTAATATTTAATATATGATCGACATTTGTGTAGTACAAAGGACGAATTGCAGTAATAACTGCTCATTAATATTAATATTAATCTACTGTTCTTTATTTTTTCTCAAAGGCTTCAAGACATTTTGCATATCATTTTCAGATTGTTATACAATGCCGTAATAACCGTATTAGATTACATTTTAAAAAATTTACTGCAAATTTTGTAAACTCATAACGGTATGTAATCTGCATCAAACATTTGAAGATTATTTTTGGACATGAAAACTGTGCTTGTATGTTTAGATCTGCTTGTCCGACTGCTAGAATCAGTTTGCTTGTCAGTAACCTACCAATTACTGATCAATAAACTTCTACCCACAAGATCTTGTGTTTGTAATTCAACTTGCATGGTATTATATGATAAAAGGTATAAATCATTGTTTTATTAGCTAATTTAGTTGGATAATTAAAGTACACAATACAATAACACTCATCATGTAATGAACTGATCAGAAACGAGTCTTACAAATACAGGCGATATAATTTTAGTGTAGCTGTATTAAGGAATGCCAGAATTTTCAATTTTTTTCAAATTTGAAAAAAAAAAATTAAAGTAAAATTAGTTCGTATGATATAACTTCACTACTGTTAAAAAGAAAAGGTGACCATTGATGATCTGCAATATAGGTTGATACCATTGGATATGTATAAGATCTGATGAAGATAGATATCGGGGGGGGGGGGGGGGGGGGGGTCGTTCTTAAAGTGCAGATCCATAGAGTAGAGAATGGAATGTAAAATTGATAGATGTGATTGTGTATCTTGTGAGGCGGCATTATTGCAAACTACAACCATCATATGATTTTTTCAATTTTTAAGAAGTTTTTGTAATTTAAATATGCTACAGCTACTTCACTGATCAATTTGTTCGTCCATTCCATGCAGAGTTCTATTTAAATAAAAAACACCAAGCTGATAATTAATGCTTTGCAATTTGGGTTGATCCCATTTGATAAGTAAATACATGTGTATCTTTGAAAATTAAGATGATGACAGGTATATTATGATTGAAAGTGCAGGTCTGATTGGCGAAGATTTGAAAAGAGAAAATAGAATTGAAGAGACCTCTGCATTTATTTGTTGGTTACAGATATGGGTGGTTTCAGTAGACTTAAACTTCATTATGCCATATGACTGCTGATCTGCAATGCATGTGTCTGTATTATTAGGATGATGTGTTATACATCAGAGATCTTTTTGATGCGTTATAGAATATACCATTAACCTTAAAAATGCGTTATACAATCTACCGTAGACCTATATAGATGCGTTATAGTGTACCATAGACCTACATGTATATAGATGCGTTATAGTGTACCATAGACCTACATGTATATAGATGCGTTATAGTGTACCATAGACCTACGTGTATATAGATGCGTTATAGTGTACCATTGTCCTATATATAGATGCGTTATAGTGTACCATAGACCTACATGTATATAGATGCGTTATAGTGTACCATAGACCTACATGTATATAGATGCGTTATAGTGTACCATAGACCTACATGTATATGTATATAGATGCGTTATAGTGTACCATTGTCCTATATAGATGCGTTATAGTGTACCATTGTCCTATATATAGATGCGTTATAGTGTACAATTGTCTTATATAGATGCGTTATAGTGTACAATTGTCTTATATAGATGCGTTATAGTGTACCATTGTCCTATATAGATGCGTTATAGTGTACCATTGTCCTATATATAGATGCGTTATAGTGTACAATTGTCTTATATAGATGCGTTATAGTGTATCAGTGTATCATAACCTATATACATGTAGATGCATTATTTCGTGGATCATTATCCTGTATTAATGCGTTGTAAAGTGTATCATTGATCTATATAAATGCGTTATATAGTGTATCATTGATCTATATAAATGCGTTGTAAAGTGTATCATTGATCTATATAAATGCGTTATATAGTGTATCATTGATCTATATAAATGCGTTATATAGTGTATCATTGATCTATATAAATGCGTTATATAGTGTATCATTGATCTATATAAATGCGTTATATAGTGTATCATTGATCTATATAAATGCGTTATATAGTGTATCATTGATCTATATAAATGCGTTATATAGTGTATCATTGATCTATATAAATGCGTTATATAGTGTATCATTGATCTATATAAATGCGTTATATAGTGTATCATTGATCTATATAAATGCGTTATATAGTGTATCATTGATCTATATAAATGCGTTGTATAGTGTATCATTGATCTATATAAATGCGTTGTAAAGTGTATCATTGATCTATATAAATGCGTTATATAGTGTATCATTGATCTATATAAATGCGTTATATAGTGTATCATTGATCTATATAAATGCGTTATATAGTGTATCATGGATCTATATAAATGCGTTATATAGTGTATCATTGATCTATATAAATGCGTTATATAGTGTATCATTGATCTATATAAATGCGTTATATAGTGTATCATTGATCTATATAAATGCGTTATATAGTGTATCATTGATCTATATAAATGCGTTATATAGTGTATCATTGATCTATATAAATGCGTTATATAGTGTATCATTGATCTATATAAATGCGTTATATAGTGTATCATTGACCTATATAGATGCGTTATATAGTGTATCATTGTCCTGTATAAATATGTTATACAGTGTATCATTGATCTTTATAGATATGTTATATAATATCACTGATCTATGCAGATGCATTATATAGTGTATCGTTGTTGTCCTATATAGATGCGTTATAAAGAGTATCATTGATCTATATAGGTGCGTTATATATTGTACCATTGACCGTTATAGATGCATTATATAGTGTATCACTGTCCTATATAGATGTGCTATAGTGTATCATTGACTCGTACAGATGCGTTATACATAAATGTGCTATGCGTATCCTAGACTTATAAAGGTCCGTTATATGTATGACACGCCAAACAAAAATGAGCTCATCATAGTTTCACAGTCGATAAACTAGGTTTAAAGGTTGTAAACTATAATTGACGGACAGAAAACTATAGTTAACGGCGATAATCTATATTTCACATCTGTAAACCATAGTTAATGCGATCATATACATGTATGTTTCAGAAGTGTAAAACTATAATTAACAATGAAAACAACCATTTGCGATTGCAAAACATAGTTTATCTGATAAATATAGTTTCACGATTGTGAAACTATGATTAACAACTCTTAAAAATTATTAACGAATGTAAATTATAGTTTAAATTTGCGAATCGATATTTATCAGCAAAATCTATCGTTAACATTATTTGCAGACAGATAAACTTAGATTATTATTCATAAACTATACTTTACAACCGTTAAATATGGTTTTGCAGATGCACGAAAACTATAGTTAAAGGATCGTTAAGTATAGTTAACGAATCGTTAACTATAGTTTACGGTTCGTAAACTATAGTTAACAATAAACTATTGTTAACTATAGTTTAGCGGTCGTAAACTATAGTTAACAGTCAATAAACCAAGTTTATTGACTGTTATAACGCGTGTTATTCAATTTGTATGCACACACCGTTGCAGTTATGAGACCACATCTTTTAAAAAATAATGATTCAATGCTTAAATATAAACGCGGTATACAATGTAAAAAGATCCATAAAGATGGTGTATCATATTCATAGACCTATGCATGCTTTACAGATCAGTAGCAAACATGGTTTATTTCTTATCGATTATTGATCCTGGTGATTCTGGGACGTGAATAAAGTAACAGTCTTATTTAATATGACTTAGATGTTTAAAATCATGACAGCTGGGGAGTGTTAATCGATTCTACATAATTTGTAATGTCGGTTAATTTGTCTAATGGCCACTTCGACTTATAATAAAGCCCCCTCCCCCTCCCTCCATGATTCTCGCGATCAAGAAATGGTGTAAGATAAACTGTTTACGGAAAGATATCTAAATAAATGTATTTCGTGGTTAATTGAATGAATCTAATTTGAGAGTTAACGTTCAACTCTACTATGGATCGAACCTCCACAACAGGCAGGTGTGAGTGCAGTTTTGTTTGGTTCCATGTATACATAGGACTTGGAGAAATATTTGGAATAGAAAAATTTCTAAAAAGTTTGAGAGAACCGAAATTGTTTAGTCTTTTCATGTTCGTTTCTAAAGATGAATCATGCATTAATGTCTACTTTGTAATGCCCTATTTTATACGTAAAACAATTTTGCAGGATACACTCGTATATATAAAGAAATTAAACCATGTTTAATCAAGTGAAAAGACAAACCAATGGTTCAATGTTATCGATAGAGTACAGCCAATGATCTAATTTGCTTCGATGGGATCTAATTATCGGCCATCCTCACACTTCAGGGGTCCTGAGTCCACTCGTGGCCGTGAGACGTTGTGAGGAAGATATATATACTATCGCCAGGGACAAGAATTTGTTTAATTTGTATATTTATTACATTTTCAATATGCAGGTAAAAGAAGCGTAAAATGGACATTGGTGTCATGCGCGGATCCAGAAAAATTTTCCGGGGGGGGGGGGGGGGGTCCGAGGGATAATTATGTTTTCCGATGGAGGGGGTATATGAGGCCAATTTTCGGGAATTTTACATTGTGAATTTAATAAATTTAATTTTCCAATCCGGACCCCCCCCCCATACCCCCTAAATCCGTGCATTGGTTTTCAGGCGTCTTATGATTGCATGCTGGTGTATATAGAAGGGGGGGGGGGTCGTCTTTTTGTGAAAAAAACCCCCGAATTCTTAAATGCAATTGTTGAATCACGCATATGATGATGTAAAGACCTCGTACTTTCAATCTAGCTGTACAACTCTTGTGATAAAATATTGACATGAAATGTTGAAAATCAGTTTCTTGCATTAAAAAAAAAATTAATGAGAACGAATGCGCATTTTATCGACATTAATTGTGTTGGATTGGATTATATTGGATCGGTGAATATTTATTATAGGTTTAATATGGACACAATTTAGGTTCTATGACTTACATACCCCCTTCCCTTTGCATTTGGACATTTGTGTCATATAACACCAAATGAAATGATCATATTTTAGAAATATTAAATCATTTGGCATAGACCTGGACAGCAGAACAACCCATCCCCTTTTCAAAATTGAGTGGATAATTTGCAGGTATAGATCGTCTTTCCTCCTTTTCCATACGGGTCAGGTCACAATTCGGAATCCAGGTTGGGAGGGGGTGTCGGATAGGGTGCTGCAACACAATAGAGTGTGAAAAGATTGTTTTAGTTATGAAATGTAGGTCTTTTAAATAATATGCATATTTCATATATCATAATGATATTCGGATTTAATTGAATAAATATAATATGACTTGTTTGTAAAATAATTTAGTACTAAGATATTTTATTGTAAGTTGAATAAAAACTAAAGGCACGTCTCGTTTTACAAAATATAAAGGAAAGTTATCTCACAATGTTTTAAATTACTTTTGTTTTGGGAAAAACTATATAGACTGGATTAAGCATCGGTAAAATTCTACAATGTGGACATCTATCAGAACCTATTGCCCCATATTTATTCCTTCTCTGTGCAGGAATTTTATCTATTCTTATATAACAAAACAGTAAACATTAAAGGTATTTTTGTCCATGATAAAGAACATAAAATTGCACAATATGCGGTCGATACTTTGCTAACTCTTGACGGCTCACAAAACTATTTGCTGCTCTTGATAACTTAGATTTTTTTTTCAAAATTTTCTGGCTTAAAGGTAAATTAATTGTTCAAAAACTAAAATCATTTGGATTGGCTCTAAAAAATTCTCAAAACAGGTCTTCCATCAGACTAGATGGAAACTAGACTGGGGTTCAACAACTTTTATTTTGCTTGGAATTCACTTTTCAGTAAAATTAGAAAACATTACTGAATTGAACTATAATATTATTCTACCGAAAATTAAATCACTGATTCAACAATGGAATGGACGAATACTCACACCAATTGGCCGGGTTACAATTGTTAAAACTCTCATTTTGCCAAAACTTTATCATTTATTTATTTCTCTTCCCTCACCAAAGTATGAAAAAATAACTTCACTATGTAAAGATTTATTTGAATTTATATGGAAATCAAAATGTGATAAAGTAAAAAGAGTTGTTGTATCTCAAGACTACTTATCTGGGGGCTTAAAAATGGTTAATGTAGACTTTTTTTATCAAGTCATTAAAATGCTCTTGGATTAAGAAATTAACAAAAAACAACAAGCCATGGTTAGATATATTCTTAACAATTAATGGTAGAGATATTGTAAACAAAATACTTGATTTTGGTGATGCATTTATCTCAGATGTTTTGATACCTAAAAGTAATGAGTTTTGGAGTGATGTTTTTACCTCATGGCTATATGTCATGAAGATTACTGAAAATGAAATGTATGTGTAAAACAAATTTTATAATATTCCAGTATGGTTCAACTCTAATATAAGGATTAATAATGACAGTGTTTTATACAAACAATGGTATCAAAATGGTGTTAAAAATGTTGGTGATTTTTTTTTCAAATGATGGCAACTTTTTATCAAAAAATAGTTCAATATCTCAAGAATATGTGTAATGCAATACAATAGTATTATTACTGCTATTTCCGATATCTTTTTTATATATGTCAGTGAACAGAAATGTTGTGGTTAGTAAATGTAGTCCATATTTACCTTTTTATTTTGAAAATATTCTATTAAATGAGAAATGTACAAAAGTGATTTATAATTGTATTAACAAAAACAATATTGTTCCCACTTTCCCAATTTACAAATGGAATGAAGAGCTGTCTCCACATGGACTTAATAGTGTATGTATACAAGATGTGTTTAAAGTTTGTTTTAAAACTACTTTTGATTCCTCACTACAATGGTTACAGTAGTACAGAATCCTTCATCGGATTCTCCCTGTATGTTACTACCTTAAAAAAAATCAAAATTAAAACTGATGACTGTTGTATATTTTGTGGCACTGAAATAGAAACTACACCGCAATTGTTTGTTACGTGTGAAAAAATATTACCTCTGTGGAGAAATATAAGCTTGCATATATACACAACAACCTCTAATAGAGTTGGTTTTAATGTTATCAATATTATTTTAGGTGCATGAGACACCATTAAACAGGAAAAACAAAGTCACAAATTTTATTATACTATGTTGACAGTATATATTTGTTCATGCTTGTTACAAAGTAGAATTCCAAATTTGGACTTTTATATCATCTAAGAATGAAATATTACATATAAAAAGATATGTAGCAATAAACAATTCAAAATTGTCAATTTTTGATAACCAATGGTCCCTTTCGAAAAATATTTTTGAACAAAACTAGTGATGCAATAATTTATTTATTTATTTACTTTTTTTTCTATATCAAGAGCATTTATCGATTCTCTTATTTTTCTTATACTTTCCATTTACCTGTGTAAATTTAAAGCATATTAATTTATTGATGTGAGTATGTGTACATGTATGAATGGGTAGTGAAAGGGAAAAAAAGAAAAAAAAATCATTGTAAAACTTGTATATACCTTAAAATTGTTTTTTTTTTTCAAATATGCAATGAATAAATGTGAATTAAAAAAAAATATATAAAGGAAGGATGCCTTCCGTTAATTTTTTTTTGAAAATATAAAGTGCGTTACCAAACGGGTGGTGGTGCTAAGCTAGCTCGTTTTCACTTCTTAAATGCATTTGTTTCTGCAATGTACGCTGATAGTGTTGTTATTATACTTTGGGACGATCTTTTATCGCAGATACAAGTGCCTGTGCATCATTAAATTTTAAACACCCGAACGAAAGAGGGGGAGGGGGGGGGGGGGGGTTGGCTTGAAGAACCACCTTCCCCATCGTTGCTACATGTCTGAACTAGTTATACACTCAACAGGTTTATGTGCAATTATGATTTCAAATGACCAGTATCATCACTAGCAAGGGCAGATTAAGATTTTTTGGGGGGGCAGACTACCTACCACCTCCACTCGAGCTTGTCTCCGCTGAATCTGCTGTCGACTCGCATGCTGTTAAATACACACGCTATTTATAATTATGTTTCCCTTTTCCATTTCTCCAAATCCTTTGCACCTGACTTCACTCACAAAAATTCAAGGGACATTGAATGTAGTGTTTCTTAATTTGGCGGGCTCAGTTATTTTAGAAAAAATATAGAATCATTTTATAATTAACAAGACCTTGGACTGTTTGTAGGATGTAACTATCTTTTTCTTGAATCAAAACAAGTTAAAAATGACGCGGTTTCTAGTGAAATATGCACAGATTGCGTTGTCTTGGCTCAAAAGCCAGACATATCTTGTTGATTTCAAAGAGTCATGGCTGAGTGTCCAGCGATGAAATAGACAGGCGTACGTCACATTGTTGTTTGACACAACTACCCAAATTCCTGTTAAAATGGTTCTAATTTATTGTACGGTACCTATCATTCACTCAAGTTCATTTATAGGGTATACCAGAGACATAAAATAACATTTATTTATGTCTCTGGGTATATTTAGTTATCTGTCACTGGAAATAGTCTTTATATTGTGCTGATCAAACTACATGCATGCGCATATTTCATTAAATTAATTTCTCACCGTCCTGGGCGCGAGCTGCTCAATGCACTGCAAAGATAAAATATGACCTTGTTTAAAATAATTTTATAAACTTTCAGAGACATATATTAAACAAATATGCAGTTTTTATATCTCAGTTAACTTTAAAGCCCACAGTGAATCGTTCTGTAAATAGTAAAAAATACCACAACGCAGATTCGGCTAATTTCAATAATTCGCGGTAGTCGCAGCTTTGTGACTGCGAAATCCTTTGTGAGCAGCGACCTCTGACGAACGAAAAACAGGAAAATGAATGAATGTGTTCGCGCCATCGTGAACTACGGAAACGTGCGAATATTATACCAAAGAATTTTTTGACTTTTGTCAAAAATGAAATTATTTATGACCAGAGAGACAGCTGAAGATATTTAATCTGGGAATTTTCTTGAAAAAATAAAAATATACGGTGAAGTCAAAACAAACATGGCGGACACTGTAGGTAATGTTATTGATATGAATGGAACGCATGTGTTGGATAATGGTACCATTATAACCACACAGGACATGGATGGAACAGTTGTGACCGAGGTTACAGATGAAGACATCATCCAACAAGCTTTGGACGAAGCGACGGGAACGTTTGTTCAAGCTGGTGTTGAATATACAACGGGAACGGATCCTGAGGCGCGTGTGGAGGAAGATCTCATCGCTAGTGTTGTTTCCTCGGAGGCATTTGTCACTGACGAGGAGATGAATGGTGGTAGGGGACAGTTAGTGACAGACGACGGGTCGAACACTGCGTTTGATGGGACGACAAACGACAGTATTAACGATCAACTTGTTGTGACTGCTTTCAGTGAAAATGTGTCTGAAAGTGGGGGGAACTATTCCAACTCTGAATATGCAGTCGTAAAAACTGACTCTGATTTTTCTCAAGAAATGGAGACAGATAATATGACTAATAATTCTACAGTCGTCCCAAGCAGTGTTCAGAACAATGTCTTGAAACTTGACACTTCATCAGGTAGAATCAGTGTGACTTTGATGCCATCAAATCAAGCTAGTGGGGCCCCGTTAGGTTCTAGTCAAAATCCAATTCGAATCATACAGCAAGGGAACCAATACACACCTATGCAGAATCTGTCCGCTGAGCAACTGCAACAAATAATGCAGGTGGTTCAGCAACAACAGGTGGCAAAGTCTTCTACAGCAGAAGGATCAAGCATTCTTTTTAATCCTCAGACCAACACACGAATTGTGTACAGGGTGATCTATCCTTCAGAACTTCACAAAAATTCCCCTTCCTCGATTATCAAGACAGTTGGGGGAAAGAAACAATCACAAGGGCAGCAAACACAAACTTTGATTTTCAGCAAAGATGGTTTGAGGAGACAGTACAAGAAAAGAATGAAAGAAGATGAAGAAGACGACGAAGATCGCTTTGAGGCTCCAGATTTGTCTCGAGAAGAAAAGGAAGAGAGGAAAAAGCATCGCCCTCGCACACGCTCAGGGAGAATTTCAAAACCACCAAAGCACATGGTGAAGGACTATAAACATCTTCATGTGCTGGATTTTGAGGAAGAGGAGGCAGCTGATGATTCCGATGGAGGGTACTCGGACTATAAATACAGTGAAGATGAGGAAGATGAGAATGACCATGTGATTGAGGAACAAGAGGAATTCACCTTTTCCTTGGGTAACATGAACTTAAACATATGTTTGGTTTAAAGTAGTGTGGAGTTATTACATGCTTGTTGTCAAACCATGACTGTTATGAATGAAATTATTTATTTCAGAAACTTTGATTTTCATCCATTTTATAAACAAATTTTTCATGATTGTCTAATATTACTGATAAATTAAATTTGAATGTCTTTCATTGTCAGGATTTGGATCTACAGGAAAGCCAAAGAAGTTTCAGTGCTCTGTTTGCAATAAAGCCTATATTGGACAAGGCAGCCTAGAGAGACATTATCGGTCACACCCAGACCACGCCCCAGAAGGAATGCAATTTACAACGCCAGTCTCTAGTAAATCTATTTGACTTCAATGCTCCTTCTTCAAATTAAAAGATGCAATTCAATTTCATCAATTTACATTCACACATGATTTAAATATAGTTAATCATTTTACGGTGAAATAAGGATTCTTTATTTAAACAATAAAATGCTTTCTTTGGTGATTCATATGGGATATGAAGGTAGCAACATTGCAGAAAAAAGATCATAACCCATATTAGCAGGTGATGTAAATTTTTTCTGTAATGATCGCTATCTTCATAACCCACATCAATCATCAAAGAAAGCAATTTATTGGTTATATTTGCATCTTTCTTTTAAGAAATTGATTGTAAAAAGTAAATAAAATTAACTTAATTATTGTTAATGTACATCAGTACGTTTACTTAGATAAAAGAAATAGCCGTATCTTCATTTGAGTCTGACATCATCATGATTATTTTGTGCAGTCTGTCCAATGAACTTGTAGGCTAATTTGCCAACTCTGCTAGTTAGAACTGGATCATGTAGATTTCAGTCCTGTTAGTTTCTATAGAGCTGTGATTTGCAATCAATTTTTGTAAGAAATAAAGGGAATCATACTTCGTGGATGTTAATATATATTGATAACAGGCGTCTTCATATATATGGAAGCATCATCTTTACTAGAAGCTTAGCTTTAATGATAGAAACATGAGAATGAGATTATTGTGTTCATATGTTTTATATCTTTCAGAAAGATTCAATTGAAAACCTGTATTTGTTAGAATTAACATAGTTCTCTGATACTGCAAGTTTTGTCAGAAATGTACATATTCAAATAAGATTTTGAAATATTGAAGTTGGATTGGATGTTACTTTCCTACATTTGAACAGGCATCTCCCACAATGGATTCAACAGTACAGGTAACATGTCGGAGGACAGCAATACCCAGGATTCCACCTCCAGCACCCCACCCCGCCTCCCCTCCACCAGGGGTTACTACCCACGGAGAGGAGGGAACAGGGGGAGACCCCCAGGTCCTAATGCAGCATTCAGACGCAGGTCCAGACTTCAAGATGTATGTCTATATATATTCTGTTTGTCAGGAAACATACCATCATCTCTGAAATTGTGTAAAGTAGAAGCCATTTTAA
Source organism: Magallana nippona (assembly GCA_033439105.1). Classification (NCBI taxonomy): domain Eukaryota; kingdom Metazoa; phylum Mollusca; class Bivalvia; order Ostreida; family Ostreidae; genus Magallana; species Magallana nippona. Next base: position 19,369,094 of record CM065923.1, read on the forward strand.
AATAACCATGAATTTTGGGTAGTTGTAGCAAACATCAACATGGCTTAGGCCTGTCTTTTTCGGTAGGGCATTCAGTCGGGCTCATTGAAATCAACAATATTTGTCCGACTCTTAAGCTGTGCCTACATAAATAATGCGTTTTTTGCTTGAGACCAGCATAATTTCCAACCTTTTTTGATGCAAAAAATTAGATAATTACGTCATACCAAAAGTCTACAATTTAGATAAAATGGCTCTAAATATCCCCTTACTACGGAATACAGGTATATCATCTTTTAATGTGTCAGTGTGTTAGAGCTAAAAGCTTGTACGGAAGATTGAAACAAAAACTTAGCACTTGGATTTCTTAAAATTTGCTTTCTTCTTGGATCATTCTATTATTAAAGTTAGACCCTTTTCATTTCCAAAGTTATCGGTGAGTTATTACCAGAAATTATTGAATATTACTATAAACAGCTCAAATTTTTATGAACTATTTATATAAATAGTTGTGTTGTGCATGTTACGTAATACCCTGACTACTATTTAAGCCTAGTACATGCACAACACATCACATTTTTTCATGTACATTCTTAATTTAACGTCAGATTTAGTCTAATTAAACAGTGTTTCCACGACTCGTTGGTAACAGCTAGTTCCTTACAAAATGTGTAACTAATTTAATCAAAAGGTTATTAGATACTTTCAGTTGAAAATTCTTGAAGATATTTCCACTATTTTGAATAAATATAATATTTTATTTAATTTTGTGTCAAGTGTAGGTAACAATGTATTATATATCTTATGAATATTATTTAGCATTTATGTCAGTGTGGATTTGTAGGTAGTGCATTGGACTACCGGCCTTAGGTCAGGAGTCCGATTCCCACAATGGCACTTTTAAATTTTCAATCAAAATTTTGGGCATGCACTATGTCAGCTAGCTGCAGGTCTGTAGCTCCCGGTCTGAAAAAATTTGGATGGACGACCTGGGAGCTACAGTCCCATAGTCAAAATCTGCAATTTAGGGCGCACAAAAAAATTGCGCTAGTTTTGGACAGATTAACCTTATTTACACACAAATTCTGTGATAGAATTAATACCATTAAATGCGATTTACTACTGAAATCGTCTCTTTAATTGCCTCAGACTTTCTCCCAAACACGCTAACTGACCTCGGAAAATGAAGTACATGTATGTTAAATTCACGTCATGATCGAGAGTCACCATTTTTACATGTAAACAAACTGCACCACATCACTATGGTTTTTATCCCTTGTCAGTATTTAATCTGTGACCAATATTTATTTCTTTGGTCTTTTTAAAATTCAAAATTTGATGCATATGAGAATGCACACTCTTCTACTTGAGGAATAAAGAGAGTCAATAGCTACAGAGGTTATACAAGTATAAACCAGGTTGGACAGTATATGCTTTATAAACTGTAAAGGGGTTTAAAAATAAGTTCTCCAAACCAGCAAATAAGAACATAAATTCTGTAGCTTTTTAAGATCAAATCCCTTTAATAAGGTTCAGAATAAATTGTACAAAATTAAATTGTAACATCAGGGGGATTGATACACATGATACACATAAAGAGAGACTCAATATTTAAGAGTAAGAAAAAAATTTGAGGAAAAATTTGACCATGCATTTTTGTGTAATATCTGTAAGGGTTAAAGGTTAAGTCAATCAACATTGAAAGTGTCTTGTAGTGATTTGTTCCTTCTGATTTCAGATGATTTCGAGCTGTTCTGATGAAGATCTGATTGACATAGTTTTGCCCCGAATAGCCAAGGTTTTCACTCTTTGGGATTTCCTCCTCCTTAAAGTGCACAAAGGTGTTCCTAGGAGGCCCCATGCTGATGACATTTACAAAGAGTTCAAGACACTAGCCAAGGAAGTGAAGGAAGTCTGTAGCACATATATGCAGCCTGCCACCGAGAAAAGCACCAATACATTAAAGGTATGTAGGATTAACTCAGAATTGAAAAGTTCCGTTTTCAACTTTTGGAATGTTTGACCAATTTATACTCTGGTTTCATCAATATTTGTTAAGTAACAGTTTTCCTGGATTTTGTTTTTGAGTTGATCCGTAAAATTAAATGTTTAATGAAGTGCGTTATCTAATAACATATTGTATTGATTTGATAGGATCATTGGCCAAATTTTACATATCCTTCAAGCTGGGATTTTCTCTAAATCCACAAAATATTGATATCCACTAATATTAATGAAACAACAGTATGTGACTTTGAACATTCGTACTTATGTTGAATACAGCAATGTTGAATTTGTAGGTTACAGGAACAATGACTATACCTAAGAATTGTTGCCTTTTTTGCCCCCGACATAAAATGGTCGGGGGCATAAAGTGTTACCCTGTTCTGTCAAGTTCAAATTTGGTCCAGGTGTGATGATTTTTTACAGAGTTATGGTTCTTGAACTTAGAAAAAAAAGAATATATCTGCAGTTTTAGCTCTCTAACTCTTAAAGGGATGTATATATATAAATGAAGTTGCATATACTGGTATTTTACCAAAAAATACAGGTGAATTTCGAATTTGGTCCAGGTCTGATAATTTTTGACAGAGTTATTCTTCTTGAACTTAGAAAAAACAAGAAATTTTCATTTTCTGCTCTCTAACTTTACTAGAAAGTATAGGTCAAGTTCAATTTTGGTCCATGTTCATTGATTTCTTATTGTTGTTACCTTATCTTGTTCCTTGTTGAAATAATGCAAGTGCAGGACAGCAGTATATACAAAATCTAAGTATAAATGCATAATTCTCATGATTTCGTGAAAACTTAAAAAATCTTTAAGAGTTATTCCTCTTAGGAAATATGATTCACGAAAGTGATGTACATATACATATCGTAGATATTTACTGAAAAAAAAAAACCCAGTAGATGTTACTGATTATCTGATATTAATGTGATTCATTTAATTTCAATGTTCATTTTGTTATGAATTTCTTTCTTTTTTTCTCTTTTTTTGGTGAAGTGTTGATGAGAAATTGGTGATTAATTCATTTTCAGTGTTCATTTTGATAATGTATTTCTGTATTTTCTTTTTCTTTTTTGTAGATAGAGGATGAGAAATTGGCGGGTGCTGTAGGCCTGGAGGCAGGTGTTTATGAGATCAAAGAAATGCCTGCCACTCAGGAATCCATTACATTCCCTACTAGAGCTGCCATGGCTGTTAACTCGGTGAATAGTGCAGTGAAACGCAACCTGAACACAGTGATTAAAGATGAGATCTCCTCCCCCGCGAAAAAATTCAAACCGACAATGACAGGTCTGATCCCTGCCTCTCCATCTTCATCGTCGTTATCATCTCATAATTCATCCAACAGCAGTATTGTTGTGCATCAGGGCTCTGTTACCACAACCAATAAGAAGATGACTCTCTCCAACAATGATACTGCATTGAATAATCTTGGAAGATCTTCCACACAGACCCCCATTGTCATCCATCCAATTTCTTCCTCCACAATGAGTAAGGCAGTAGCCAAAGTTAAGACACAAGGCACTGCTGCCTTATCCTCGACTCTGAACTCTCAAAAACTCATCATTTCTCAGTCCCAACCGTCCGCCCCTATTCTCGTTCAGTCGGCATCTGCTCGGGGTCGAGTCCAGCCAACTATCGCAAGTGGAGCACCTGTTGTGGTGCAAAATGTGCCCCATCAGGTCATTTCTGGAGGCGTTAGTCTGTTAAACAAGGTGAACAAAACCACTCCAACTATCTCCTCGTCAGGAGAAACTAAGATTGTGAGAATAGTGTCACCAGAAGGACTCATCACTTGTGAAACTCCAATCAATTCAACTCCCACAGCGACCGTCAGTCAAGTGGGTAATGGGGCTAGAAATACAGTAAATGTCACTCCCTCTGTTGTTGTACAAGACAACACTGGCATTGTGGGTAACTTAACTGTCACCCATACAGAAGCAGAGACCCTTCAAACCTCTAACAGTGTCATGATTTCACTGCCAACCACAAGAGCAGATATTCAAACAACAAGTGCGGACATTCAAATAGCAAATAATGATGAGGAGAGTTTTGTTACAACTGATTTCATTGGCTCCACTCCTGGCGAATCTCAAAACCTAATGACAGCAGAAGCAGTCAGCATAGATGGAACTGGGCAAGTTGTCGGCGGAGTGGAACAGACCATGGAAGACGAATCACAGGGTCAGGAAGGACTGATTCAATATGTGGACGAATCCACCCTGGAGGGGTCAGGACTTCAAACCAACCAAATAATCACTGCCTCCAACATATACCAGACCCCTGATGGGTTTATCATTATTCAGAACGAGGACGGCAGCACGGTACAGCTCCAGGGAGGGGATGGGGAGCCTATCCCCCTGGAGACTGTACAAGCCCTGCTGGCAATGGACGCTGATGGACAGACCATCCTACAAACAACGGAATCCGAGCTCGTTCAGTGAGGAAAGGAAAAAATGTCGAAGGTTTCTCAGGACTGATGAAGTGTTCATTGTTGGTATCCACAAGCATGTGTCATGTCAGCTTTTTTTAGATTTAAGATGTCTTTTATTTATTCATGAACTTGAACATCAGTGGAATTCTTTACATTAACAAGTGGTTTAATATCTCTTTTGATGTGCAAATTTTAAAGAGAAAAAAATACAAATGTTTTTGTTTGTGCAATTTTACGTCAGTGGCACCCTTGGAGAAGCAATTTGTATTGGTTTTTACAGAAACAAACTGCAGTGCCCTGCAGTAAATGGATTTGATATTTTGTATGAATCTGAGAATCCAAAAATCTCACTTCCTTGTTGATGAAAAATGATAATTGTTAATCTCCAACCAGGATGTTGATAATAGTAATGTTGAAAAGATTGGAGAGAAAAAATCTTGGGGAAATAAGAGTAAATCCCCACAAGTGTGCTGTATGACTATATATAGCATCATTATCAAACTCTCTCTGTAGTTTGTAATAATTGACAGTTTTCTTCTAATTTGAAACTTTTTTGCTAAAGATCTGTGTTGAGATGTTCATTGCATTCAGTTTTGGTTTTAAAATGTAAAGATGACCACAATGTGCAAGTTTAGTTTAGTAAATTTCTATCAATCAGTTAACACTAGTATTTGATGCCAAATTAAATGCTGTACAGAAAAATGTGTATCCTTATATGTGTGTTGATGGTAACATTATTTTTTTTTCCGAAGTGGAGAAAAAAAAATTGCAATTTTAAGAGATGTACATATTCATTTATATTGCAAAGAAAGGTGATTGTGCACAATGACTAGTGGAAGTTATTTATTACTGCATTTTTAATTGCCATTCACTGACTTGTCATGTGCAGCTATTTGCTTTATTTATGATGATGATAAAGATTATTACGATGAGGAGAAAAATATTTCAGACCTAGCTATGTGTTACCTGTGCACAGGTGTATCTAAGTTGATTATGAGAGAACAATAAACATCTCACTATTTACTGCTCTTGTGTTGAGGTGTGGACGAATCATTGTGAACAGATTAAGAGGACTGGATTGTCATAGCCATTTTTAGACTATATATATATATCTGCTTAAGATCTCTGTATAAAGATATAGAAAAACATTCAAATTTTAATGTTAAAATACGTCAAATTTTTCTTTACATAAAAATAATGTTTTTATAGCCAAACAATTCATTTGTAAAAGTTTTTAAGAGGGCTTGATGGTTGTGGCTTTTTCTAAAAGACTATTTTAATCTCCTTATGAAAAAGAGCTCTGTATAAAGATATAGTAAAATGTTCAAATTTTAAAATTTATTTTTTCTTTTCTAAATAATAGTTTATGGCCAAAAATATAATATTAAAAATTTAAAGGCAGATCTGATGGCTAATTTGTTGACCATCCAGCCTTCTTATATCCGTGTTCCTGACATGGTTGAGTTATTAGTGGTCAGCTGGTCTCTGGTCAGATTAAATAGCTGTACCAGTTCTTGGAACCATTAACTTTCTCAAGAAGAGCAATTTTGATATTAGTCCCTCTACCTTCATCATTGAATGTGCAAATTCAGAGGAAAAGTTTTAATATGAGGGAAATATATGTGGATTGCGTAATATATTTAAGCTAAATGGAACGATAACTCTTCACCAGAACGTAAGATTGCGCGTATTTATTCTTGTAGATTATAATTGTTTTCCTATCGATTTCAGTACATTTCAAGGAGACTTGCATTTCTAACTTTAATAAACTTCTAATATTTCTCTGATAGCGAAATTTTAATTAAAAATCTGATGCTAGACCCCCTTTTCTAATTTAAAAAACCATATTTAGAATTATTTGAATGTTATCCGTGCTTTGTGTAAAGGGCTCTAAAAGTCCAATTTATTTCAGTGTTGAAAGATCTTATTTTAATTAATAGATGCATATACTGGTATACCAAATGGACCAAACTAGTTAGCTAGAAGAGCAATCATAGATAAAAGAAAAGGACTTGCGAATATTCACAAAATTTATTGTACCCTATCCCTAAAAAAAATATGTGCTCTTTCTAGAACAATCGTTAGATTGTGTAATTGTTCTTAAATATTCCGAGGGTAGTCTATTTTTGCAAACAGTCACCGTTAACAAAAATAGACACCTTGAAATGGAGATATTTATTATGAAAAAAAAGATAGCTAAGAATTGTAAGGAAAGGAACGCCACAATTTAAAAAAAAAAAATTATTCAACTTGCACTGTGTATATATCCTGGAACCAACCAATAAGAAAAATCAAACATTTTGACCATTTTTCTTAAATGTGTTGATTTTGACAATTTCGCGTAGGGTACGTTCAAAGTAAATCTCTTTGTCTATTTTCAAGCATTTTTTGATAATTAAATTCTTGTATCTAATACCAAACCGCACATTTCCAAATGTCACATCGTAAATTTTTTATTTATTGGTTTGATGTTAACACAACATTTACAATTAACACCCAGCCAGTAAATTCAAAATTTACAGTGTGACAGCTAAATAAGTAAATGTGTCTGTGTTAGCTCATTTTAAGGCTAAAGTGAACCAAACCGCGACTCTTGGACCGATATTACTATGCAAGCATCTTGATATAAAATAAAAAAAAATTAAATTTTGGCCAGGGTCTCTTAAAAGGGCAATGAGGTGTAAATTCAACATAGGATTATAGATGGAAATCCTTTGAACGTCTTAATTCTGGCAAACTAGCAATATTCCTGCAGTTATCCTGATTTAGTACAGTGCTAAATATGATATTCCAATGCAGGTATCCTGATGATTTTATTTTTCATACTGTAACCACAGAAGCTTGTACAACAAATATAAAAATCCAAAAATGGTTGAAAAAGTCTCAAATTTCACATGCATATTCATTGCTCCCAACCACCCAAACAAATCAGCGTAGTCTACAGTCTTTCTGTTTAAAAAAGAGAAAGATTATATCAAAGCCGTTTGTTTTTTTCCCATCATGCTCTCTGTTTTACTTTGGCGTACTATTAAATAAATTTGAGATCTTCATCTACATACATGTATGTTTGCTTAGCATAATATTCTGTGCTGTAAATCTAAACCCATGACTTTCACACAGAAATCCAAACATCACAAGCCTCTCTCTAATTCAGCTGCTTCCCCTAGAGAGGCTGTTGTACTGATTGGTACCTGGCATAAATCTCTACTTGGGTCCCAACAAACCATATATATAGAGGCTTAAACACCACACATCTGATACCCACATCCCCGCTAACGAGAACGATGAGGTTCTTCGTTGTCTTCGCTCTGATTTTGGTCTCGGCCCATTGTAAGACTTGGGGAATTTATCCAATGAAAGCTTGTTATCATATGTTTGTGTTATAAGGTGCTGAGTTTAAAAGTAAATGTTTTCAGATTCCATACAGGAAGAGGGAGTCGAACAGGCTGCTGTGGTCTCGGACACAGGGGAAGGAAAACCTGTCCAGCTCCCGGCACTGGTCTCGGATAATGGAGAAGAAAAACCTGTCCAACTACCAGGTATCCTCAATGCTGTTCCAAGTTTTGTCTTTTATAATGCTTTTGTTGCTTTATCGTTACTCATTTTACTACATGTTTTACCTGTAGCTAGAGACATTGACGACGAGGAAACCCTGGCAGAAAGGTCAGCTCAAGGTACGTAAAAGGTTTCTTAAAGTTTCCACGTGACTTACTTGACGTTTTCTTCAGCAATATTAGCAGTGTTACAATGCCAACGGATTAACAAATTAGTTTGGTCTTGGAGTTTCATTTTTGTTAATCTTTTCTGGTATACAGAAAATGAAGTTTTGGAGGAGGAGGAGGAGGAGCAGGGGAAACCCGTCCAACTTCCAGGTGAGAAATGGATTGTTAAAATTTGATTTTATTCAGTGATGTTATATGTCGAGTTTTTACCTCCCCAAGCAAAATAATTCGCAGATTTTTTTCTATTTTTACAGCAAGAGATGTCAATGAAGAAATTGCGAAAAGGTCACAAAAAGGTAATTTGATCGGTTAATTTGAAGAAACTGCAAAGTACATAATCGAAGTAATTACGTGTAATTTATTAACGCCTTTTAAAATGGTATCGAAACTAATGATTGTGGCGTTGTTAAAGATTGTCTGTACCGCAGGGCTTCAGCGTTCTTTTGCTTGTGAAAACCGAAACTTGCGTTTGCGGTGCGGGACAGGGAGGCAGATACGAATCTTTTATATTACGTACAAACTAAATGACTGGAGGTGTCCGGGATCTAGGTATACATGTTGGTCAGGAAGATCACGTGGTAAAATCAGGAAGTCATGTGACGGGAGAAGAGGATGTTGGATCCAGTCTGCCAGTCGGTGTCGGAGATCCACCAGTTCTATCAATGTTGTTTACACTTGTCGCAAAAGTTAGTTCATGTTTAGGCACGATATCTTTATGGATACCATTTGTATTTAAGAGGTTGTTGTCTTTATGAACTTAAAATTCAGCAACTTGTTTGATAGTTTTAATATATTGACAATCTTTTCTTGACAATCGTGCTATAGAAAGTAAATCATACTCGAACGTTACGTGTTAGCATCGCTTTCCTCTAGATAGCTTATCAAATACCATGCGTCGTTTATGACAATAGTGGACATGGTCCTGTTTATAATAGTCATCTGATATTTAAAAAAAAAATGTTACTATTATTTCTCTTTGCTTTTCCCAAGAGTCACATTTTCTGTTTTCTGTAATGGAAAAATTGATTTCATATCACAGCAAAGAAATGCAGCAGGAGATGTGTGAAGAATGCCGTGTGTGTCAATGGGAGGTGTCGCTGTAAGAAGGGCTATAGATGGAGCTTCTTGAGACGTAGATGTGTCCCAAGATGGAGGAGGAGATGCAGCAGGAAGCGTAGGTGTGGAAAAAATGCCCGTTGTCTGTTCGGTAGATGTCGCTGTCGCCGTGGATATCGGTGGAATCGAGGAAAGAAACAATGTGTCAGGAGGAAAATCTGTAAATACAATTAGTAATAGTAGCTGGAAAAGCCAATCTTCATTTTAAACCATATCTTACATAATTAAATGTATTACAGTGCCTAACTGTTATGGATATTTGGATTTAGAAATTTATAATGACGAATCTTTTATAAATATTGCTGATATTTAATACTAAACCTAATTAATGAAAATATCATCGGACATTCTAGTTTTTTGCAACATGTTTCCTTGTATTATAACACTTTCTTTTTTTTTATCAAAATTAAAAGCTAGAAAAAAAATTGTGAAAACAAAAACACGACCATGATACAATGTACGAAGTAAAAGTAAAACCGCTCTACATTATATACCGCCGCAGAAACGTCAACAGATCTTGCAAGAAGGACAAGCCAATCAAAACGTCGTATCTAAAGGCGAACAAAATAGAGACAAAGAAGGGAAAAACAAGTGTGTGGAGGGAGTGAGTGAACTCGGCGATCCTGCAAATACTTTGCCCGTGTTTCGGATACAGACAATGAATTATTTGAATGTTTGTGGTGTTATTGCAACGAATCTACAAATATTTTTATCTCACTTCTTGAGAAGACCAACGACAAAAAAATGGAAATGGATATTGTTTTGAACAAATTTTATTGAGCAAATCAAAAGGATTTGAAAAAAAGTTCTTGCAACTTACAAGTTACACAATATAATGGAAATTCAAAAGATGGGATTTTATGTAAGATATGACCCGAAAATGAAATACAATCTTTAAACATTCGCCTAAAGCCAAGGCGAACTAACGACATGACCATGGAGCTCGATTTGAGAAATCAACTAAAAAAAAATAACAACAACAAACCCCACCCCACCCCCCAAATCAAACGTCTCTTCAATATATTAATGCGCGATTCGACTGTAAATGTGAAAATCAAAAGTTGCTTCTTGGGCGTAGGACAGATCTATGTCAAGTTGTTCGTTAGGAAGGTCACGTGGTAAAATCAGGAACAGTTGTTGCCAGAGATCTGTCAATTACAATATCAGTATTGTTTAAACTCGACGCCGAAATTAGGTTTTACTTTTAGACAGGATTTTTTTTATGTGGATACTTTCTGTATTTAATAAAGAGGGCAGACTGTAATTGTCAAAAGAATAAATATTAATTTTATTCAGCAGATTTAATAGTTACTCTCATTTTTAATAGACGATTCTTAGTAAATTGTCATAAATTATAGAGATAAAAAATCCAGAACTCTATGGATGTGTCCAAACCTGGACATGTTATTAAATGTTAATTAATTTTCTTTTAATGCTATTTTGTCTTTACACCATCCTTACTTTTGTTAAAACTATGATAAGAAAATATGTATTATTGATTTAATATTACAGCCAAAAAATGCAGCAAGAAATGCGTGAAGAATGCCGTGTGCTTCAAGGGAAAATGTCGATGTCGTCGAGGATATCGATTCAACAAAGGAAAGAAACAGTGCGTCTGGAGAAATGGAAGAACTCTATGTAACTACTAAAATTGATAATCATATCATATATATTTTATTATTCATTTTTTGTATTGAAATTCTTGGTAGTAAAACCATGGTAAACTGTCACCGTCAACCAAATTGTTTCATACATCTGAACATTTTTAAAGAAGCGTTTCTTATCTATATTGGTGATAGTAATTTCATATTATGAATTTTTCAATATGGCCCCTAAAATGTCCCTGGCTTTATTTTTTGACAGGGTTAAAAGTTGGAAGAGGAATAGCTTGTGAAAATGAACGCCTGACCCTGAGGTGTAGTAAGGGGAGAGTCATCAGGGTCTTCTACTCCCTATACGGTCGCAGAAACAAACGAGCATGCGCAAAGGGCAAGCCAATCAAAACCATGAAATGCAAGGCCAAGGGTGCCAAGAAGATAGCGGTAAAGAGCTGTGAGGGAAAGCAAACTTGTACACTGAGCGCCAGCAACAAAGTCTATGGCGACCCCTGTAAGGGGACTTTCAAATACTTGACGGTGGTCTACGGATGCAGAAGTAAGTTGACCAAGACCCTCTAGTATCCAGCAGCAAATTTGCAGAATTGACTTTAAAGAGAGAAAAAATATATACGAGAAATCAGTTGATGATTTTTAAAAAGCCTGAAAGATTTTTTGTTATTTAGTACACGTTCATTAAACTGCGTAAGCTCCAAACATAATATCTTGTTGCAATTTCAGTAGAATAAATTCTAATATCTCTGCTTATGGTGTGTATATTTCCCTCTCTATGATAAATTCCCTTCTTTTAATATGATTTTTTGGTGTTGAATTAAGTGGGACATATGCCGATATTAATGTGGATTAAAGTACATTATAATTTAAATACTTTCACCGGTTTAGAATTTTCAAATTTTACAATATTTAACCAAAAAATTTAATTTTTTTTTGGAAAGGTTTGGATTTTAAAGTCCCAAGCGGGATTCGAACTCATGACTTATAGATTCGTAGTGAACCCTTTAACCCACTGCGCTACGCTGTTATTGGGCAATTATGGGGAAAAAACTATTAATAAAATTACACTTGATTTTATTCTTTATGTCGATAAATAGTAAGTCACAATTTGGAGGTGTCCCATACCACCTTAAATGGTTCTATTATTTTTGTTTCCAGAACGATGTGCTAAGAACGCAGTTTTCAATGGTAACGTCTGTAAATGTAAGAAAGGGTACAAAGGGCATGGATTCAAGAAATGTACAAAAAGTAAAACTGGAAGAAGTCTTGAAGAGCAGGAGGAGGAGAAACGTGACGTCACTGATGAGGGCATTGATGTCAGCGAAAATGGACTTGAAAGGGCGTAATATTGCACATCGATACGATGAAAATGGAATGATTCATTCTTTTTTCGGACAATCTTTAGTTTGACACTACATAATAAAACAAAAGAATTTTATCTTATTTTGAATTTTTTTTAAACAAGCACAGTCACGAGCTTAAAAAGTAATCGAAATACATGTACAATATTTGTTACAAAATACAAGGTACACAATCTAAAAAAATGATTATAAGAAATATTTCAGTTGGGATGAAGCGGAAAATAAAAAAACAGATTATTCCAAAACCTGAAGTGCCAAACAGTTGCACAGAAAATATACATGTAAATATTTGTGAATGCACGTTGGGCGGTTAATGAGAACCCAGTGCACTGTTTTTATCTTATAATATCTGCGTATGATTTTATGCATGAAAATACCATAGATACATATAAATCATGGCAAGTCGGGAAAGTCGATTACAGAACTCCAGTATATACGTTTATGTGACATGGTGTTTCTATTGGCAAACGTTCCATCAGCATTCAGCATTAGTATTGTCATTGACTGAAAGCAACAAAAAAGTGATGCATTTTATAATTTTTTACGAAACACATTTTTGGATAATTTTGTTAGTAACAATTATTGATAGTAAAAATAATAGTAACGAAATTCATTTTGGTATGTATAGAAGCCACGGACATACCAATTACATTTTCATTACTAAATTGTCGTCTTAATAACAAATTTAAGTCAAAATAACATATATTAAATAAATTTGTTTATTTAAATCCTTTCCAAGTATTTATATTCTATCATATCTTCTTTTCGCGTTGAATTGTTTCCGGTGATGAAGAAACAAAAGAGGAAAATTGCTTTATATATGCTTTAGTGTCATCAAATCATTCTTATACTCTATACTTTGATCATATCAGTCCACTGTTTACAAAATAGACTCGTGCATCATCTTGTTCGTGTTCATGTCTGAGACCCTGATCCAAACGTTTTGGAGAAAGCATCTGGTTGCACAGACCATCTACCCCAGATGACTCAAATCACTATATGTAAAAATTAGATCTTATTAAGAATTCAGATTAATGAACTTATCTTTGAACTGATATTGACAAAAGATAGAATGTATAAAATATAGCTCTGATCCATACTTGGTCAGATGCTTGACCATTACCTCAATTAAAATATAAAGAACAAAAAATATCATACTTTACCTTTGTCATATGTCCTTCATATCCACTGTTGTATGGTTTTCTTTCCTTTATGGGCATATTTTTTCGCGAAAGTTCAACACAACAGAGACTATTATGTTGTGTTTAGTTTATTTTTGTGCATGCTTTTATTTTGTTTTTAAATTACATTTTTCTTATTATAATGTATTATCTGCTAAATTTCGCAATTAAAAAAATTGTTGCTTTTCTAATTATTTTTTGTTTTAAGTTTTGTAATTTTGTCCTGTTAATTACTGTCAAAGAGTATAAGTAAAAGTCTATAGATACCTTGACACTGAGTTATAAAACAGCTGTCATTTTTATACTCAGTGCTCTGTCCATTGCAGACTTTTTCTCCATTTTCAGGATTCTTGCAGCGTCTTGTTCTCATGTACATCAGAGACCCTTGACCACACTCACTGCTGCAAGTCGTGTACAGAGACCAACTACCCCATCGGTCCCAACCTCCATTTGCTGAACAAACGAATAAGATTGTGATTATTATAAAATACAATTAACAAAATGTTTCTCTATACCACACGTTATGATAATAGAAGTTCTATTTCCTACCAAGGCAGGTTCCGAAATAGTGTATCAGGCCAAAAGTTAAGGAAACACCTACAAAAGCATACCTTTGATTCGCTTCACTATTCGTGGTTTGCTATGTATTATATTCGTTCTGTTAAAGTCTATTCTATTTATATCTGCTTGCTTGTGTATATGTTTATATTTGGTAAAAAGTTACTTTCCCCTTTTGATAAAGAACGATAATAAGGACACAGAGAACAAGAAAATTAAACATATAAACACCTGGACAGCGAGTAAGCAAACAGGTGTCATTTCTATATTCTGTTCTTTGTCCACCGCAATCTATTCCCTCGCTTTTAGGGGATTGATTCGTACAGCGTCTCGATCTCGTGTACGTCTGATACCCTTTGCCACACGTACTTGAGCAGGCCGTGGACAAGAACCAACTTCCCCACATGTCCCATGCGTTTTTTACTAAACAAACAAGTTAGATCAAGATTGAGAATTTAAATAAATACAATGTATAATATACAATGCGTTGAGAATATTTACAATGAAATGGAAAACTAATCTGGTGGTCCTTTGTTTAAGTTTTGAGATAATACAATTCAAATATTAATTACGTTGACATTTTAAGAATAAAACAAAGTTTAAAATCTGAAAATATTTTGTTGGCTTTTATCGGTTTGACCAAAAGTGTCTTAATTTTGGCAAAATTTTTTTGAAATATTTTAAGGAGGATGTGCGGCCATCTTGTACATTTGAGGGTAAAATGTAAACATTTCCTGGACAGGCTTGTTTCTGCCCAAATCTGACTAAAACTGTTGTCAAAAGATAAAAAAAGCAATAAATATGAGGTTGTACATGTTATTTTGTATGTAATTTACGCATACAAGAACAGAACAATGCCTCTTTTAACCTCTTGGAACTGCGCAGCTACAGACTTAAATTGAAGATTTAAAAATCTAAAAAAATAAGAAAGGGGTTCATTGGTGTCCTCTCTACAACCATTTGTTGCACACAAAACAACATGTAGAACCTTATATTTTTTGCTTTTTCACCTTTTGACAAAAGTTTTAGTTATTTTCGGGCAGAAATAAGCCAGTTCAAGGAATGTTTACATTTTTATTCTCAAATGTAAAAGATGACTGCACACCCCCCTTAAACTGATTTTATATTTTGGCTCTCCTGCAAAAATACAGTTTTCATTATCTTGCAGATTGACCCGGTATACCTTCATTTTGTTTTAAAAAAAAAACCCAAACATTTTCAGTTCAACATGAAAGTTTACAAAATTACAATTTACTTAATTTCTCTTAGCAAAGGAACATATGCATACCTGGACACTGAGTGATAAAACAGCTGTCATTTCTATACTCAGAACTTTGACCATCGCAGTGTTTCCCCCCGTTTTTAGGGGATTGATTTGTACAGCGTCTTGTTCTGGTGTACGTCTGAGATCCTTGACCACATGTACTAGAACAAGTCGTGGATAGGGACCAACTACCCCAGCTGTCCCAACCATTATTCTCTGAAGAAAAAAAAATGTATTAAATTAAACTGGGACTTCAAATGAATGAAGCAGTAAGGTATTTCAACATGTAGTGATCATAATTACAGCTAACAGTGACTTCCTTGACAGGTTTTGTCCAAGTGTGTTCAACTGAATTCAAAAGTTAAATGGTGTATATTTGTTACATTGTATTCTTCGATACCCTATTTTTTTCAATGAAGATATAAGGTAATGTGGAGTCGTTCAATGAACTTTTAAATAATAAATATAATACGAAATCTTGATAAAAAGTCTTGATACTGTACTTTGTACAATATATATTTTGTAACAAAATCAAGGAGGGTAACTCTCAAAAAGGAAAGAGCAGACAGAGGTTCACACTGGTCCAATATTTCAATTTCAGTTGGATATCATACAAAATCGATTAATAACAATAATGTGTATCATATTTCTCACTCATTAAAAATTGCTCCTTTCAAATATTAATTACTGCGATTTCTTTCTTGAATTACATTGAAATCAATGTTAATTGCAAAATTAATTTTTTTGGAATTATTTTTTAAATAAGGATGGAAAGAGGGGCCTGTATTGTCTTTTGTTGTCTATATAGACACATATAAATTACTAAAGTATCTATGAAAACATTTGTACAGAAACCATGAACGTTGTCAACGCCCTGAAAACATTTGGGTTTTTAAAAATATAACACAAAAGGAGCCGAGACATACACATAAAAAATCTAAATTTTTGTGCATTAAATAATAGCCTTGTTATCTTTTATAAAAATAATAAAATCAGATAGTATACTAGCATGAAGAAATATGAGATATAAATGAACCTGTAAATATTCAAATAATTACTGTTAGTGTCCTAAATAACTATATAATAAAAAAATAACTATATTTATTTTAGTTTTTTGTTTTTTCCCAAATCGCTGATCATAAAATTGCTATGTTCTAAGAGAACCTTTTTTTGCGAGTTGTAAGTCCTGCAAATTATTGTGTAATAGTGTTATAAAAGGGATTTACAGTATAATGAAGATTACTAACTACTTAGTGGAAATGTTGAATATTGTTGCTCTGATAAGCGAAGTGGCCTATTGACCTTTTTAAAGTATTTTCACTTTCAGTTTTTGTGATTTTTGTGTTTATATTATGTTGTTGATATTTTGCTTCGAAATTTAACCCTATAACTTTAATTTCCGTACAATTAAATGACGACGTTTATGAAGACATATACAAAAATAAATATTTTGCTCACCTGAACATGTAACAAAACAGCTGACATTGTTATACTGAGTACTTAGTCCACTGCAGTCTTTTCCTTCGTATTTAGGGGATGGGTTCGTACAATGTCTGGTTCTTGCAAACGTTCGAAACCCTCGACCACACGTACTGGAGCAAGTCTTCCACCAAGTCCATCTTCCCCAGCGGCCCCAGCCTCCGTTCACTGAATAACCATAATTTGATAATAAGTGAGAATGTTAACCGAATAAACATATTTACAAACTGCACTTGATGATAAATGTTGTGAGTTTAATAGTGCTCTAATTATAACCATATCAGATTTTGCTGTGTAAATTTAAATCACATAAAAAGTATAATGGCTGTTCTTAATGCTTTCTATTTGCTTTGTTTTGTTTTGATACTATTCAGTTGTTTTCTTGTTTTTTTTCTCTGTAAATTTCCATTTCAATGCAATGCGGTTTTGTGGAATCAAATTGGAAAACTATGTATATGAGAACCTGGACAATGAATAAAAAAACAGGTGTCATTTTTATTCTGGGTATATGGTCCACTGCAGTCTTTCCCTCCGTTTTTAGGCGATGGATTTGTGCAACGCCTTGTTCTAGTGTAGGTCCGAGACCCTTGTCCACAGGTACTCGAGCATGTCCTGGTTAGGGACCAACTACCCCAGCTGTTCCAACCACCGTTCACTGAATAAATGAATAACTTTTTACGGAAAATCGGAAAATGACACATAGTACACACTGTCTATATTTATACACTATTACTTTAGTGCACAGTTCAGGCTTCAGGGCTTATGAAGCAATTTCAGACTTAAGTCAAAATTTCAGTCAGTAATATAATGATTGTAAATCATTAAATAGCGCTTGAAGTTTTTAATTTAAGAGGCGCCGTTTTAATATTTTTGAGGTATTTTCTGATATCAAAAAATAAATATTTGATATCAAAATTCGAATTCTTGATATCAAAAAATAATTCTTGGTATCAAAAAATAATTCTTGATATCAAAAAATCTATTTTGTGATATCAGAAAATCATTTTTATTTTATCACAAATTCGAATTCTTGATATCAAAAAATGATTTTCTGATATCACAAAATAGAAATTTTGATATCAAGAATTGAAGTTGATTTTTTGATATCCAAAAATTGAATTCTTGATATCAGAAAATTATTTTTTGATATCAAAAAACCGAATTCTTGATATCAGAAAATCATTTTTTGATATCAAAAAATCATTTGTATTTTCTGATATCAGAAAATCGATTTTTTGATATCAGAAAATAAGACCTACATAAAATTACTATCAACTTAATGAATGCTCCCTGTGATGCAACTTTTGTAATATGTAAGAAATTGTGTTTCAAGCCTGTTAAGAATAATAATGTATGCCTAATTATAAACCTGATTTCATTTTGGCAAGTTTGTCCACATATACAATGATTAGCACTGCTTTCTTTGCGAGTAGCTGTTAATATTGAATGGAATTCCTTAAAAATGATGGCGTCGCATAAAATAAAGGAATTATACTGGCGTACAGTTAGCGCTTTCAATACATAAGACCAGAATTATCAAGAACACTTAATAATTTTTACATTAAATAAATATTCAAATAAAAAACAACAAATATTAAAATGCAAATCGGGCTCTGTAGTTCAGCATTTTAATTTTGGGTCCAGGGAGTATTCATTAAATATGTGAAATTTATTCGCCATTTTATTTGAATTTCTGATATCAGAAAATATAATTCTTGATATCACAAAATCGATTTTTGGATATCAAAAAATGGATCGTATTTTCTGATATCAAGAATTCGAATATCTGATATCAAAAAAACACATTTTTTGATATCAGAAATTCGAATTCTTGATATCAAAAAATCATTTTCTGATATCAGAAAATACCTCAAAAATATTAAAACGGCGCCCCATAGTAATTAACAGTGCACGACACAAAAGGGTACCGCGTTATTTCGCCTCATATTTAAATTTGCCCCTGACGTCGAGGCGGCTCTGATTGTATTACGGTTTTGATATCGCTATAAATAAAGGTCATAATGTTTTGGTAAATGAAAACTAAACCTGTGTACACTTTGTTCACTAATATTTCTGAAGTTTGCTTTGTTTACAATCGATACATAACATGCGGGTTGAATTAACCTAATCATTCGGGGTACGAAACCATACGGTTCCCTTTTCTAAACATTCCCATGATGCAGTTTGGTTTCCTTTTTTTTTTTTTTTTTTGCCCATAAAGAAATTATTTTATTGTGAATATTTCTAACTTTGAAAGAAGACCAATTATGCTGGTGTAAATAGGCAAAAGTCTATAATTTTCTAAGATAATTGGTTTGTATGGAAAATTGTTCGATACTGTAATAGCGAAAAAATCGGACCATGCAGCATGTCAATTGGAATGTTTTGTTTTAGATTTGGCTTTTTTTTTATATTATTAAGTTTAAATTTTCTTGTTTCAATTGCTTATGTTTCTTTAACTTTTAACTTTTCCTGTTAAAATTGCATTTTGATTAACACAATGAACAATCTAATTATATGTTTACCAGGACATTCAGAGTTGAAACAGCTGCTAGTATTTACGTCAGTACTTTTTCCATTGCAGTCTTTCCCCCCGTTTTTAGGGGATGGATTCGTGCAGCGCCTTGTTCTAGTGTAGGTCCGAGACCCTTGTCCACAGGTACTCGAGCATGTCCTGGTTAGGGACCAACTACCCCAGCTGTTCCAACCACCGTTCACTGAATAAATGAATAACTTTTTACGGAAAATCGGAAAATGACACATAGTACACACTGTCTATATTTATACACTATTACTTTAGTGCACAGTTCAGGCTTCAGGGCTTATGAAGCAATTTCAGACTTAAGTCAAAATTTCAGTCAGTAATATAATGATTGTAAATCATTAAATAGCGCTTGAAGTTTTTAATTTAAGAGGCGCCGTTTTAATATTTTTGAGGTATTTTCTGATATCAAAAAATAAATATTTGATATCAAAATTCGAATTCTTGATATCAAAAAATAATTCTTGGTATCAAAAAATAATTCTTGATATCAAAAAATCTATTTTGTGATATCAGAAAATCATTTTTTTTTTTTATCACAAATTCGAATTCTTGATATCAAAAAATGATTTTCTGATATCACAAAATAGATTTTTTGATATCAAGAATTGAAGTTGATTTTTTGATATCAAAGAATTGAATTCTTGATATCAGAAAATTATTTTTTGATATCAAAAAACCGAATTCTTGATATCAGAAAATCATTTTTTGATATCAAAAAATCATTTGTATTTTCTGATATCAGAAAATCGATTTTTTGATATCAGAAAATAAGACCTACATAAAATTACTATCAACTTAATGAATGCTCCCTGTGATGCAACTTTTGTAATATGTAAGAAATTGTGTTTCAAGCCTGTTAAGAATAATAATGTATGCCTAATTATAAACCTGATTTCATTTTGGCAAGTTTGTCCACATATACAATGATTAGCACTGCTTTCTTTGCGAGTAGCTGTTAATATTGAATGGAATTCCTTAAAAATGATGGCGTCGCATAAAATAAAGGAATTATACTGGCGTACAGTTAGCGCTTTCAATACATAAGACCAGAATTATCAAGAACACTTAATAATTTTTACATTAAATAAATATTCAAATAAAAAACAACAAATATTAAAATGCAAATCGGGCTCTGTAGTTCAGCATTTTAATTTTGGGTCCAGGGAGTATTCATTAAATATGTGAAATTTATTCGCCATTTTATTTGAATTTCTGATATCAGAAAATATAATTCTTGATATCACAAAATCGATTTTTGGATATCAAAAAATGGATCGTATTTTCTGATATCAAGAATTCGAATATCTGATATCAAAAAAACCACATTTTTTGATATCAGAAATTCGAATTCTTGATATCAAAAAATCATTTTCTGATATCAGAAAATACCTCAAAAATATTAAAACGGCGCCCCATAGTAATTAACAGTGCACGACACAAAAGGGTACCGCGTTATTTCGCCTCATATTTAAATTTGCCCCTGACGTCGAGGCGGCTCTGATTGTATTACGGTTTTGATATCGCTATAAATAAAGGTCATAATGTTTTGGTAAATGAAAACTAAACCTGTGTACATTTGTTCACTAATATTTCTGAAGTTTGCTTTGTTTACAATCGATACATAACATGCGGGTTGAATTAACCTAATCATTCGGGGTACGAAACCATACGGTTCCCTTTTCTAAACATTCCCATGATGCAGTTTGGTTTCCTTTTTTTTTTTTTTTTTTTTTTGCCCATAAAGAAATTATTTTATTGTGAATATTTCTAACTTTGAAAGAAGACCAATTATGCTGGTGTAAATAGGCAAAAGTCTATAATTTTCTAAGATAATTGGTTTGTATGGAAAATTGTTCGATACTGTAATAGCGAAAAAATCGGACCATGCAGCATGTCAATTGGAATGTTTTGTTTTAAATTTGGCTTTTTTTTTTATATTATTAAGTTTAAATTTTCTTGTTTCAATTGCTTATGTTTCTTTAACTTTTAACTTTTCCTGTTAAAATTGCATTTTGATTAACACAATGAACAATCTAATTATATGTTTACCAGGACATTCAGAGTTGAAACAGCTGCTAGTATTTACGTCAGTACTTTTTCCATTGCAGTCTTTCCCCCCGTTTTTAGGGGATGGATTCGTGCAGCGCCTTGTTCTAGTGTAGGTCCGAGACCCTTGTCCACAGGTACTCGAGCATGCCCTGGTTAGGGACCAACTACCCCAGCTGTTCCAACCACCGTTCACTGAATAAATGAATAACTTTTTACGGAAAATCGGAAAATGACACATAGTACACACTGTCTATATTTATACACTATTACTTTAGTGCACAGTTCAGGCTTCAGGGCATATGAAGCAATTTCAGACTTAAGTCAAAATTTCAGTCAGTAATATAATGATTGTAAATCATTAAATAGCGCTTGAAGTTTTTAATTTAAGAGGCGCCGTTTTAATATTTTTGAGGTATTTTCTGATATCAAAAAATAAATATTTGATATCAAAATTCGAATTCTTGATATCAAAAAATAATTCTTGGTATCAAAAAATAATTCTTGATATCAGAAAATCATTTTTTTTTTTTATCACAAATTCGAATTCTTGATATCAAAAAATGATTTTCTGATATCACAAAATAGATTTTTTGATATCAAGAATTGAAGTTGATTTTTTGATATCAAAGAATTGAATTCTTGATATCAGAAAATTATTTTTTGATATCAAAAAACCGAATTCTTGATATCAGAAAATCATTTTTTGATATCAAAAAATCATTTGTATTTTCTGATATCAGAAAATCGATTTTTTGATATCAGAAAATAAGACCTACATAAAATTACTATCAACTTAATGAATGCTCCCTGTGATGCAACTTTTGTAATATGTAAGAAATTGTGTTTCAAGCCTGTTAAGAATAATAATGTATGCCTAATTATAAACCTGATTTCATTTTGGCAAGTTTGTCCACATATACAATGATTAGCACTGCTTTCTTTGCGAGTAGCTGTTAATATTGAATGGAATTCCTTAAAAATGATGGCGTCGCATAAAATAAAGGAATTATACTGGCGTACAGTTAGCGCTTTCAATACATAAGACCAGAATTATCAAGAACACTTAATAATTTTTACATTAAATAAATATTCAAATAAAAAACAACAAATATTAAAATGCAAATCGGGCTCTGTAGTTCAGCATTTTAATTTTGGGTCCAGGGAGTATTCATTAAATATGTGAAATTTATTCGCCATTTTATTTGAATTTCTGATATCAGAAAATATAATTCTTGATATCACAAAATCGATTTTTGGATATCAAAAAATGGATCGTATTTTCTGATATCAAGAATTCGAATATCTGATATCAAAAAAACACATTTTTTGATATCAGAAATTCGAATTCTTGATATCAAAAAATCATTTTCTGGTATCAGAAAATACCTCAAAAATATTAAAACGGCGCCCCATAGTAATTAACAGTGCACGACACAAAAGGGTACCGCGTTATTTCGCCTCATATTTAAATTTGCCCCTGACGTCGAGGCGGCTCTGATTGTATTACGGTTTTGATATCGCTATAAATAAAGGTCATAATGTTTTGGTAAATGAAAACTAAACCTGTGTACACTTTGTTCACTAATATTTCTGAAGTTTGCTTTGTTTACAATCGATACATAACATGCGGGTTGAATTAACCTAATCATTCGGGGTACGAAACCATACGGTTCCCTTTTCTAAACATTCCCATGATGCAGTTTGGTTTCCTTTTTTTTTTTTTTTTTTTTGCCCATAAAGAAATTATTTTATTGTGAATATTTCTAACTTTGAAAGAAGACCAATTATGCTGGTGTAAATAGGCAAAAGTCTATAATTTTCTAAGATAATTGGTTTGTATGGAAAATTGTTCGATACTGTAATAGCGAAAAAATCGGACCATGCAGCATGTCAGTTGGAATGTTTTGTTTTAGATTTGGCTTTTTTTTAATATTATTAAGTTTAAATTTTCTTGTTTCAATTGCTTATGTTTATTTAACTTTTAACTTTTCCTGTTAAAATTGCATTTTAATTAACACAATGAACAATCTAATTATATGTTTACCAGGACATTCAGAGTTGAAACAGCTGCTAGTATTTACGTCAGTACTTTTTCCATTGCAGTCTTCCCCCCCGTTTTTAGGGGATGGATTCGTGCAGCGCCTTGTTCTAGTGTAGGTCCGAGACCCTTGTCCACAGGTACTCAAGCATGCCCTGGTTAGGGACCAACTACCCCAGCTGTTCCAACCACCGTTCACTGAGCAAATGAAATAGAATTTTTTAAACTGCACTGTTATTCCGTATATGATAATAGTAATCAAGAGCTTTTAGAATAGTTTACTAAATACATACCCGTACAGGTCTTAGTACAACATTTCGATGCTGTTTTGTACCAATACCTAATCAATACAGAATACTATTAGTATAAAAAAAATGGTTTTTTTTAACACATATTGCCCCGGGGTGGGTGGGGGGGGGGGGGGGTGGTCCGAGGCATATTTTCGATAATTATTCTATCTGAATTAAATAATTTTAATTTTCCCGGATTGAGAGAAGGGATCCAACGAACCCCCGACCCCCTTCCTCTTGATCCGCGCATGGACGTCTATAAATACCTAATTATTTTCAGATCTCAAGATAAACTTTATTTAAAACAGGTCTATTTGAAGACAAATTTTAAGATGAAAAAATATTTATTCTTTACAATAATATCGAATGAAATCTTATAAAGTTTGTCCCATCGATTACTGAATTTATAATAATAGAAAAAGAAATAGTATCCAATAGTCCTAAATTGGACAGATACGAACTTATGTGTATTGATTTTGAAACATCTAAGAAGAACATGGGGAAACACCTAAACAAATTGTATACGTACCTGTATTTACGACATCTACCTAACCACAGCAATCCACATCCTTCATACGTGGTTGACATGCCTAATTTCTGTACTGTACATATGTAAGTCCCCCTCCCAGTTTCTTTGTCACAGTAGTTAAAGCATGCACCCGTGATTTCTATTGGTTTCAGACTCAGCACGAAGAAAACAGCAAGCGCTGCGGGAAGTACCCGGCCATTTCCGCTGGTAAAAAACGTCCTCCTCATCACTAACATAAACTTCATTCAGCGTGAAACTAAGGGAGAAAGAGAGAAAAAGTTGAATAGATCGGAACATTTCCGTCCATATTATCTATACTATGTTATTTCAGTATCAAGGCATTATGATTAAAGCATATATAATTCATCTATGTTTACATGGCCAATTTTTCTATATGCAAACCATATCAAACTAAATCTGATGTGTGCAAATCGAATGAATGACCTTTACATTAAATGTTTATGCAGACAGTTTATACCATAGAATAATAACCAAACAACTCACAAACTAAGATATATGCATCTACTGTTTTTGTTTGGTTGCATTTTTGTGTTTTGTTATATGTTGATTTAACTGTTTTTGTTGTTGTTGGACAAATTAGAGTTTATTTTTTTTTAAATTATCTTTAAAAATACCGCGTTAGGGTCCTTGCAAGAATTTAAATCACAATCTTAGAAACCCAAAAAACAAAATTGAACTTAAATTTGTATTAAAGCATACCATGTTTAATGATGAAAGTAAATAACAAAACAAAATAGATACTTACTGAGTTCTAGATCTCGGGAAATGAATAGCGAAGGTGCGACCGCGTCTATAAGAGAAGACGGAACTATTTTATTCTTCTTAAGATGTACTTAATCTTGACAACTTCTTCCTTGTTATCAGCAATAAAAGTGTTAAAATATTAAAATATATTTACCACTTGATTACACTCCATGTTGTAACATGAATCTATTTTCCGACTTTTTAATTTGTGTGTGTCATCTAAATTCAACTGAGTATATAAGTTTTCAATATGTATTGTCTATACATATGGCGCAGGGTGCTTTCCCTAATTAATAAAATTAATGGATTCGATCTCCCAAGTTTTAAATATGAAATCAAATTAGCCATTATTTAACCAAAGTATATAACTACATATCTCAAGGAAATATTTCATATTCAAATACTCTTATCAGAATGGAAGGAATCAATCACAATTTATGCTAAGTGTCACTTAGGCATATTTGATTTATGATAACTTGTTCGGCAAAAAGGGAGTAACTTGCATAACAATCTAGGTTCAAACGTTTTGAATGAAATGCCATACAGATCATATCCACGCACTGACCTTAATGTGCCAGAAATGAATATTGATATATTGGAAATATACTATATTGAAAGAAAAACAACAATTGCGCAAAACCTTTGTGTAATACAGAACCCTATAAAAGAACACGATCGCGAATGTCAATCAAACACGATCCAATATGAAGTAGAACTGAATGACAAAAACATTGAATGAATGTAATGAAATGATAGCTTATATAATTTGCTAATACATTTTTAATGATTGACCTATCTTTACAATTCTAAAACATTATGTTATAGTGGAGACTACCTCTTTAAAGTAACCTTTCATGCGATACTTGCAATGTGTAATACTGAAATATAAAGACTAATAAAATAATTCAAATATCAAAATCAAAGTTATATTGTCTTTATGTTGGCAGCAAGATAGTTACTTTGAATTAATTATATTTTGGAGGTCTTCGGTGTATCAAGATGTTTGCCATAGTATGATTCTGGAAAATTTTGTTAAGGCAATAGAAAATACATGTAGTTAGATGATGAAAATTAGCGTTTGTGTATATTTTAAAATATAAATCAAAAACGTTTATATTCCATTTTCTCTGGCGTATCATAAAAGCGTAGGTTTCGAGATATACTCTTCTTGATTTTATAAGAAGTGGATATGTGTGTGTATTGGTGATTATGTGTAAGTTGTTACATCAAACACTTGACCTCGAAGGAAAAATAACCGATGTTTTCCATCTCTGTAGTCATAGTCAGTCGGTAAAAATGACAAAAAGTCATTCATTTAAATAGTTTTCCTAGCCTCTTCCGGTTTTCAAGTTTTCAAGAAAGTCAGAGGTACGCACGTAAGGAAATATAAGAGATTCGCTGGGAAAGAAGAAACCACTGAGATTTAATTGGAATTTACTGGAGATTCTTTACAGTTAACGAGTGCATAAATATCCGGTTACAATTCTTCATATATCTGTGCAAATTAAAAGTCAAGCCAAAAGATGGTCTAAATACAATTAATTTGAGTGTTATTAATGATTTCTGTCCAAAAAAAAAAAAAAAAAAAAAAAAAAAAAAAATAAAATACAGACATCAAGAAAGAGCAAACCTTTTCAGGGGGATGTGCGGCCATCTTTTACATTTGAGAAGAAAAATGTACACATTTCTTAAACTGGTTTGTTTCTGTCCAAAACTTACTATGACTGTTTTCAAATGATACAAAAGCAATAAACATGACGTTCAACATGTTGTTTTGTATGCAAATTACGCATTCAAGGGCAGAACAGTGCATTTTCAAATCACTTTGAACTGCGCAGAAAATATGAAAGGAAGTCATTAGTATCCACTCTACAACCATTTGTTAAGAAAAAGGTCAAAGCTTTCTTATTTAAGTTGTAACATTGTCTCAAATGAGGGCACCCTATTCTTAAAATGAGTCTAAAAACCATAAATTTGCACGAGTATTTTTGTTTGTGTCTATGGAGGTACATTAGAGTTATATTTTCATTGAAAAATATATGTGTATTTTTTCTTAAAGGCAATTAATTTTTTGGACCCCTATCTTACTTCTAAAAAGAATTTAACTTAATTTATACTCATAGAACTAAAACAATACAATTGGAACTGGTATAGAGATGTCTGTCACATTCAGTCAAGATTGTTTTGAATTGACATTTATTCTTATCGATGAAAATATAACGTCAATGTTCCTCCATAGACACAGGAGTTCTAAGTATAGCCTGGAATTTTCTTGTTCTAAAAATAGATACCATGCCGACTGATAAATATAGGGTGCACTATTTTGAGGCAAAGTTTCTACATTTATGTGCGAAATTCAACCTTTTTCTCAACAAATGATTGTAGAGAGGACACCAATGAACCCCCTTCATATTTTTTCAGATTTTTAAATCTTCAAAATAAGTCTGTAGCTGCGCAGTTCGACAGCTGTTTTAAGTGATTAAAAAGACATTGTTCTGTTCTTGTATGCATAATTTGCATATAATCTCATATTCAGTGCTTTTATATCTTTTGGCAACAGTTTTGGTCAGTTTTGGGCAGAAACAAGCCAGTTCAAGAAATGTTTACATTCTTATCCTCAAATATAAAAGATGGCCGCACATCCCCCTTAAGACATACAGTCATTTAAATATTTTTGTTGTTGATAATATAAATTTTAAGTTACTTTAAACAACGTTGAACATTGGGAAATGCACCAAGAAAGAGTAAAGTAAGACATGGAAGTATTAAACCATAATAATCTTTCTACATGTTTTTTTATTGATATCAAAGAAGGTAGAATGATTCATAAATCACCTTTGAGGAAATGTTCCGTGCAGGCAAAAGTATCAAAAATTCAAATACTTACAAGATTAAAGTGTAATTTAACTACTAGTATATCACGAACAGAGAGTTTAAAACCAGTTTTTGAACATTATTTTCAACAAAGACGATGTTTTATAAATATAAATGATATGAATTAATTTAAGATTGTATTTTCAGAAATCTGCAAAAATAAAAATGATCAGATCTTCGACGATTTCATTTTAGAAAAGTCTGATGCTAGAAGAAATAATCTATTAAGACAAAATAAGACTTCATCAAGGAGTTTATAAATAAGATACGACCAAGTAATGAATTCGATATAATAAGGTTTTCGGCATGGCAGGACATGCATATTCAGTAAGTCAAGTTGATAGAATAAAGACAACAATTTCGGATAGTAAAAAAATGAAAGAATTTCAATGAGTTGTTTGAGGTTTAGTTTGCATACACTTTTAACGCTGTTACAACAGGGGAGCTAGCAAATGGGGATCGTTTTCGTTTAGTGTTTTTAAGACCAATTCCTATAGGAGATACATAAAAGAAAAATCGGTACACATGTTTGACTAAATTTAAAGCGATCAAATGAGAAGATTAGTAAAATAGTGCCGATTTTGGTGCAGTTATATTTCACTGCTTACAGTTGATGTGAATCTGTCTAAATGATATACTCCTCCATGGCACCTGATCCTGCCTCTGAGGTTTTCCAGAGGTCCGTGTTTGCTCTGCTTTGGACTATTGATTGGATACCGAATTGTCCACGGATATTTCTCCGTTTTTCCCGATCATGATACTTTTCCCAAATTACGACAATTTCCCCGATAATGACATTTTTACCGATATGACATTGGGCGCACGGCGGGTGTGACCGGTCGGCAGAGGATGCTTACTCCTCTATGGCACCTGATCCTACCTCTATTTTTTTAAGAGGCCCGTGTTTGCTCTGCTCCGGTTTTGTAATTTTCCTTTGGACTTTTGAATTTGAACACTTCGTTATCACCACATGTCATTGTATATAATGAAAAAAGCAATCAAATGTTAATTAATTTCTAGATCCAGCTAGATTTTCCAAAATAAGAAATTATACTTAAATGAAAACCTTTGTCGTCTTTGTCTCTGTTTGCCTGTCTTTATTACAATACTTTGACAATTTATCTGAATTTATTTCATAGCTTCATTGTTTTCTCTTATTGCAAAAGTGAAATGAATTTTAGATTACCCTGAAATAACTGTAAATTTGAACATATTCCTTAGATAAAAGTACTAGTGAAGATATTTAGTGAAAAAAAATCATATCGTGCATATATTTGTGAAGATAGTAAAAAACCCCACACTTTTAAGAAATTGAATTACGACATGAAAAATAGGAAGTCATTCGAATGGAGCATATTGTACACACAATTATCACTTCGTTCTATTGTCGCAACAACATCAACTGTTAAATTGCAATTGAATTTCATAGCTAATGAACCAAAAAGCTGCAGAGTATCAATATCACAAATAGTGTTATTAAACCCTGAGTGTACTTAAGAAAGCAATTTTAGACTTAAGTCCTAATTTCAATCATAAAATTCATAAAATTAATAATAAATCATAAAATTATGCTTAAAATGTGTAACTTTCAGCGTAATGTAGAGGCACATATTAAGGATGTTGTTTACTCAGGGTTTGAGTTGTCAAATTCGAATTGTTTTTATAACAATTCGAATTTGACAACTCAAACCCTGAGTAAACAACATCCTTAATGTCATGAGTAAAATTTGTTTTAAAAAAGTATTTATTACAAAAAGTATTTATTAGATGAATTATTATTGATATAACATTCGATATTTTTACTATAATATGGAATTAGGGTCAAAACAAAAATGGACTTACAGAAAAACATGAAATTCAAATTTTTCTTCTTCAGATCTTGTTTTTTGCTAAAACATTTTTGGCAGTTCTATGATATTAAAAGTTAAGATTTTATTTTTTAGTCAATATAATTTTGCATTTTTTCTGTTGGTTTTATCTCATTCTATAATATTATCGTATGGCATGCAATGCGACAATATTGAAAAATGTTTAAAAACGATAAAAGACAGCGTATCTCAAAATTTTGATCATTTACCACAAATAAACTTTATGCCAGCAGAATAAGGTCAATATAAGTAGTCGAATCAAAAATGGGTAAGGATTTAAAAACTGTTAGAGGAAATTCGGACTGGAATATTTTTAAAAATTGTTACCAAAATCTTAATGCTTTGTATCTATTTAATTCCATTGTTGTTCATAAACTGTATTTCATTTATTAAAGAGTTTATTATTTGTAATATTTTCACAATTAAGAAAATTTCAATCATAGTGTAAAATTTTTCTAAAACTATTCGACTGCCATTAACTCAAATATTAGGTCATTGACCTACATTTTTTAAAGTGAAAAATAATTCTACAATCAAAGGTCAAAACACAATAGATAATTTTTCATTATCAGCAGTGGAATTTTTTTCTTATTCTGAGCAAACGTCATCATTAATAGCATTTTATTTTTTTCGATGTTTTAATCACAAGACAATAAGACAGTGTACACATTTTGACTTAAGTCTAAGACTGCTTCATGATCCTGGAGCCTGCACACTCGTGGCCATTTTAAGACTACAATAATCTCCTTGAGACGAAGAGGTCAATATAAAGATAGTAGAAAATGTTTGAATGATAAACAATGGAAAACTACTTAAGCATTGTCCATTTCTTGTTTCGCAGGACAGTAAATTGAAGTGGTTTCAATAAAGAGTGAATCATCATATTCTTACTACTTACATTGTGTATAGTCTTATGTAACAATATGCAAAGCAGACACAAATACATTTTTATTTGTAAAGAAGAGGAAGAAACAATCTGTCAGATGATTTTTTGTTTTGTTCAAAGATTTTTATAGAATCTTAATAGTAAATCAAAATCAATCAATCAAAAATATTAAAACATTTATTTTTGGTCAAAGTAAAAAGAATGAATTCTCAGAAATATTTAATATTATCCTGATATCCATAAAACAGTACATTTACAAAACTCGTTGTGAAAATACCTGTCAATCTAGATCTAGATCTATTAAAGGTTTTCTAACTTTATCTAATTTGATTCTTACTTTAAAGTTTTGAAATACAATGCTAAAGACAGTAAAAAACTGAATAGTTTCAACATTTTCTGGCAGAAATGGACGCTTATATTTTGATTAAATGATTTTTTCATTTTGCATTTTTGCTATTTATTATTTAATAGTACATTTTTAATGTTGAACCCTCTCCTCCCTAAATTTATTTTTCTGTTCATCCTTTCTTTTTTCTCCTGCAATAAAAAAAAGTTTTTGATAGAAGTTGTGCATATAATGAAATCATCTGTCTTCTCTATTCGCAACATTATGAATAACTTGCGCCTACATGTATAGATTATTTGGTTGTCTCGTGTATTTTGAATCTTTTTCTCCTTTTTTATGTTGTGAGCAATTTTGAGTTATGATATATATGGAATTTATTTGTTAAATTGTGTATATATTATTGCTTGCCTATACATTAAAAAAAATATTCGAAGTTTAAAGCTTAATTATTTGGATTTTTTCTTTACAAAAATAATCTAACGCTGAATATATCATAATACAATTTTTAGGTAGATCTGATGGGTAAGGTGTTGACAACACATTCTCCTTAAAGGGGTATAGTCACGATTTTGGTCAAATTTTATGTTTCTATTTTTATTGTTTACAATGCTTTAGTAATGCTTTTGTAATAATCAACCAAAATTTGAGTGTCAGTCGTAGAGTTATAAGCAAAATACAGAGATCTTTGATATCTTGATTAAGAAGGAAATCCTCTTATATGTTGATGTGTCGGGGATTTTGTACAGGTTCCCATATTTTTCTAATTTCTACTAGTGTTCAGCAATTCATGCATGTGAAACACTAGTAATTATTTAAGTGGATTTAGAAATTAACGTTTATTTGTTAAAAGGGCAGTGTAATGTTGTTGTTGTTTTTTTTTTTTTTTACATTGGTTCAATGTACCGGTAAAAGTACTTTTTCAAGCTGCATTTCTATCTGCTTATTCATTTTAAACATAAATGAACTGCACAGTTCATAGCGTTTGTCACATTCGTTTCAGTACTAAACCTGGAATTTTCTTTTCAAAAGTCCCTGTGGGATAACCTCACCTGACTTAAAAATAAAGTGTTGGGTATCAACATATTGATTGTTTAAAGTCAAGTTGAATATGTCTGTACAGTATAGTAGCAAGTAGCAAGGCATGCAGTTTTCAGTGAGAGTCTATCATTTGATCGTCTTATATTGGTAAAGTTAAAAGAATGATAAGAAATGGGCGACCTTCCTGCATATGTTTTATTAATTCGTATTTTATTCAATACAGTTGGAAATCTTGTGCATTGTAAGGAATTGGCTTAAATTTACTTCATGTTTTATATTATGTGAAGTCATGATGGCTATGTCGTAGAAATGGTAAGAATCAATATATGTAAAATCAATCAAGAAAAAATGAAAATAATACAATCGCTCTCCTAACTTGTGATACAAATTCATATGTGCTGTATTTCTAAATAATGTTTTAAACATCAGCTTTGATACATTTTTTTTTTTATTAAAAAAAGAATCATACAGTAAAATATGACATTCTAGATAATATGTTTTACGGTGCTACCGTTGTGGCGAGCGCAGCAAGAAATACACATAGAGAGAGAGAGAGAGAGAGAGAGAGAGAGAGAGAGAGAGAGAGAGAGAGAGAGACAGACAGACAGACAGACAGACAGACAGACAGACAGACAGAGAGAGAGAGAGAGAGAGAGAGAGAGAGAATTATATAATATTTCTAAGTATATAAAATTTTTACGAAATACATAGACTGTCTTCCCCCTAAAACCGTTCTTTACTTTTGGAGAGAATTGATCAGTCTGAAAAATGTAATTTGTGTTTAATTTGGTCAAAAGTGTAAATTAATACAGTATTATTTTTCTTTTGTACCTTGTTTTTATCTGACTTTTATTTTTATTTTGGTTCATAATTTATTTTAGATTTGTTTATTTTTGCATTCCCATACGTTGTATTCGTGCCCGCGGTCCCTGTTTGTTGGTGTGTAATTTCCCATTTTTCAATCTAATGGTTTGATAATATGCAATATCTGCATAGATTTCTTAACTGTTTATTTTTTTCTCTTTATTCTTTTTTATTTAGTTCAAAATGACCTTTTTTTTTTTTTTAAAATTTCCTCCCTACATATACCTACTGTACATGCATGCAAAATTAGCTTAAAATTGGATCGATATGACAGTAAAGTATGGCTCTTGCTTGTGTATATAAAATCCCTATCAAAGCTAAAAAAAAAAGAAAAAACCTCAAAACAAATCATCTGAGGCAGGTATCACAGTTTATACTGAAATAGCTAGTACACGCATTACAGGTGTTTGATCCACCTCTAAATTTTTGGCGCGAGATGACTGTGACGTCATACATTAAAATATATAATATATGATATATATAATCATTTGTTTACGTATCTCAACTCAATACGGAGGAATGTAAGCATAAAAAATCTTGCTTGTGAGGTACTCAAAACGTGTCTTCAAACCTCAAGGCACCGTAAATTATGAGTTAAATGTTAGCCATTTTTGCATAGCACTACGGGAGAAACATTACAGAGCATTATGGGAGGTTGCCAAAAAAATTTCTTGATGAATCTGTAGGTTTAGTTCGTTCTTTTTCCCGCGCGCACTGGTTCTTATAGCGAGCGAAAAAATAACCGAATATATCTAGAGCCTGATACTTGATTATACGTCAAAAATGTGTTCCATCTGCATCAAAACACAAAATGCATATATTTCATCGATTTCCTGTCAAATACGTTTCATCTCTTTCATTATAGATTTCGTGTTGAATTCAGACTAGATAAACGCTACACAATATTCGACAGGTTCTGTAACAGGTTGTTTTATTCAAATCATTATATTGTAAGATGGTTTGACATCTGATAATACATCATCGTTTAAAAAAAATGGAATATTGCAAAGGAAGGCTTGTTTGCATTTTAGCCTGTACAAACAAATGTGTAATTTAGATTAAGAAACAGGATATATCCAATAATGTGGAGGCTCGCAGGATAACAAAAAAATCAATATCATGTAGACAATTTATAAATTTACATATGAGTTTGAATTGAAAATTATTTCAAGTACAATATTATATATTTTGTGAGCAGTGTTATTTGTATGTACTTTTTGTGATTTTAAATAAACATATCAAACAAAGACATTAAATACATATAATATATAATTAGCAATAAGCTGGAATTTGTAATAATAAAAACACGAATTAGATTCAATGAAAGAAAACAAATAGTTTGATATGACGTACAAGTGATATTTGTTTACAACCCTTTATTTTTCATTTCAGTTAAACAATAAAACTTAGATTTGCGAACAGTAATTACAGTTTGGAAAAACATTCAGTTTGACGGGTTTCGTATATACAAATACAGCGCACCTAAAATGATAGTTACGAACATCGAATTCTCAATATTACGTCATAATCCCTTAAACGCACTGAAAAATCATTTATAACGCAATTTAAAGCTGTTCTACGCCATCAAAACACACTTTATATGGTGGAAGTAGTGGCTGACATTGGTGTAATTTTTGAAATATGCCAAAATACACTTTTCAACATTGTAGTCGTATGTATTCCTACGACAGAATTCAATAGGACTGGTTCGCTGCCATTGATTACCAAAGCGCCATTTCTACAGCGGAGGGTTTGGAATCAAGAGCAGACTATCCAATCTAAAGATAGAACCAGAACTGGCGTAGACTAGACCTTATTATTATTTCTTTGCTAAAAAAAAAATGGCTTGGAATTTCCTGAAATATTTCAATTTCTGATACATAATGCATTGTAGATTTTGATTGCCTTAATTCTATCTTTAAATGTTACACAACATTATTCATATGGGTTTTTTTCGTCTATAGCTGGGATTTCTTGTCGGAAAAGCCTGAGAATTCATTATTAGAAAAAAAAATGTGCGCAATTATTCAAATACAGCTACAAATGTAAGAAAGTACTTACCTTGCAAAATTACATATTGCTGATTTAAAAATGAATAATAATCTTTAAAATCAACTCCCGTCAGTACTTCAGTACTTTGATTAAAGGATATTAATTCAAAATCATCATATAAGTACATAATTCAATTTGGATAGTAAATCTACTGCAGAATTTTTTACAAATTATATTTTCTCTCACAAAAACGCCTTTCCCCATTATGTTCAATTAAAAAAGAGAAGTAATAACATTTTTGAAATAGTCCCTAATAAAAATCTAATAAGATTTTTGTGCGTTTTTTAAAAATTGATTTTGATATATTTAATTACTCTAACTCCTATAAAATTTCATGAACAACACTATTGAAGAAATGAATTGGAACCGTCGTTATCAATGGTATATGATTAAATTACTTAAATTCTTTAAGATAGTTACTTGTTAATAGGAAAGTTGCATCAACATTTCTTTCATTTTTGTATAAAATGTGACATTTTGATTATGTCATAAAGAAAAATATCCTTGATAAAACAATGAACAACATCTATTCGATCTAGACCTGGTTTTGTTTTCAAAAAGATGCAAATAAGTTTTTTTTTACTTGTAATGCACCAAAATCACCCATTTATGAAGAGAATTGAACCCCCCCCCCCCACTCCACCTTTGGGTAAAAGTTTTTTGGGATATATTTTCGTTTCTTGTTGTCACCATTATTAAACTTGATATCACCATGAAATGAAATTGGTCAACAATGATATTATTAAAAGATTCTAATATAAAATAAAACGATGTTCACATTAGAGCAGTTGATTAGGCGTGAATTAGTATGATATCCATCTTGACTATCTATTGTACATCTGTTGTTCTATTATAAATGCGGTGTTTGTTCTTAAAATCGTTTAAATTTACAAAAAAAAATTATATTCAATTATTTTAATCTTGTAGCACGTTCTTAATTGTTTAGACCACCCACATGTTGCTGATATTGATCTTCATTTTTTAAATAAAACTGTTGATGGAACACTGTAATACTGTTGTTTCTAGATTCTTCACCTCAACATGCGATACTCCTTGTACATCGCTTTCTTAATTTTTTTTCTCGCAGGTAAGAGTTTCAAGCCTATTCTGTTTTTAAAAAATGAAATAATAATTGGTGAATTTATGCTTAGAAATTTAAAATAACTGCAAAACATAATATACTATGAAAAGTAAATAACAAATAACATTTAATTTTAGGGTATGCTGATGGATTATTCGGTTGGTTCTTCCCGAAAGGCTGTGGATGGAAACAGGGGAAAGTCTACAAAATGAGTAAATATGACTTAATACTAGTATTTATTCTTATTTACCGAGATACCATGCAAATTACTTAGTTTCTGATGCTCATATTTACCATATATCAATAATGAGAGTTGATATCCTCGGTCACTTCAAATGCAAATCTCCGTATGGAGTTTATTTTAAAATGTTATATAGAAAGTAAAAACTCGATTTGAAAACTAGAGGAATCAAATTGTAGATTTGGTTGGATGTTTCAAGGATTCTAGCAAGAGGATCCTAGAGGGGGGCGTGACGATAAGTAGGCACATGACAGTCAGCCAATGTAGGAAAAGATGCCAAAAAGAAAACTCAAAATTCTACGGCCTGGAGGTAAAAGGAAAAAGAGGTTTTTCTTACCATACAACCAAATAAATAAACTTAAAAACAGGGAAATAATTAAGTTTGAGTTTATACTTTGGTTTTCTTTATAGAATGCGAAGGAATGTTATTGTGGGAATTCTATTCGATCAAGAGCCAAGAAACCGATCTCTGAGTGCAGAATGAAATGCAAGGGCAGTAGAGCGGCTTGTGGCGGGGGGTGGCGGATTTTGATTTACAGAAACAGGAGATTTCGCAAAACCCGTGAGTCATTTGTTTGTTTGGTTCTTGTTTGCAAAATATTTTGTGAAAATGATTCTGGAGGTATCTTTAATATCTTAATCACTCAATACTTTTAATTTGTAGCATTTGTTCCCAAAAAAGGTAAGTAATACAGAACGATACTTCAAATTGAGAGTACTCACCCTAACTATTTATGATGTTTACGAATCGATATGTTATCTAACAAAGTATTTCATTCAACTATTATATAAACTATTATTACATTTTCCTAACAAAAATATTATCAAAATAGTACCTCACAAGTGTGGTAAGAAAGAGAAGTTTTTATCACGTTGATTCGTTGATGTGATTAATCTATTAATCAAAATACTCTGTGAAAATTCCGATTTTACCCGTTTTATCAATATATCTCACTGTAGGTTTGTTGGGTTGTTACAAGGATAGAAGATATAGGACACTTGGTGGCGCTTTCAGGAGAAGTAACCATATGACCATCATCAAATGTTTAGATTTCTGTAGAAAGAGAAAATATCGATTAGCTGGAGTGGAGGTAATTTCATACCCCAGAATAAGCATCTATCAAACCTTCTGATTAGCAATTAGCATATCTATTTAATGTCAATCCCTTGATTATTTTAGTATGCAACTGAATGTTTTTGTGGAAATGTCCTTCGCTATAAGAAAAAAGTAGCAAAAAGGCAATGCCATATGCCGTGTAAAGGTTATAAACTGCAGGCTTGTGGTGGAAAGTGGAGAGTTGCTATTTACAAAACTGGCATTAAAAATGGTAAATTTCGTTTCTTTTGTCTTCATTTTAAAAAATGAATCAGTGAAAATAATCTTTCACTGAGTCAATGCGTCAATACATTTAATATTTAATCATTACCTGAAATTTAACAATTTCATTCTAATTATATTCAAAGTGATTTACTTATATTGACACTATAGAAATGATAAAATGAGATAATTAAAATAAAAAAATCAGCTTTTACTATTTCTGTTACAAATCTTTTAACAAGTCTTTTCGTTTAATGCGATAATAACCGGACCTCAATGAAACTACTACATTGAACTAGTGAGGATCATAGCAACACTTTACAACCCAGTCTTCAACTTTTTGACATATACAAGTTAATTCACATCATTACTTCCTAAAGGAACCATGTGATTAATAGCAATCAGAACAAATCCAAAGAAAAAGAAACTGGATTTTTTGCCGCAAATTTTATTGCAAAATCTTTTGTTTTTATTACATTCTTCTTTTTGCATTATTTTGGGATGTTGCAGCTCATATAGAGGCAACATTAGGGTATTGTCGTACAGGTACAGGTACGGTACAATAACTAAATCGCACAAACTAGTGTATACCACAATACAAACGTCTTTTCGTGATCAAATAAATAGATATTTATTCATGTTATATATCATTATAGTTTAAATTACAATAGTAGTTATCGTAAAAGATCAACTTTTGAACAAAACAAAAAAAAATTGAGGAAAGGCACATGATGGCATAAAGCTTTAAGGTTCTATAGATGTGTATGCATCGTTTTTTTAAAATGGTTTAAGAATCACTTTTAACATTATTACACTAATGCTTAAACAACAAAACGAATCCCTCTATAAACACGAGAAGCCATTTTAAGGGTTTTTGCCTGAAGATTAAAAAAATATCATGCAGATAATCGAAGTATTTGAAGAAGCGTTCCTTTTTTATATGCCGAATTTTTTAGGTTGTGTTTTCATTCATTAATTTTTATTTCAATGTTTCATAAAGGAAACATGTGCGGAAGACACAGAAAGTGCCACAGAAATGGTAAATGTGTGAATGGACAGTGTCGTTGTAAAAAAGGATACACCGGCGATGGCATAAGACTATGTTACAGTAAGAATAATCTTTTAAAACTGCTTTTCCTTTTCTTTAGCAATACAAACATTAATATTAATATATCAGACGTTTTATTAAATAAAACGTATTTTAAAGCAATATCATATAAATTTTTGATAAATTATGATAATAATTTTCTGTAAGAATTTTATTTACTCTAATTGCAAATGAAAAGAGAATAGTTTTTTAAGTTTAAATGTATAATTGAACGAAAAGTCTAAATGTTGTATGTTTTCCAGAGACATGTACATGCACAGCATCAGGTGACCCTCATTATAAAACATATGATGGACCTATGATTCATTTTATGGGTGTCTGTAAATATACCTTAACCAAAGTCAAAAACAGCCGATCCAATATCTTTAACGTTGAGGTGAAGAATGAATACCGTGGTTGTAATAGAAGAGTGTCATACACAAGACTTGTCGATGTCAAGTTGGGGAAAACAACGATACGTCTCCACAAAAGACACCACGTATATGTGAGTTACCTCCAACTCTACTTTTTTCTCTGAACAAACACTGAAATAATGCCATTTACATAATCATATGTAATTGATGTTACTTAAAATGCATTTTATAGATAAATGGCTTACGAACATACTTGCCCTACACAAAAGCTGGGAAATTCAAAATAATTAGAAGTGGATGCAAGGTTAAAGTCATAGCCGAAACGAAAGACGGTCCCGCCGTGGTCACATGGAACGGCCATAGTTCGGTTTCAGTCACCATTCCAAGACCTCTTGGAAAGCGTATGATTGGTCTTTGTGGGAATTGTAATGGAAAAAAGGACGACTATCGCACGAAATATGGCAAAGACGTGTCTTCAAGTTCTAACAGATACACCTTAATAGGCAATAGTTACACTGTTAAAGATGACACTGATCAGATCCACAAACAGTAAGATATTAAATACTGGTTTCCTAATTAAAAATATTGTCCATAAATGGACCAAACCTACGCTAAAAGGTACAAATAATAGATATCACCTGTTATTTTTTTTTAAAACGTGAATTAAACGGGAATCCCGTTTGCTTGTACGTTATCCAAATAATATCGAATAAATTTGATTTTATTTAATCAAGTTTACTTGAAACTTGTCTTGCTTTCAGCTGTAAGACACATGAAGTAAAAAATAAATGCACACCGTTGCTACGGAAGAAAGCGTTGGACAAAAAGGCATGCGGATATCTCAACCCTGATAAAAAGAAGGAAAGCCCGTTTAAAGATTGTATTTCAGAGAGTCCGTCTACAAGTAAAGATATGTTTGAGAACTGTGTATTTGATTTCTGTACTTACTACGACGACCCACCTCAGAGGGAGGGTAGTGTTTGCCAAAGCGTCAGTGGTTTTGCTGATTTCTGCGGAAGCATGGGAATAACAGCCAAATGGCGAGATGAATCATTTTGTCGTACGTATCAATGATGCATTTACGATCTTGCTATATAAATACTTTGATTCGAACATGGAAAAGAGAAAAAGTTTTTAGTAATTATAACTATATAATACCTTCAGATTAAAATTCTACGGTTACAAACTACTTTTTTAAATTTTCAATTATGAACCAATTCCTTGCATATAATGACAACATTTTATCCTTAGCCCTACCTTGTGGTGAAAACATGGTGTATAATGCTGAAATGAGCGGCTGTCCGGCGTCTTGTGTAGATCCGGACTCAGAGAAGCAATGTGACCAACCACCCACTGAAGGATGTCGATGTAAAGATGGGTTTCTTCTGAGTGATAACAAATGTGTCGAGAGGGAAAAATGTGGATGCAAAGGAGCGGATTCAAAATACTATCCAGTAGGTATTTTTTGATATACAAAATGTTGTTTTAAAGTTACATATGCTCTAATTTTTTATTTGAAAATGAACATTTAAAGCTTTATCGATTTTCCTTTAATTAAAAGAAACAGAAATCATTCGAACACTTGTATCATACAAGCAACGAATACGTAGATATAGATAAAACAAATTCCAAAATACGACCCGTGTTTTTGTCTTAATTTTCAACCGAGGTAACTCGAGTCCAATTCCCATGACTGTGAAATTTGCATACGCATACTTCAGATGATGGGCTATAAGTGATTTTTTTTTATCTTCCTAACCGTAAATGATAACCCGTGTATGTGTTACTTCATTTCTTCGTTAATCAATCAAATGTCAATGTGTTCCTACATGTATTTAGAAGAGAAGGTAAGCGTGCACATCGAGATCACATTGACGTCCTTTTCAGACATTCACATTAACTTAATATCAGAATATTGATATATCCATATATCCACAATCATAAAAATAAACAAACCGTACGTAAATATATAGCCAATTATGATGAGACAAAATCGGAAAACAGCACGTATACCTTTCTGATGATATTTTCTCTTCATGTCACGTGTAAAGGTGCGCAAGTATTACAACCGTATGCAAGTTTTACTTTCAAAAGATGGCCAATAATTACTAGTAACTGGAAAGTGTAAATGGGCAAAGAAGCGTGTGGCACGCAAAATTACAAATTAACAAAAATAAGCTAAAGATAGTTTTACAGTTAATAAACTAGATTTACAGACAGTAAATTATAGTTTACAAACCGTAAAATATTGTTATTCATTGATTATAGTTTTCATATGTTAAAACCATATTTAACGGGTGTAAGATATAGTTGACGAATGTCTGTCTGTAAGAAAACGTTAACAATAGATTTTGCTGTTAAATATAGATTCACATCTGTTAACTATGATTTTCATTCGTTTGCTATAGTTAAACGTTGTTAATCATAGTTTCACAAATCAAGCTATATTTATGAGATAAACCATGTTTGAAATCACAAATGATTGTTGTCAGTATTATAGCTTACAACTTTGAAATAGATTATTGCGTTAACTTTAGTTTACAGATGTGAAATATAGATTGACATCTTTAACTATAGTCTACTGTCCGTAAACTACAGTTTACAACCAATAGATTAGTTTGTCATTTCTGAAACTATGATTAGCTCATTTTGTGAATTTGGCGTGCCATAAACATGCAGTATTATGCACCCCTCAATTGAAAATTCTAAAGAGAGCTTTAAATAAAAGTTTATGATAGTGTAATCGAAATCATATTAAGGCTGCTTTCCATTTAGCTGGAACCACCGGATTTGCCGGTGTTGCTTTCGTCGCCGATTGCTGGAATGCGCGTCGCCGGCGAGCGATTGTGGCAATGCATTTTACCATAACCGATTAGGAAACAATATGGCGTCAAGAGTTTCATATTCTGCATAACGATTTTTTCTTTAATCTCGATTTGTCCTATTCATTGAACTACATATTTACTGCAAATAGCTATTATTTCTGCACCAAATTTCAAGATATGTATGCTGCAATCGTCCTTGTTAAACTATTGTGACGAAAGGCAACGTTGATGGAAAGCGCCATAAGAATAAGAATGTAAATGGTTATCACCACGTAGAAACATTATGAAAATATAATTTTGATTTGATACTTTTTGACCTTATCAAATGTAGTTCTTTGAGAAATTTCCCTAGTTTTTAGAGTAACACAGTAAACCAGTTATTGTTATTTGGACTTAATGTTAATAGAAAAAATCTTCTTGTCTAACACATATCAGAAAAGTTAATTTTTTAAAAATTTAGTTGGGAACAACTTTAACATCGTCAGACTGCACAATCATTCAACAATGTAAATTGGAAGGAGGAAAAATAGAATTTAAAACAATTCTGAGGCGACCTAAGTGTGGAGAAAACCAAGCGTGCTTAGTATCAAATGGCTTTCCAAGTTGTGTCTGCAAATCAGGATACATTCAAAATGGCAAAAGCGGATGTATAGGTATGCTTTTAAAGGCTATATCTCTCATTCTACATGCACGTAGACTAACTGTGTACAAAATCAACAGTTATTCAACATCTAAAGTGTGTCCTTTGTCACTACTGTTTTATAATGTTTGTAGAGGAAACCCCTGATTGTAAGGATCAGAAAGCAGATATATCCTGTTCGTCTTCCGATGAAAGGAAGAAAGTGTGTACTGTGCCTAATGCAAGAACTGTAGTTCATGTGCGATCTACTTCAAAAGACTGCAAATATGGGTTAACATACGGTCTCTCAGCGGACGGAATCTGGGTATCTCTTGGGTGTAACGGAACGTTTTCTGTCTGCTATATACCAGGTTTGTCCATAGCTTAAGAAAAAATATCTTCAAATTATTTGGATTAATTGAACTGAAATTTACATTTGAAAGTAAATGAGAAATAATACTAGCGTAAATTTACTTGAAATCAAGATCTTGAAATGAAATTCTGATTGTGTTTATTTCTAATTTCATAGTCCCAGAGGATCCACCTGCAGGTAATTTGACCTTTTCTCATGGAAATGCTTATTTTTCCATAACATGTTTTTCCCGATGATGACACTCGTTTTTGTGTTTACTTTAGAGTGTATTACCCATGATGATCCGAAAGGTCAAAAGTACCGAGGTACAACGGCAACAACAGAATCAGGTTATACATGTCAAAACTGGTCTTCTCAGACACCACACCAGCACACGTTACTCAAAACTGAAACCCACAACTACTGCAGAAATCCTGACAATGAACCAGATGTATGGTGTTACACGACCGATCCTAAGAAAAGATGGGATTTTTGCTCAGTTCCAGTTTGTCGTATGTAAAATGTTTTACACATTCCTTTTAAAATATCCCCATAAATACTAAAATGCCTGAGTTAAATTTTAATTGCCACCCTTCTTAGCTCAAACGCTCTGTTGGGCTTTTCTGGTCACATTTTTGCGTCCGTCGGTTGATTGTCCTCTCTGTTTAATTTTTGACTTCTCCTTAAATACTTGTCCAATTTCAACCAAACTTGTCACAAAGCTTTCTTTAGTTATGGGTTTTTTATTCTTTTATATTTCGGGGCCATATTATCTCCGACGGGTAGATGACATGAAAATAACGAATGTAGAGAGGAACATTTTTTCTTCTTCAAAAGCAAGAAAGCCCTTGATGTCATTATTTTCGCTTAGAAAAAAAATCAGGGAGGGATTTAGGTTACATGCATATGAGTAATTGTAAAAAAAAAAATTTGCTTGTGAAAGAAAAAGACTGAAGGATACTTTGGGTATTGATACAGTATGTATTTAAAAATATAAAACAAATAATGCATTTATACAAGTTTTGTTTAGATTTGTCTTCATAAAAACTAGATAATTCCTTAGGTGGGCGTTATGGCCGCTGTGTATTTTTAAAATAATAACCTATGATTAATTTTATTGCAAGGAATTGATTTATTGCAATAACTGGTCATTAGTGTCATTTTAATATTGAGATACTTTTACTTGTTATCATAAATCTATAACCTTGTTGACTAAAGTTAGAATAATGCCATCTTTCCATTTCATTTCTCTCTAGCTGGCCCAATTAAGAACCCAGCAACTGTCGTCGGTAAGTGTTTTTTAAAAGTTTTATTTGTGGAAGATATTTAGTTTTTAAATGAAACAAAATAACAAATGGAACATATTCAAATTGATAAAGTGATCGATGACATCCCTAAGTAAACCTAGGAAGTAAAAAAATCAGTGACAGGAGATAACCGTCAGTAAAAAAAAATGTTGCTCTGAGAACCATTTATTTTTAGAGTGTCTTGGTGCAGACGATCCAAAGGGTGCAAAATATAACGGCTTGGTAAATCAAACGAAATCCGGCAAAACCTGTCAGGCTTGGGGTAAACAGAGACCCCACAGTCATTCTTTCAAAAGATTAGCCAATCAAGGAAACTTATGCAGGAATCCTGACAACTCGGCTGCTCCGTGGTGCTACACTACATCCAGTGGTACTAGATGGGAACTCTGTGACATTCCAGATTGTGGTAAGGTTGCACAAAGGCTCAAGTTACAATCTCAGTAGCTGATCTATGGTTTAAAATTTAAAATCTTATTGTGATGCTAACCCTTGATATTATACCAAATTAGTTTGATGCTAACCCCGCTAACCTTTGATATTATATCAACTTATTGTGATGCTAACCCTGCTAACTCTTGATGTTATACCAACTTATTGTGATGCTAACCCTTGATATTATACCAAGAAAAGGTTTAGGAGAACCTTTAAAGTGTTAAGGACAAATCTTAAAATATATTGTTGCGGTTGTTTTAAATCTTATATAATTGCTGACGGAAAAATCATTTCATGGATCATAAAATCTCATTATTATTGCATATTTGTAAATTCGTTATAGCTTTTGTTTTAACGTTTTAACATTTTTAGGCCAATGTGACATCAAACAGGAAAGAAATCGTAATTGCGAAATCGTCTACAAGGTGTCAGGGAAATGTTTCTTTGCCTCCAGCGCGGTCAGTAATTGCAAGTTCAAAGCGAATCT
The DNA here is from genome assembly GCA_033439105.1 of Magallana nippona. Lineage (NCBI taxonomy): Eukaryota > Metazoa > Mollusca > Bivalvia > Ostreida > Ostreidae > Magallana > Magallana nippona. The sequence continues at coordinate 19,414,073 of CM065923.1, forward strand.
AAACGCTTACAGAAATGGCATTACAGAAGCGTCCGTTGTGATAGCAGACAAAGTCCATATTCTAAAAGAAGGAGGTGACTTACGTACGTGCGCTCAGTTTGAGTTGAAAAACGGCGTTCTTACAATTGTCGAAGACATTTGTAAGCAGCACTGTCTTCCTCCTATTCCTCCGACGAAATGAACACAATACTGACAAAATGTCTTCATATTATGTACACCTGTACATAAGGCAAATAAAAGGATATGGCATATATTCTGTATTCTGAGCGTTGTTTTTTTAAAGGCAGAATAGGCCATGAAAGATTATTGATCATAAAAATAATGTGTTGCTTGATTACTTGTACCTTTTTTAATTTTTATTTTAACACTTGATTGGTTTAATAATTAAATGTCAAAATATCCGTAAAATGGCTAAAAAGCAGTAATATTACAGTCCACGGAACTCTTAAGATTTTTATTTATTTATTAAGAAGGTTCCAAATGCACTGTAGCGGTCATGCTCTGAACTTATTATTTCACATCCTTTAAATATCTTTTTTCATCGTCATCTACAAAAGAATTAGTATTTATATGTGCTAATGTCATACAGACCTGTCCTTTTAAAGGTATATTGTTATTTAATTTTAAAAGTTTGTTTAAGGTGGCTCATTATACCTTGCCATGATGCATAAGACGAATATAAGTCAAATAGGCGAACAATAAGTAATTGGGGGAGGGTTTGTATTATTATTTAAAACTTATTTCAGTAAATATGAACAAAAGCGTTATGTGGATTTATACTCAATCTCGAAATTTTAATTTCCTTTATGACTACGATAGGATTTCTAGAAAATTATTATTATAAATTATAATTATTTTGAATAATTAATTTCCCCAGGGAGACTTATTCTTTAATATAGATATCTCGCATGTCAAGTGAGACACATTTAAAACAAAAGGGGTTACATGTTTATATTTTAAGCTTTGGTCTATTATTTGGTATACCGGTATATGGATATTTACAAAACTGTATCTTAAACGGGTCCAAAATTGCGACCTTGGCACTGGCAAAAAAATCCAGCACAGTGTTTATAATTATATTTAATCGAATCGATCGATACCAAAAACATTCACAAAACATTCGCCAAATTTTGATGTGATCTCAATCATGATGAAAAATATATAAATGTGATTTAGCAGTTGTATAACTTACGGATACAGGTAAATGTCACCTCCAGGTATTTAGTTGTACCATGACACGGATTACCAAAGATGGAATTTGTTGCTCTAAGCGTGCATCTTCTTTTTCTATTACAGAGCCTTTTAACAATTTTCTTTGTTCCGCTGCTTTCACAATCAGCTGTGTGAAGATCTCCCCCTGGACAGGTAAAGTAGTCTGTCCTACCGTAGTTGGCATGTCGAATTTTTATCACCTTACCATGACCACAATGCAGTGTCAGTTCCTGGTTCTGACAAATTGATGTTGTTGTTGTTCTAAACCAGTTGCTGCCTCCCCAAACTTTAATGAACAGAAGCATCAGTCTATTTCATACAATATATTTGTAAACAATTGAATAGTCTTATCACCAGAAGATGAAAATCATCAATACACACAATTTGGTTAATCAATATTTTGCTTTCCATTTTGTAGTTAAAACTTATCATTGTCCTATTCCATTCGACAATCCTTTTCTGTGCATGATTTTGTATAGTAACATTATCTAGTTCTACACCCACGTGCCAAAAGTATGTCATTTTACCCTTTTTTACCAATATATTTAATAGAGAACAATACTTATTTTTAAAAAGATGGTCAGATTTTAAAGACGTTTATACTGATTAAAAATGATTTAATTTGCATATTTTAACTTTAATTAAAATTGGGTTTTTGACAAATCATTATATAGTAAAATCTGTATTTCAAACACAACATTATGATAATTTTTATTAGAGATCTACTACATATCTTTTGCAATTTGCGAGCAAAAATTCTTTACTTCTGATTGTTAATATAAAATCTTTGGAATTCAAGGTTGGAAAAATATCTTAATATAATAAAAATAAAAGTAGAAAAATTCTGAATCTATTCATTCAAATTTGTTCAAAATCAATCAAGGGGTTACTTTTAATCAATTCCTTAGAAAATATTGGTTTTCCATGAAATATATTCCGTATAACCGGTTTTTTGTACTTAAATTTGGTGATATTAATTTAAGGAATTTTCAAAAATTCCCAAAAGAGGCCAAAATTATATCCCCGCCAAAAAACAGCTATACGGTAGTAGAAAGGAAATAAATGATATACCTTTCAGGGTATATCCATCATTGATTAACAGTGAAAAGAAGAATATGATCAATTAAATGAATATTGTTATAAAGATAACAGAAAACCGGAGAAATTAGAAAAGCCAACAAAATTGCTTTGTCGGTTTTCCTTTCGATGTCATAATTACTTTCATAGCCTTTTAATAGACATTAGAATTATAAATTTTAAAGCGGTTGACTTGTACATCTAGGTTCATTTAAAATATTTTAGAAGTATATTAAAAGCTTACTCCACGATTCTCCACCTGAAATACATTAAAATTATAACAACTGTATTAATCAGTAATACACATCTAATAAAATTACTGTCACCAATGAATATATTTAAGATAAATCTTTAAACTTTTAACAAATTTTTCTTAAAATCCCAGAAAAGTCCAGAAAAACACAACAAAATTTACCTTCAAATAAAATTAGGAGACAAGTGAACAGAAACAAAGTTTTCATTTTGATGGCTTACTTATTAAAACGTGAACCCGATATATATATATATATATATATATATATATATATATATATATATATATATATATATATATGTTTTATGTGCACATCTTGATCAAAATTGATGTTCGCGTTTCTCCTCATTCCGAATCATTGATCAAATAGAAAACACCTGAAACATATTTACAGACTACCAACATATGATGAACACATCGTACATCGTGTTTAGTTTCGTCGGGCACCAGGTTGGTTGATACATTAATTTTGTTTGTTCTATATTTTTTTTGAAAATTTGAATAGTTTAATTTGTAACGTAAGGAAAATGCTAATATGCTCTCTATAACAAGAGAATTTTTTTCAACATCTGAGAAATAAAAAAGCTTTAAGAATAAGGTTAATGATATATGCTTTTATAGAAAAAATAATCAAAGCGGGTTTATCTGGAATGAGTCTTATGTCAATTTTACAGGAGCAACTATACTAATTCTTAAATTTATTCACGAGTATAAGCCAGAGAGTTTTGATTCGATGACAAAAAGTTTTTAATACTCATTTTTTTTATTAAAAACTATTCAGCGAAATATAGCAGAAATTTCTTTTCCGATATATATATATATATATATATATATATATATATATATATATATATATATATATATATATATATATATATATATGTTTTATGTGCACATCTTGATCAAAATTGATGTTCGCGTTTCTCCTCATTCCGAATCATTGATCAAATAGAAAACACCTGAAACATATTTACAGACTACCAACATATGATGAACACATCGTACATCGTGTTTAGTTTCGTCGGGCACCAGGTTGGTTGATACATTAATTTTGTTTGTTCTATATTTTTTTTGAAAATTTGAATAGTTTAATTTGTAACGTAAGGAAAATGCTAATTTGCTCTCTTTAACAAGAGAATTTTTTTCAACATCTGAGAAATAAAAAAGCTTTAAGAATAAGGTTAATGATATATGCTTTTATAGAAAAAATAATCAAAGCGGGATTATCTGGAATGAGTCTTATGTCAATTTTACAGGAGCAACTATACTAATTCTTAAATTTATTCACGAGTATAAGCCAGAGAGTTTTGATTCGATGACAAAAAGTTTTTAATACTCATTTTTTATTAAAAACTATTCAGCAAAATAGAGCAGAAATTTCTTAACTATAAAAAACGAGTCTTTCTTCTTTTGGAATGAAACTGAAAAAAAAATAACAAGTAGGCCCGTGCGACCTCCGTTTATCTATTTTGTTCAAACCAAACATAATTTTTTGTAAAACGTACGTGACAAGTGTTAAATAGAAATCAATCGTACGTCTGCTGACATACAGAAAACTCGCGTTTGTTTTATCATTTTACTTAGTTAAAGAATAAATATGATAACCTACAGCTCTATTCAATATTGATCAATATTGTTTTTAAATGTTCTTGCGTATTGCATGTATGGTGCCCGCGTACGATATATTTGTACAATATGAATGCATGAAAATTTAATTGATATCGACAGAAAATTTTTCTTCGCATTCGATGTTATCTTTAAAAGTTTCCCATGCAGTAATAATTGCTCCATTACAATAAATGGTAATATTTGATCAATGTGAGGTCTAACCTCCAAAACATCAATTGAAATAAAGATCAAGGGTAGTTTAAAATAATTCTTTGTTTCTTCTTCTGTTTAACAATTAAACCAAACTTAAACTTTGATTCTAGTTTCTCGTTATAAATCTACACAACAAGTCTTCTGCTTCGTATAAACTATTAAAAACCAAATAAGGATAGAATGAATGACTGAAATATGGAAAAACAGTCCACTCAAGATTTACCGGTAGGGAACTAATAAAAACAAACTAAAAGGACTCCCTATCGTCATCAAGGAATTGTATTTTTCTGTATGTAATATTTAACATACATGTCTGTTATAATGAGATAACCTGTATTCTCAGACTATTATTTGTGCTCAATACGTATATTTCGATATGCAAGTGTATACCCATGTCTTTTTTATGAATAAACTTCAGTCGCAATACTTACTTGCTTTGTGTGATATTCTGTGCGAAAAAGAGTTCTTTCTTTTTTATTTAAAAAATGTGAAAATAAACAAGAGGCCCTTGGGACACATCGCTCACCTAAGCAAAAATAGGCATGATAAATTCAGCTTAATGGAGTCATAATACAAAAATCTGGACAATGTGGTATAATACATGTAGATCCTGTAAAATTAAAATTCCATTCCCCCTGGATATTCTTATGTTAATAATCAAATCCCTTTCCTAACAGGATGAGTTTATAGTAATATCACATGTTGAGCATTGCAGTTCTCAAAAAGATCCAAAACAATTGTTTACATATGGGATATTAACATATATCAAACTATGAACCCCTTGTGAGGCCCAAGATTTGTCCAAAGTTTAAAGAATCAGCAATATGTCAAAATGCTTGCATATAAGTAAACCATATATAATATGACATTTCAGTTTTTGTGAATAATTAAAATGTTTTCCTTTGTAAAATTGGATCCCCAATGTGACCCCACCCTACTCCTCAAGATTTTGATTTAAACGAATATTGACTATACACTATCTGAGGTTGCTTTCACTAAAGTTACAGCTTTTCTAGGCAAAGGGGTTTTTAGAAGATTTTAAAAGATCTCTATATATTCATATGTAAGAATATGTCCTCCTTCCACGTTGTGACACTCTCCTACCCCCTTGGATCATGGTTTGAACAAACTTGAATTTTCCCTACCTGAGGATGCTTCCACACAAGTCTCAGCTTTCCTGGCTGATTTGTTTCTGAGAAGAAGAAAAAAAGATTTAAAAGATTTACTCTATATATTCCTATGTAAAAATTCGACCCCCCCCCCATTTTGGCCCCACCCTAAACCCAAGGATCAGGATTTGAACAAACATGAATCGATCCCACATGAAGTTGCTTCCACATAGGTTTCAGTTTTCCTGGCTTTTTTGAAAGAATTTTTAAATATTTACTCTATATTTTCCTTTGTAAAAATTTGACCCCCTATTGTGGCCCAACCCTACCCCTGGGGGTCCTGATTTTCACAATTTTGGATCAACACTACATGAGCATGCTTCGACATAAGTTTCAGCTTTTCTGGCCAAATGGTTATTAAGGTCTTCCGTTTCCAACGGAAGACCTTTCTATTATTGTGCTGGTTAAGATCATTCTTATTTTTTTTTTCCTAGACGCGAACTTTGAAGCTTCATATCTTGCTCATTTCTTAACAGATTTTGCTCAAATTTTCAGGGCTAATAGACTTTACAAAACACTATCTAAAACATATGATAAACTTTCTTCCGTTAACGAGTTATTTCCCTTTGAAAATATTTTAGGGCCTTTGGTTTCCAGACAAAGGCTCCGAGACTATATTAGCAGGGAATAAGAATCCAACGAATTTGAATAATAGAGGCATTGAAGTTGTGCACATCGGTTTTTGTTTTGGGATTTTGTATTTTCTTTAGAAAAAGGTAGGGGGTCAAAAACGGGATTCCAAAAAGTGCGAAAATTTACACATATTTTCCTTTGTATCTTTTAAACAAAAAATATTTTGTTAAAACATGTAGAATAAAAGTTGTGTAGAATTTCAAGGGCTTTCATTTGACACTATTGAAAAAGGGCTGGCCCCTTAAATAAGGGGCCAACAGCCCTTGAAACATTTTGCTTTATAACTCAAAAACGGTTAAGATTTCGACATGGCTGTCGCTGGAAAAGTTGTTCATTGGGATCTTATCAATGTCGTTACAATGTTATTTTGTTAGGGTATTGCGTAATATGAGTGTAAAAAGCTTTACTTGTTAACATGTAACTGTTTTCATTTGGCAAGTTAACGAAAAGTCTTTGAGTGTACAACTGACATAAAGTTATCTCAAAAAGTGTATCTGTTTATACAGGATGCTTTAATTCATTAAAAAAGGTTGTTTTTTTTTTTACAGTATATATGCTTTTATGTGAGGATTATAAGCCAATTTTGTTGTTTTTAGAGTGAAAGTCCTATAAAAACAATAAACACAAAATATAAACATTCTTTTTTTAGTAAGACACACATTACGAATTTAAAAAACTTCTTTGTTATACATATTAGTAATTATACTGCATGCATTTGAAATCTTTCTGGGATCTGAGCTGTGTGTGTATACCATTACGTAACCTATCCCTCGCCCGCGGCCGAGGAGATCGGTCGCGGCTGGACTACCCAGCCGTCAGCGATTATCTAATACACAAGATTCGCGTCTTCATATATGGGTTTATTTAGCCGCAAACACATAGAATTGTTTTAATTTTGATTACATATAAAAGTTTATTCTTTTTAAATTGAATTAAACGATAGAGTGTTAATTAAGAAATCGTGCTGTTGATTAATAAAAGCAGTGTAATTCCCAATTAGAAGCAACATCACACATAAATCAATGGTTGGTATTTATGTAAAAAAAAAAACTAGTTGTAATATATTTAAGTCATTTAAAAATACTGCTAGCTTTCTAAATTATCCTTGGTTCACCTATCCCTCGCCCGCGGCCGAGGAGATCGGTTGCGGCTGGACTACTTAGCGGTCAGCGGTTATCTAATACACAGGATTCGGGTCTTCATATATGGGTTTATAGCCGCAAACACAAGAACTCATCTGTTTTGATCTTATGTTATAGAAGTTTCTTCGTCTTAGAACGATAGAGTGTAAATTAAGAAATCGTTCTGAAATTTAATAAAAATATATTATTCCAAATCAGAAGCATCGTCAGTCATAGATCAATGTTGGTTTAGTAAGACTAAAAAGTTCTAAAAACTGTACAAATAATGTTTAGGATAAGCAAAAAAACCCACAAAGATTAAACCTTTAAAGACCGAGAAAATAAGATTCGCCTTCAAATTTATCTGGTCAGTGTACCCCTGTCAATCAACTGGATCGAGGCCTCAGATTGGATGATAGAAAATGCATGATTGTTATTCGTTTACTCGTCCTGTGTATACCATGTTTGGCGCTCGCGATGACCGTGCAATTAACTTTTGTCTTTTAATGCACACCTTAACGAAGAAACAACCTTCGACAGATTAAATTTTCTACTCTTGGAAATTGAAAGATTGAAGTAAAAATTTACTCGTACTTGCATGGTTATGTACCACACCAAACGCGCTGATCACCTATAGTCTATCTAAATCACGTGGCGCCGATCATCCATGAAAAATTTCTTTTATGATTAAAGATGTTTGGGAATAATTGAGATTTAAATAATTATATAAATAAATGAAATATTGTGTCTACGATTTAAAACGTTAGTTATCACATGTCTTTGAGAAATTTCCCTAGCCGAAACCGGAAGAGAAACAGGTACAGACAATTAACTCTGGTAAATGCGCAGCTGGTAGAATTATTGTGCACTGTAGCAGATGATCGGAGAAGTTATACAAACGTATGTTGCATAAAAGTTGCATTAGTATTTGAGTACGGTACGATGATCGTATATTGCATAATTGTTCAGTAAATCCCGTCGAAAACTTGTTCAAACAAACGAAAGATTTTGCTCATGTCGCTGGCGGTTATTCATGCCGATATTCATTTCAACGATTGACATTTAATTTGTTTTTCCTAGTACATAATTATATAAATATAATAATTTTCTAGATCATCGGAGAAACTCTGTTGAGAGCATTTTAACACGCGTGCATATAGACAATATACACAAGCGAGCATGTTTCCCTCGGGGCTTCACACCTGAACACCTGAAGTAAACCGGTTAAAAACCTCGGCCTCTAACGGGCATGATCGGTCCATTTAAAATCGACTTGTGTTCCAACTGAAGATTAATTTATGTATCCATGATTATTTTCGTTAATTTATGCTGAGAGTTTTTACAGACTTCGTAGAAAATAAAGGAAATTTTCATAGAGTTGCGCGCGCGCGCGCGCGCGCGCGCGCGCGAGAGAGAGAGAGAGAGAGAGAGAGAGAGAGAGAGAGAGAGAGAGAGAGAGATCATTATTTATCAGGGTGTACAAAGTAAAAATGAATTCGAAAAATTAAATATTCTCCGAGCGTTCAAGGCAGTCATAAAAAATCAAATCAAATTAAAATCAAAGTTCCGTGTTTCAATGTTACACGTATGCGGTAGGTGCTGGCACGATAAAAGAAATGTCCGGAATTGAGGGATTGGGTGATTTTTTTAAAAGAATATTCACATGAGTTTTAAACAAGTTTTGTTTTGATTCTAGCAATCACATAATCACTTTTGTACTACTTCTACATGGCCGTTTGTTTCATTATAAAAACGAATTCATTGCTGTGTTGACCAATCCTGCAAAGTGCTCATGCTGACTTTTTTTTTTCAAAACTGGCGAAAAGGAATCCAAATGTGGCGAATATCAATTTTTGGTGACCTATTGTGTGTAAAATTTTCCCATCCGTTCTTTTATTCGATCAGCCTGTGTTATTCTATCCAACATGCGACCAAAAATCTCGTGTCGCTTCAGCGCACACAGCTCAGAACATATATAGCCCCAGGTTATTTATGGCTGCAGATCATCAATTGATATGTAATTGAGTAAACACTTAGAAGGGTGCTTTCACTGCAGTGGTCAATTGTTAAACAATTAGATATCTAGTCTAATTAGAAGTCAGTCATCTTAATTCACGTTAAAGGTGCGAGATCGTAATCTGAGAATGGGGCTAATAAATTAAACTGTTGATCACGCTAAACTTCTATAGATATGAACAGAATAAAATATATATTATAAGTTAAAAGTTTTAAGTCAAAGATCTTAAATAAAATTGGTTCTCTGGATTAGAAGTTAGGAAATACGATTATATGATGCAATGTAGTCGGTCGCCATAGAAATCATCAGAGTACTGCAAGTGTCGACAGTTTTCTTATTTCTTTGAAAGACCATTGTTCACTTGGCTTACAAACAATAATATAGCGACATATTTTCCTCCCAAAAAATAAATGCACTTCTTAAAGTTATACTTAAGTGAGATAAATATGTGTTCATGGGGATTTTATTTATTTTTATATGAACATTAATTAAAAACACTTTATTGAAGCTGTGTAGTATGAGATAGTAATGCAACTTAATTGACTGAAAACCAAGCAGAATATTTTATTTTTACATCTGGCCTGTCAAAATAGGAGATTTTAAACTTGTAGCTTTTTAACTCAGAAATAATCTAGAACAAAAGAAATAATGTCTTAATGGCTTTTGCTCCTCTTCTTATTTATGTGTATGAGTCCATAAAGGTATTTTTGTTTTTGTTTCATCATATAAAAAAGTGTTGGTTTTTTTTTTTTACCTCAAACTTAAAACTGTAGAAATTCTGTATCTTAACTTTTCAAAAGCTTTGATACCTTACCACTTGGAAATCATGTAGTGATGCAAATTGTCAAATGTCAATGAGGAGACATCGTCAGAACCCACGGGTTTCCTATCCGTTATACTGCTTTTAAGGTAGTGTAACGGATAGAAAACTCGTGGGTTCCGAGTGCAAATGTACATACAATGCATTGGTCAATACATGTATATTTAAACAGTACAAAATATGAATAACTAACACATATACATGTATATGTGATTTGATAGAAATGATAGTAAAACATAGGTCGTTCTTTGTGCCGCACTACAGTGGCGAAAAGGATTTTTATACCCCCCCCCCCCCCCCGCAAACGAATTCGGGGGGTATATAGGAATCACCTTATATAGGAATCACATTGGAACTTATTACTTCACACAAATATTGCTTATGACCTGACGGTCTGTAATGACCTTGATGCAAGGTCATTTGGGCAAGGTCACTGGCAGGAAAAGTGCAAAATTCGTGTCCTGTCCATATCCTAGTTTCTTATGCAGAAACATTGGAAGTTCTTACTTCATACAAAGACTGATTATGACCTGAGGGTGTGTCATGACCTTGACCCAAGATCATTTGGACAAGATCAAGGAAACTGACAGGGAAAGTGCAAAATTCGTGTCTGGTCTATATAGCTTTTATGGAAAAAAAAGGTTCTAATTCACACAAAGATGGCTTATAACCTGAGGGTGTGTAATGATTTGTCCCAAGGACATTTTGGCAAATTCAAGGTCAGTGGAAGAAAAAATTCACAATGTTAATAGAAATGATCAGAAGCCAAAATTTGACACAAATATTAATTGTGACCTTAAATATGTTCTGACTTGAGCTTTGGTCATTTGTGCAACTCCAGTGTCATAATAAGAAATAGAAGCATCAATTATTTTTTAGTAGAGAAATACTTGAGTTATGATTTTTTCTTAGCGGGGGTATCATTTGTTAGCTTGCTCACAGTACCTCTAATTGATCCAGTGGGAGCACTGCTCCCCCTTCCTCGCAATCAAAATTTTCCTTAAATTGACATTAAGAAAATTGGATTTTGGGGCATTGTCCCCCTCCCCCCCCCCCCAACACACACACTTTTAAGGAGAAAGCAAAATTTTTTTTCGCAAATTTAAATCAAAAGCATATTAAACAATAGAAGATACAGCTGCCTCACAGCTTCCCCTCCACTACCACCACCACGGATTAGGACTTTGAAGATTTGCTTGTCAAGATTTCGGATAAATATGTTCCCTCTAGCCAAAACTATGCTGAGTGGCTGTATGGCCTAACGTTACACGGAGAGTTGTCCCTCCTGCTGAGCACCTCTCGTACAGCGCACCCTAAGGCGGGAGAAGGCGTCATCGTTTATTTACAATTTGTGTTCGTTTCAATTGTTTAATTTTAACACTGCCCTTATATAAATTATTCCCTTAGTAAGCAGTAGAACTGTAAGTATGAGTACAGGGAAATGTTTATCAGACATAACATTGTTTGTTGCATGCATTAGCGCAGTGGAATTTGTGTTGATTACACTTTGATATAAGGCTAGTCCCAGTTTGTATCTTGTAATCAGTTGTACATAACCGTATTTATCATTTTGTGTTTGTGTTCTGAATAATTATATACATGTACATATATGATTTTTTTTTTTAAATTATTCTAACCTGATGTAAACATGAAGTAAGTTAAACGGAGAACTTGCCTGGTATAAAAATAATACTTTGAAATTGAGCCTCGTTTTCGATTTTCTGAACGTACTATTATTATATTGACAGTCTAATCTGATTAAAACCACCCCTCTTCTAATACTGGTCAGGGTCTGATAGGCATCGACAACAGGTTATCTTTACAAGACCTTCACATTTGCATACAATCTAAATATACTTCTACTTACCAAAGGCATACCTTTATATGTTTAATGTTTAAGTGCATATCTTCAATACTTATTCCGAAGGTTACATATAAATGGACATGAATTAATTTGTCTGTCTCCTTTGAAGAGTTCCTGTTGATTTTCTAAAGCTCTGATTGGTCAGTAGTAATGGTCGTGTGAAAGTGACCTCCAATCAATACCTGTCAGGCCCTGACAAGTGCAAGGAAAAGGGGGTGGTTTCTATCAGACTGTTTGACAATCCTTTCTCGACTCGAAGCTGCAACGGAAGACCTCTTCGTTGCTTTGCAACGAACACGGCTCTAGTTGAGAAGAAGTTTTTGAAAATGTCAAAAATGTTTAATAATTCCAAATTATCTCCCCTTGAAAAAGTGCATGGTCCTTAATTTTCCTAATTTTGAATCCGCTTTGCCTAAGGATGTGTTGTGCCAAGTTTGGTTGAAATTGGCCCAGTGGTTTTGGAGAAGACGTCGAAAATGTGAAAAATTTACGGACAGATAGATGGACGGACGGATGGACGGACGGACAGACGGACGACAGACAAAATATAATCAGAAAAGGTCACTTTTTTGGTGTAGAAAAATTTATTCAGATTTAGAGTACATTCAATATCAGAAAAAAAATTAAAAGTTCAAGTATTTAATGTAGACGATAGAGTTTTTGTATGGTTTTGTTTTTGTAGTAAAAGTGCATTAAAGTATTACAGATATCTCTAGATAATACATGACACTTCCTTTTGCTGCAGAAAAAAAATATTCAGGGTGTCTTCTATCATAAGGTACTCTCCAATTACTTTGAAATAAGCACACTTGTTGACGCCTTTTCCTTCCTTAAGAGAAAACCGTAAATGTGGATCCGTAAATGACACCAGCTTTATGTTTCCCAGCGCCATCTTTATCTAGTTTTACATTGTATTTGCATTGTTTCTATAGAGTGCGAATGGTAATAGCAACCTCCAGAAAACTTGTAAAGAACCTTGCAGTCAGGACCTTTCTCTTGTTCAACTTCACAGGCAGCTAAAAAATGAAATAAAGTAAATATGTAAATAAATCATGAAACCTGAAACCACGATTTCTATTATAAATTACTTTCTTAAAGTTGCTTCTTTATCATTTGTATATCTATTCTATATAATTGATTCAAACAATTCTAAATCATGGTCACAAAGTGTGTAATAAAAATTCCCAGCAAATTTATTCCATTCTTGCCACATTCCGGAATATCACAGGTTTTCCAGCGGGTGTCTTTCTCTGTCGTGTAACACCACGGTTTTGGCTCTTCATCAGAGTTTCTACAGTAATTTTCTTGATTGCCGAGACTCTTGGTAAAAGAATGACTGTGTCTGCACAGATAAGGCCTGGTATGTCAGTCCTGACTTTGTTACTTTTTTGGTTCTCTAGCAGTTTTGTCCTTTTGGCTCCATAAGACATTCTTCAATTACAACAATATTCGAAATTGCCATTTTAATTCAAGTAATTATTTTGTTAAGTAATTGCATTTATGAGTTAACAAAATAAAATGGTTCATGAAATATAATTTCTTGGTTCCAAACGTTTCAAATATAAGGACAAATAATTACCGTCTGCTTTTCCTGGAGCTACTGTCTCTATTAAACAGTAATACAAATAATCATTAATTAATATGTCAAATTTGTTATTAAAGACAAATGTATTTTGATTGATGGTGTAAGTCATAATTGCTTATAGTTGCATATCTTGATATTCTGTTATATTATATTAGGATTACTAGATCATTTTAAAAAATCTGAAATATAAAAAGAAATGCATTTCAACACGCACTGCACTGAGGAATTTCACAGAACTCCCATCGAGTGTTGGGAACGGTGGTGTAGCACCAAGCGTGGGGTTTACTGTCAGGGTTACGAAGGTAGTTGTTTGGTAGGGGGGTAAATTCGTGTTTATGTGGTGTTTGAGACGTCCCTGTGTAATCACTACCATCTGCTGTCTTTACACAGTCTACAATAATGTAGATTCAAAGCTAGTATCATTGGAATAGTGTTGTTTGATTTTGAATTATGAATGAACAAGAAAAACGGGGCTATAACTACCTTCAACAGCTACTTCAAAATTAACAACTGGTTAAATCAAACGACTATGTACATCTTTAATTGAATTGAATATGCCAATGATATAAAAACTGTGAAATCATCATTGTTCGTGGGGGACCAATGTTCGTGGCTTTCGTAGATAACCCTTGCTCACGAATTTTCATCCCCCGAAGGTATATACAAGGATTTGTTTAATATTTATTTACGAAAGAGAACTTGCCACCGACGAAATTACGTCCCCACAAACCAAGAAAATTATCCATGAACGACCTCCACGTATAAAAATGATTCCACAGTATATATTAAATTAATATAAATTATCCAACTGCATTCATGGTGGTTGTAAATATTACCTTCTCTATAACAAATTTCCAATTCCCCACCGCATTTTCCAGACACCCAAATTTCATCACCATGTCTTCCGAAAGTTTGTCCGAGCTCGTATTCATCAGTGGGTACCTTAGTGTCTACATAGAGAATAAGCTCAGCCTTTGGCACAATGCAGACGGATCGTTCTTCATCGGCCGACGAACACAGTACTTCACCTTTTTTATCCTTACAAGCTGCTGTAGATTTCTTGCCTAAATGAAAAGGTAATTAATAAAACGACAAATCATGCATGCAGTAATATGAGTCAAAGGAAAAATAAAATAGAAACTGTTTAACTGATGTTTGAGGTTTGTCAACAACATACAATTTTTAATATCAGTATTAAAATTGCTTACTTGGTAATTTATACAAAGCGATTCTCCAAGATCCCCCACACCCTTGCTTGTTATTTCCTGAACAAGGACTCTTGCAATCATCATCTGAGATATTTGCAGAAGAATCCGGCATCTTCTTACCACACCAACATTCCTTATTCGCCTGAGCAAATAATCATACTTTAGACGCGATTTCTTATTCATTGAATTTATTCGAAGTTCATTTAGATGTAAATGTATAAAAAAATGTTTCGATTAATATATTTTGATAATGTATGCTAATTTATACCTCCAATCCATAATATTTCCCTTTTTCCTTTGTGCATATATCTCTGCAAGTCATCTTTTAATTTGATAACTTTATCAGGCAGAAGTCGTGGTGGGCCATCGTCTTGCACTCGCTGTCTGCTTTCTTTTCTCCCAATTTGTTTCCACAGAAAACATTCATTGCCAGCCTGTATGATTAGAATATTCCATCGGAAATAAAAAAAAAAACTGTTAGTGTTATTGCTACTTTTAGTGTATTTGAATATTTGCATGAAGCATCCAAAAATAATGCAAAAAAGTCCAATGACAACCAATAAAAAAATATTTATATTGCAAAGGAAGTATATCATTAACCAATAAAACAAGTTTTGCAAAAACATAAAAACCTCTGAAGACTTTTTGTGGTTCGACAAATATTTACATTGTCTATCAACAACTTGAATGAGAATATAAAACCACACCTGCAAAAACTTGTTTTCCTTTTAACTTTTTATATTTACCATACATTTTATAATAACAAAAACTTATCCCAATAACTTAAAACTTCAAAGATCTCTTAGTTTTCAGACTTTTAAGTTAGTTACATTTTTGTAACCAATAAATTGAGATATTTAAGTATTACACTAAGTACCCCTAATTTTTAAAACTATTGAACCTGCCTTTATATAAGACATTAATTTTGATACATTATATTGTCAAAACAAGTAGTTTTCTCTTTAAAACGGGCTTAAACGGGACGTTAAGTTATTTGTAATTTGGTTTAAACAACACATGACATTAGAAAAGAAGTTTTTTTTTTGCATAGGAAAAATGGCAGTACATTTACAAAGTTAGATAAGAACTGAAAATATTAAATTACAAAATTTTAGTCATTTACAATTTGATAAAATAAATTAACATTGAAATTCATACTGAGTAGATAGATAGATAGATAGATAGATAGATAGATAGATAGATAGATAGATAGATATGCATTAAATGGCAACTGAGAACCTTATCTTTTAAGGTTTTTTTATTTTAATTTGATACCTCCAGTCAGTATTACTGTGTGTCAGCTTTCAAGCATGTATTACGGCACGTTTCTACCGTCATTGAATTAGAAGACGTCTTCTTAGTATCAAGAGTCCTTGACCGGTGGTCAACATAACATCCAACGTAGTCTAAAAAAATTACCATACATGTGAAAACTATTATTTGTGACAGCATATATATTTGTGCAAGTATGCATTGCGTAAAATTATATAAATTGAATTTTTTAAACATTTACTTTCAAATAATTACTTATTTTGGTTACTTAAACTATTAGTTCCCTGTATATTGTGCAGTTGGTGACAATAGCACAAAATACATATTTATAGATTTCGATTTATTTTTCAAAATCGACCAAAAAACCTCTTAAAATACCCCGGCTAAAATTATTCGGAAAAATATAGATATTCAGAACAGCAAAACAAAAATTGGGTAAAAATGCGAAAGAGAAATTAAAGCAGGAAAATGAGATATGAAATTAGGACTCGGTTTTTAGGAAATCTAATAACAATGGCGGTATTGTTAATAATCACAAAAAATAATAAGAAATGTAACTCGTACACTTGAGGAAAAAAACTTTGCCAAAGTCAATAAAATTAAAACACATGTACCAGCCCAAGGATTTATATAATTTGTTTTATATAATATTTCATAGATGCCACTAGCTTGTTTTAGATTAAGTATTGGACAAATTGAGTGAAAAAAAAATCAATTAAAAAAAAAAAACACATAAAAAAGCACCATTACCGTTTTTGGATTACGTTTCTGAACAAAGGCAGCTAAAACAAAAAACACAAATGACACAAACACAACAAAACTTTATGATAAACGCGATAATTTCAATTTTTCTATAGTCCACTTTCCTTACTTATATAGCAATATACCTTCATCACCTGCATATGGTGTTTTTGTCTCTCAGTTAATTCGATATGCAAGGGCATGCTCTTCGTATGAACAGTTTGTAAGGCGAGGCAAGCTACTGACAAACAAGTTGATAAAACAGGACTATCAACAGGCTCGTTTGAAGTCATGTTTTCGTAAGTTCTATGGTCGATACAACGACCTTGTCAGCAAATACAATCATCCACTGGGTCGCATGCTGACTGACGTTTTTCATACTAATTGTTAGACCATAATTTATCACTTAATTGTCTACTGACTTTTCCGTTTTTTCCCGATTACGACAAAGAGCACACGGCGGTTGTGACCGGTCAGCAGAGGATGCTCACTCCTCCGAGGCACCTGATCCTACCTCTATCTTTTTGGAGGTCCGTGTTGCTCTGCTTTGATTTTGTATTTCGTTTTATGGATTTTTGAGATGGTTGACAGTTTGTTATTGTCGTTTTTTCATTTAGCTAATATTTCCATCGCAACTTTTCAAGACATTTTTATTTCTTCAATCGGACATAAATACATAATGTTACTTGTGAATGACTAACTTGGTTTGAAATTAGTGTTTTTATAAACAGCTATTCTCCAATCCCCGCCAGGAGCCTATTCTCTATTTCTCTTGCATGGTTTCATGCACTCGCTCTCTTTCATTTTTGTTGACTTTGTTAATTTATCACCACAGAAACACTCATTTGGAGCCTACAGAGAGAAATTTTGACATCATAAAACATTGAACGAAAAGGAAAGAAGTTAATGAAGCACTGTAAGTTTTTACTAATGGTTTTCCTTTTTGCTTAAGAAAATAAATTACTTGAAGGACTTAAGCATTTCTTCTGAAATCTTCTTTGTTTTTCATTTTGTGTTAGTCATTTTTTCGGATCAATTCCTACCTCTACACCGTAGTATTTGTACTTCAGACTTGTACACGTTTTTCTGCATATGAAGAAGACTTGGTATCCTCTTTGTTTAGAGTTCTGCTTCTTTGATCCAGAAAAATTGTATGCAACGAAGTTAAAAATCGAACTTGCCAATGTTTTTTTAAAAAAATGAAAAGAGTACGTTTTTTCTTAACTTGATTTTAATTTTCACTTGATAAATTAAAGCTATTACATGTTGTAAAACACATACCTTTCTTTACAATAGCAGCTGGAAAAAAATAAATGTTAGTAATTTTAAAAATGGGTAGATCAAGTATATTACATTTATATAAAGTAATAGATATATTTAAATTGTGCATCGAAACAAAGACCAATTTTGTCTTAGAGTATGAAGTTTAAATGTATTATGTTGATTTTTATTATAAAATCTTTTCATAACTACGCGAAAATACATATTGAAATGAATTAAATTGCTCGTACTTGGTTTAAAGTTCGGGTTTTTCTAGATAGCGACTCTTCTTCCACCCCGCCCGCCTGCCCTCTATTCCCTTTACAAGGATCCATACACTCACTATCCTTCTTTTTATTAGACTTCGTTAATTCGTTACCACAGAAACACTCATTAGTGGCCTGTAAACATAAGGTAGTTTTTAGTTTACCTAAACCGAAGGTTCAGATGAGCTTTTCTGATCCCCCACTGTCCGGCTTCCTTCCGTCCGTCTGTCTGTGGGTTTGTTCGTCGGATATTTTGAAATGTTTTACTGTTTTGGACTTCTTCTCTTGAAAACTGGGCAAAATATAATAAAACTAGGTACAAATCATCCTTGTGATAAGGAGATTCTGAATAAGTAAAGTGAAGGGAAACGCCTATAAAAAGGGAGATGATCAAGAAACAGTAAAAATAGGGTGTGTCTTAAAAAATCTTCTTCTCAAGAATTACTGTACCAGAAATGTCAATATTTACACCAGACTTGTGTATATATTAAAAATTGCAAATTTTCAAAACCGTGACCCCCTCTTCAATACTGGGACCCAAAGAGAGGTTCAAAGTTCAACATTGAAATTTAGGGAAAATGTTTAAAAATTGTCTTCTCAAGAACAACAATGCAACAATTTGTGATATTAATATTAATAGGAGCGCATCCTTAGATAGTGTAGATTGTAAATTGTTAAAACCGTGACCCCCAGATCAAGGTTTAACATAGAAACATATAGAGAATTGTTTTTTAAAAATGCTAAAGTTTGTAATATTGTTGTACAAGTATGAACAGGAAGTGTAGATTTTATTAATCTCGTTTTAATTAAACTTTACAAAAGTAACCTTTTCTTTTGATGTGGTTCATTTCGGTATGACGATCGCAGGCATTGTAGAATTCATAAGCCACAACACAAAATTGAGAATCGTGCAAAATTCAATTTCAAAATAAAAACCAGGAAAACAATTGCAGGACTTGTTTCTCCTCGCTTTTTATCATCAAATATAAAAATCGTTGAGGAAAGGTAAAGTTTTGGTATAATAAAATAATAATATGTAAACGTGCTTTATTTCCATTTTTTTAACAAAGACAAGTCGTAACTGTGTAACTCGAAAATATAAAAACAATCAACTTCTATATATTTTCTATTAAAATATAACATAGTTAGGGTCTTCATCAAACAAATTATGAATTTGCCGTAGACGTATGAATAGTTATATATATATTAATTATCCTCCAATTTATACTAAAAAATAATCTCTTTGTTTATAGCAGACCCCTGCTTCAGTGATGGATTTTAATGAAGTACAGAAAAGGTTTCTGTAGCCCAAGGAGATTTAACTATGGAGCTAAATATTTATTGCGTCGCAAGAAAAGTTTAACGTGTCGTTTGAACACATTGAAATGTCCACGAAAAATAAGGCCTTGAGTTCAAATATTCTAAATTTGTTTACAAAAATTTGAAAATCAAGCTTTATAGTTATAATGGAAAGAAAAAACCCAGTTATTCACATTGAATTGTAATTCAAATACATTAAAAAGAAATTATTTCATGATTGTATATCCAAACTTACCAATACTCAGTAGACAAAAGCTAAAACACACGGAGAGTTGCATTGTTGACACTCTGAGGGTACCAGTCGGTGGGTAGAGTTATATACTGGGTTTGTCATTCGGAACAATTTGGAAAAAGGTTACAAACACTCAAATCTTTACCCTGGTTGAATTTCACGCATTGAAGGGGATATCTGATTAATGATAATGTCAGACGGTAAATAATGAAATGTGTCCATCTTTTTATAAATATAAAACATTGCTCTCTTTGGTATAATCGATCATGACGCAGTATAATGATGGCTTACAACTATAAGGGGAAGTTAAAAAAAAATGGACAACATTAAGACTTATTTTTGATATACTAGCATTAATTTTAATATTGCATAGATAGTTGGCCACTGGGCTCAGAGTTTGACAGGTTAGGAGTTGGTCTACGAATGATTCGATGAATTGTTTAACACATACTACAAGCAAATTAATAAAAAGAAAATTGAATAGAAAGCTGATTGAAAAAGTCTCCTGGTTCTGAAACTTTTTACTGACACAGCGGTATGAAATCAATTTTCATTCAATGGTTTGTTCAATAAACATTGATTCAGCCGCCACTCTAATTAATGGATTTCTTAAAAATTAATGATGCAAACCTCTGAACTTGATACGGCTGTCTAACAAACTCTGCAACAGGTGTCTCCAATAAATCGATTTGGAGGTATAAGTTGGCATACATTATCAAAATTAAACAATTTAAACAATGAAATGACTTCACAGTATCAGTCTGCACAACCTGAATACTAAGTTTTTACACGTTTTTACTATAATTGTCCACTTTTCTATTGTCATTTTAAAAAAAACAAATAATAATGAAATGCATATTTTCATAGTTTTTATGTCTCTTCTAATTAACAAGTGTGTAAGCGCATAATCTGTTAATCAAACAAAACACAAACACTTGCATACGGTCAGCTTGATTTTTTAGTGCAATAGATTTTTAACATCTAACCACGATATTTATACCGCATCGATATCATCGTTTTGGTCTACAAAAGAGAAAAATTTCAAAACTAATAAAACATAAAACTAACAAAAGTGTTACAATTTACCAAGGAAGAATAAAGAGTGGACACTGTATTTCAATGCAGCGAAATATTAAATCGCATAAAAACCTGCAATTGTACATCAAATACAAAGAATTCGTGTGTTATATAATAAGGCAGAAATAGTAAAATAGAATCAATAAAATCTATCATCCTCTGTTATTGACCTCCTATATTATCCTCCGTACTGTTCTCTTAGGCTTATGTCACGTGACAGAAGAGTATATAAAGCGGAGACAGTACGCCGAGAGGCATTCTTGGCGTTGTAGTTGACGATAAAAGACCGGTAACGTTAACATGGGGTATTAAGCGATGCTTTACAGGCCTGAAAATTCATTTGAGACATGTAAATGAAGCTTAATACCATGGTTATTGTCGACTTTAAGATAGTTCTAATTTAATCGGTAGTGTTGGTTTACTAATGCGCTCTAGAGGAAGAAAGGGTTGAAATGTACATGTAACTGATTTGAATTTGTGTTTGAGATAAATGATCAATTTTTGAAAGCTTTGGTAGGGCCGAATAAAAAAGAACTGAAAACGTTGCAATAAGTTTATCCATTGTACCCAGTAATAATTCTTCTTCACTGACATGTCCATTGACCTCAGCACTCATTTGTTATTTTTTTTTTATTATATGCATATGCTTGAAATCAACATGTTTAAAAGAAAACAAGATATTACAAATACTTGAGATGTTCTTAAGTCCTTAAACGCAGGATACATTGAATTTGCCTTTAATGATTTTAATTAAGGTATACTTATACGTTTAAAAAGAGACTAACAACAGAGCTGGAAGATTTTAATACTCATTGGAAGTTATGTTTGATAGATGTTATTTAATGAAGAATATTATTTTGTTTTGTAAATAATATGTTTATTAATTCAATTCTATTTTTTAAAAGTATGCGTTTGTATTTGTATGAAATTAAATGCAGATTATAATTGAATAATAATTCAAATAACAATGTTTTCGACAACGGAAGCCTAAATGTAAGTTAGTATTCCCTACAACCTGTCACTTATGTTTTGTCACAAAATGAAGTTTGAAATATATTTTGGAAATTTGTTATTTAACACATTTGTTTGTCTAACCTTGAGGCGCAGTAGATAAAGCCTTAAAGAACTGACCCAAAGATTCCGAGAAAATAGCAGAGACTTTTGATCGTATATCACAAATATATTGAATTTTGTGTCCTCTTCAAATCGTACTTATACTAGAATATAAAACCCTTAACATTTTCAAATTTTAAAAAATACTACTGAATTCAACACTTACAGATCTGCGCACGTTTTTCTGCATTGTCATTGATGTAGATGTGCTCATCTTTTTGTTCAAAGTTCAGGATTCTTAATCCGTGTAACCCATGTAACAACAAACAGAGTCTGTGAGAAAATTCTGCTATGTATATCTGTTTCAAATAAAAAATTGAAATAAAAACAATAAAAGACTTCCGCTCCAAGAGAATACGCATCTTTGCTTTACAAATCTATAGAAAAAGTCCATTGAAGTTTTACAGATATCTCTTAATAATACGACATGACACTTCCCTTTGCTGCAGAAAAATTTATTCAGATTTGAATAACATTCAATATCAGAAAACAAATTAAAAAGTTCAAGAATTCACTGTAGACGATAGAGATTTCATTTCACTAAATTCCTAACATCCATGGGCCAGGGTATCCTCTATCACAAGGTACTCTCCAATTACTTTGAAATAAGCACACTTGTTGACGCCTTTTCCTTCCTTAAGAGAAAACTTTGTGGATCCGTAATTGACATCTGCTTTCAGTTTTCCAGCGGCATCTTTATCTAGTTTTACACTGTATTTGCATTCGTTTCTATAGTGTGACTGGTAATAGCAACCTCCAGAAATCTTGTAAAGAACCTTGCAGTCAGGACCTTTCTCTTGTTCAATTTCACAGGCAGCTAATAAAATAGACAAACATGTGAATTATGAAACTAGAAACTACGATTTTTATCATTTTCTAAAAGGTGATTCCCTTAATTATATGTATATTTATTCTATATAATTGATTTAAACAATTTTAGGTCACGATCGCAAAGTGTGTAATAAAAATTCCCAGCATGTTTATGCTATTCTTACCACATTCCGGAATATCACAGGTTTCCCAGCGGGTGTCTTTCTTTGTCGTGTAACACCACGGTTTTGGCTCTCCATCAGGGTTTCTACAGTAATTTTCTTGATTGCCGAGACTCTTGGTAAAAGAATGACTGTGAGGCGTCTGCACTGACCAGGCCTGGCATTTCAGTCCTGACTTCGTTACATTTTTGGTTCCCTGGTAGTTTTGTCCTTTTGGCTCCGTAAGACATTCTTCAATTAAAATAATACTAGAAATTGCCATTTTAATTCAAGTAAATATTTTGTAAAGAAATTGCCAATATGAGATAACAGTAAAAATAGTTCATAAAATTTATTTTCTCGGTTCATAGCGTTTTAAACATGAAAAAAAAAATTACCGTCTGTTTCTCCTGGAGCTGGTGTCTCTATTAAAAAGGATGTACAATTAATAATATAATTCATATTCAATCATATCATCAAGTTGTGTTTGTCATAATTGCTTTTAGTTGCATATCTTAATATTCTGTGATCTTATCATATGATTACTCAAATTCCTTTTTTAAAAGATGCCAAAATATATGAAGAAATGCATTTCAACACGCACTGCACTGAGGAATTTCACAGAACTCCCATCGAGTGTTGGGATCGGTGGTGTAGCACCAAGCGTGGGGTTCACCGTCAGGGTTACGACAGTGGTTGTTTGGAAGGGAGGTAAATCCGTGCTTATGTGGTGTTTGAGATGACCAGGCTTGACAAGTTTTACCGGATTTGGTTTTATTCCACGTCCCCGTGTAATCACTACCATCTGCTGTCTTTACACAGTCTACAACAGTGTAGTGGCAAAGCTAGTGTCACAGGAATAGTGTTGTTTGATTTTGAATGATGAATAAACAAGTAAATTGAGTACTATATAATTACCTTCAGAAACGTCTTCAACAGCCACTATAAAATAAAAAATGGTTAAATAAAACGACTACATACATCTTTAAGGGAATTGAATATGCCAATGATATAAATCATATAATAAACTAATATAAATTATCCAACGGCATTCATGGTGGTTGTAAATATTACCTTCTCTATAACAAATTTCGAATTTCCCGCCGCATTTTCCAGACACCCAAATTTCATCACCATGTCTTCCGAAAGTTTGTCCGGGCTCGCATTCATTAGTGGGTACTTTAGGGTCTACATAGAGAACTAGCTCAGCCTTAGGCACAATACAGACGGATCGCTGTCCATCGGCCGACGAACACTGCACTTCACCTTTTTTATCCTTACAAGCTGCTGTAGATTTTTTGCCTGAATGACAAGGTAATCAATGAAATGATAAATCATGCATGCAACAACATGAGTCAAAGGAATAAAAGACAGGAACTGTTTAACTGATTTTTGATTTTTGTCATAAAAAATATTGAAATAGTAATATAAAAATGCTTACTTGGTAATTTATACACAGCAATTCTCCAAGATCCCCCACAACCTTGCTTGTTATTTCCTGAACAAGGATTCTTGCAATCATTATCCGATGTCTTTGCAGAAGAATCCGGCATCTTTTTACCACACCAACATTCCTTCTTCGCCTGAACAATTAATCATACATTAGAGGGCGATTTCTTATTCATTGAATTTTATTTGAAGCTCATTTAGATATAAATATATAAAACTTGTTTAAATTGTTAGATTTTGATAATGTATGCCAACTTATACCTCCAATCCGTAATAATTCGCTTTTTCCTTAGTACATATGTCTCTGCAAGTTTCAACCGTCATCCCATCTTTTAATTTCGTAACTTTATCAGGCAAAACTCGTGAAAGGCCTTTGTCCTTGAAACATCCCTTGTAACCTTAGAAAAAAAAACCCCACATGTCAATGATAATAAAAATGTTAATTTATGTTATGACAAAGAATTTGTGCAACTATACTTTAGTTGAGGGTACGTACCTGTTTTAACAATAGTAACTGAAAACGAAAGCAAAATATTACATTACTCATAAACCAATAGGCGCAGTAAAAATAAACTACAAATATTACCAAACATTTCTGAATCAAAAAATCATAGTTTAATTATCTTTTTCACCCTGTCGATAAGACTACTCACGTGGGACAAATTCTGTGTTTTTGTAGACTGTTAGTCTCCAGCTGCCGCCACAAACCTGTTCCTTGTCTCCAGTACATGGCGTCTTACACTCGCTGTCCGCTTTCTTTTTTCCCAATTTGTTTCCACAGAAACATTCATCACCAGCCTAAATGCATGCAAGTATAACATTGCATCAATAATACAAGTTTCTCGTGATGACGCGACTTTACAATGTACATGAAACATCCTAAAATATTGCAAAAAAGTAGTCCACTTTTTGCGACAAATTATTTAAGAATATGCCTACCAATAAAACAATATTTCAACTGCCAAGGAACTTATAGTATTGACCAATTTAAAAAGTTTTGAAAAACACCAGAACACATCTTGCAATACTTTGGGGTTCGACAAACATTTACATTGTTTTCCTATAATTTCAACTAGAATATCAAACTATAGATGAAATGTGGTGATAACGAACAGTGTTCAAAATCGAAAGTCCGAAGGAAAAATACAAAACATGAGCAGGGCAAACACGCACCTCAACTTAAATTAGAGATACCATGGAGGAGTGAGAATAGGTAAAATATGTTTCTTTTAACTTTTTAAAGTCTGTTTTTAAGACCTTTTTAAAAATAGGGGGAGGGGGATCATCACAGAAATAAACTCTTTTCCAAATATTACATGATTTAGATATATTTAGGTCAAGATACATATAGGATATCTATATTGTGTGATTTTATATTTGCTTTATCCAACGAGTTGAAATGGTGTATATATTCGCGAGGCTTGCCGAGCGAATATAACCATTTCAACGAGTTGGATAAAGCAAATATGAAATCACACAATTATAGATGTTCTATTTATCTCATACAATTTGATTTACATTATGAAGCTTTTGAGACAGCCCCTAATATGACCCGAATTGATTTTTTTAAAGATTAAACGATGATGCAACGTTGTGTTATGCGGTTGTTGTGACCTTGCGCAATACAATTTAGTGCGTCATTTCGGAGATAAATATAACTGTTTTAATGTAAGGTTTCACTGAAATAAACCTTGAAATAATTTTTTATCTCTAAATAATTTTTCTTAGATCTTAATCACTTAATTAAACGGAAATACTGATCAGAAGACTTGAATAATCAAGTTTGTTGACATAAACAAAGTTGCGAATGCTCGTTAGTTTGAATTGACTCGAACGAGAAACAGTTGTTGATGTTTTATAAAACGAACACTAGCCTAATGATTCGAAGTTGAAAATATTGAATAAGGATGTTTACTGCTGGTGAAATAAAAGTCTTGGGAGACATTATTTCGGTAATTTCTTGTATAGAAACACAACCAAAGCGTTGTTTTCATCGCGTCGTCAGAATGAACTCCTTGATAGCTAACGTGATTTGCAGTTTTATAAACTTCACAGTTATGTGTTTTCCTTTATATTTGTAATTTAAATCTTCGACAAAATCCATTTTAAATCAATTTTTGGTAGTAAATATAGCTATGTGGAAAATACTAGAAAGTCTTCGAAAATAGGTCACTGAAGCATTGAAGCGAGGGGCTGTTAAAAATAGTTCGGACCGGAAGTATTTGATAAAGCATCACCCGTTTGATAAAGCAAAGGTTTATCACACGGGTAGTATACACCACACGTATGAGATAAATTTCTATATTCATTGAACTCAGATATTAGCACTATTATGCTAAACAGACTAAGTATATAACAGAAGAATTGCTGGCAAATCACTGGTAAACTGTTCACTAATAACTCATGTTACTAAATTTAGGTAATATGGAATTTGGAAAAAGTGATTTCATATTGAGTTTTGATAAATGTTAAGAGTACATTAAAGAGTGGATGTAGCAATTGAGAATCATATCATATAATGTGCTCTTTACGTTGATACCTCCAGTCCATAGTACTGTGTATCAGCTTTCAAGCATGTTTTTTGGCACGTTTCTACCGTCATGGAATTAGAAGATGTCTCCTTAGTATCAAGAGTTCTTGACCGCTGGTCAACATAACATCCAACGTAGTCTAAAAATTTCACTATACATGTGACAACTATTATTTGTGAAAGCATTATATTTCTATTTTATACATTGCGTAAAGTTATATATATTAAATCTTGTAAACATTTACCTTCAATCAATTACTTATTTTAGCAACTTAGACTATTGGTTCCCTGCATAATTTGCAGTAGTTTTCAATAGCACAAAACATTATTTCATGTTTTTCAATTTATTTTTCAAACTCGACCAAGGAAAAACCCGCTTTGAATAACCCCGGCTAAAATTCTGAAGTTCTAAATAATCAAGAAATCGACAACAGCATCACGGAAAATTAAGTGAAAATGCGGAAGATAATGAAAGCAGGAAATGAGATTTAAAATTTCTAAAAATATAACAACAATTGCACCTTTACTCGTTATTGTTCATAATCACAAAAATAGATAAAAATAATAATTACATTTAGAGAAAATCTATGCTAAAGTCAAACCAAAAATTATCAACTTTTTTCTCCAAAATGGCATTGATGTCAATAACCTCATTTAGATTACGGGATAAAATCAGGTAAGAATTTAATCAATCCAAATTATTTTTTGATGCAAAAATCGAACAAAACAGCACCGAAACCACTATACTTTAGTTTACCTTTCTGAACAATGGCAGCTGAAAAAAGAACACAAATTACATTTAGCAAATATTTCCATCAGAACATTTCAAAATTATTTTAGTGCCCTGAGGGTGAAACCGGAGGGACTATAATCATGCTCGCGGTTTGTTAGTCACTCTGTTCCCACTTTGTTTTCCAAACTTTTTATGCTATGGTTTGGCAAATTTATTTCAAACTTTCTGTATAGCTTGACAATGAAGCCCTACAGATAAAGCATAAATATTTTACTTTTAATTAACAAGTATTTATATAACTAATTTTAAATTCTTATTTACGATCAGGTTAGATAAAGGCTCTAATACATTGAATGTGAGAAAAGAGAAGACGGGACTTTTCCTTGCAAATCTTCCTGTACCATTCCATCGAAGAAAACAATTATCGCTCATCGAGTTTGACTTGCGGTACTTTTTATCCACTGGTTTTAATGTTATTTTTTTTTTAACTCCATCGTATTCATAACCGGGTTACTACTGTTACGCCGGTGCGTCTATTCACCCACATGGACCGAAATTAACCCAAATGGACCCAGAGATGATAAAAAAAATTACTTTTAAGTGATCTGTTTTTCTTTACCAATCGGGTTTGTCCTTTCAAAAATCTTTAACCGAATTTTTTCCATAAGTATGTAAAACGGCAATGGTTTCAAAACTGGAGGAGGGGGGGGGGGTTGTCAGTAGGGAACATGTATTGTTATGCGATACTCTAGGAATGCTTGTTATTTCTTAGAATTGGGGAAAATATGTTTACTGTTCATGACTAACTTGGTTTGAAATAAGGGTTTTTGTAAACAGCTATTCTCCAACTCCCGCCACAAGCCTGTTCTCTATCTCCTTTGCAAGGACTCATGCAGTCGCTCTCCTTCATTTTAGTTGACTTTGTTAGTTTATCACCACAAAAACATTCATTTTGAGCCTATAGAAAAATTGAGACATCATTAAACATTATACAAAAATAAAAGAGTTAATGAAGTATTGTAGGTCTCTACTGATTGTTTCCCTTTTAGTTATACATTTATACATGTAAATAATAAAAATTTCTAATAAATTTTCACCTCTACACCATAGTATTTGTACTTCAAACTTGTGCATGTTTTTCGGCATTTGTCTACTGTCATTGAGGAAGATTTGGTATCCTTCTCGTTCAAAGTTCTGCTCCTTTGATCCATATAACAGCCGACAAATTCTAGAAGTATTGGTTTGCATCGAAATTACAGTATTTTAAATGTGATCTCAAAAACGAAAAGAAAATATTTTTCAAACTTGTTTATAACTTTCAATAGATCAATTATGACTTACATATTATATAAAACTTACCTTTCTTTACAATGGCAGCTGAAAAAAATGATATCGATGAAATGATTTATTAAGTATAATTTAATCATAGATATCCTTACATTGGATACTTCAATATAAGCCCTTTTTGTCTAAGAGTACTGTTTAAAATATTTCATGTTGTTTATCATAAAACATTTTTTAAAATCTCAAGATTGTTCACAGCGAAAATACCTTATAACTGTTTTTATGCGGGTACAATTTTTTTCAAAAAGGTACAAATAGGTACATGTATTTTTGGTGATTTTAATTTTTGCGATTTCACACTGACTCTAAATTTCAATTTATACAGTGGACGGTTATTAAATTAACCAGACTATAGTCATAAACGAACCTAATTTAAGTCATTGTATTCGTGTATGTTAATTGATATATGTGTCAATTCACGTAATGCGTCATAGCCATCCGTTACCAGATATGCTATTTTTCACAGTATCTGATGATTTCTTCAACAACAAAAATAATCTATGCTTCAAACAAGTTTATATCATTGATCAAAATAACTGTCACTTGCTTGAAAAATTGCAAGATTCACCAATACACTTCTGACATATTTTCACATTTGTTTGTTTCTTATGCTTCTGGTTTTGACTTTATTCAATAAAGCATTCATAAGACTGATTGTTTTCAATAACACCTTTAAAGAGGTGAATCAAATAAACAACAAAACTGTGTAAAAAAAAAAAAACCCACTCCAATTTTCTTTAGTTTATTAAGCATAATTTCCGAGAGCGGTGTCACTTGACAGGTGAACAGGAAAAGTATTTAAGCCACGTGTGGTGAGGCGGGACAAATCCTGTCTGGCCAGCACTGTCGGTAAATATCAAAGTGATTTGTGAAATAAGTCTGTTTATACAAGCTACTCATGAGATTCTAGCATGTACAAAAGATGTGAAACTCAATTGACAGGCGTAATATTGTATTAAGCTGGGTGCACATTTTAAGCTATTATAATAAGCGATGTAATGTACAATAATGAATTAAGAAATGCTTTCTGTTTTGAAATTTAAAATATTATGATAAGTGAATTCTATAATTATATTAAACAGGAACCCGTTTTACGCAATGAAGAATTAAATTGAGATTTTACAGAGGGGTCTTGCAAAGGAATTTTTACAAGCAATTTTTAATTTAATTTCTGTGATTTAATCTTTTTTGCGATTGAGATTGCGATTCTACCGCAGAATTTTTCAAAAAATAGCACCCTGCAGAAAAATCCAGTTATACGGTATACATTTGATTGATCTAAATTGACCGTACTTGGTTTAAAGTTCGGGTTTTGATAGATAGCGATTCTCCATCCACCTCCGCAGGCCTGCTCTCTGTCCCCTCTACATGGATCCATACACTCACTATCCTTCTTTTTATTTGACTTTGTTAATTTGTTACCACAAAAACACTCACGAGAGGCCTGTAAACATAAGGGTTGTTTTCGTCTCAAATTATTTGATGTATGAAAACCAAAAACAGTGCATTTCTATAATTGATGCCTAATAAATATAAGAGTAAAATAAGAGTAAGAACTTTTTTATTTACCTCGACACCATAGTATTTGAATTTGCTGTCCATGCACGTCTTTCTGCAAAGATCAACCGTCATTGATGGAGATACTGTTGTCTTCTCGTTCAGTGTCCTCGAGTACTGATCAACGTAGCAGCCCTTGTAATCTAAAAATAATTCCGGTAAAATATTACAGATATAACGTTCAGCTTTCCATATGTCCGATATAAATATGAAATAACTGTAAACCGTAAAAACAAATCCCTTGAATGGGCAACAAAAAGAGCAAAAATCTAAATGTCACTTTCTAAACCGATGCTGGCAACAGATTAGAGTGAAAAATCTAAACATAAAGTAAGAAAACAAACAAAAAATGCAGAGAACTTCTGTATCTTTATCTTAATTAAATGATCTTCAAAAGTCATACCTTTCTTCACTATAGCAGCTAATGGAAAGAGAAACAGTTTAAGCTTAGAATATTCATTCCACCCAATAAATTTCATTAATCGTTCTGAAAAAAAAATAATTAGACCTCAAATGTTACTCACTATGTCTGAAGGTGGGGTTTTCGTACACAGCCAGCCTCCAGCTGCCTCCACAGGCCTGGTGCGTGTTCCCCTTACAAGTATCTGTACACTCCCCGTCAGCTACAACAACCTTCTTCGTCAGTTTGTTACCACAGAAACATTCATCCCTTGTCTGAATTTTTAGAGAAATCAAATATTCATTTAATAAATAATGTGGTTTTAATGCGTTTTAAATATCTGTGGAACACAGAATGCGTTATGGAGGATTTATTTTAGTACGGTATATAACTCTATAAAGTTGTTTTAAGGAAGTGTTAATTGCATTTTAGATTTGAATTTACCTCAAGACCATAATATTTCATCTTCAAAGAAATGCATTCTTTTCTGCACTTATCGACAGTCATCGTTTTCAAAGATATCTTTTTTTCAGTGAGAGTTCGGGATTTTTGGTCTTTATAGCATCCGACAAAATCTTTAAAAAGATAAATAAATTGTATATAACAGATAAACAAAAAATAATATGAAATGTGAATAATTAAATTTAATTGCTACTCACCTTGCTGAACAATATTTGCTACAATAAAATAATATTAGAATTAGTAATGGAGTAAAAAGTTTTGATATTCATTAGAGATTAGTTTTTTTGTACATAGGTTATTGACGTTTTTAAATTTGCAAATATTTTTAACAAACCCTGTCATTTATGACAAAATACCCACTCTTATAGTTCTTGTTTTTGTACACAAGCACTCTCCAATGGTCTCCGCAACCCTGTTTAATGTTTCCGTTGCAAGCCATCAAACATTCAGATTTGTCTTTTTTATTTATTTTGGTAAGATAGTTTCCACAAAAACATTCTTTCCCAACCTTTCGAAGTGAAACAAAGAAATATTAAACATATTCTGGCATTTGCATATTCTATGTGAAAATTAAATACCTACGTATGCTGAAAATGAATTCCGACAGATTGTCAGAACTGTTAATCTAATATCAAACAAGGCACTATTGATAGATTATAAATGAGTTTTGAATTGCTACATTTTTTTTACCTCTAAACCAAAATATTCAGTGTTCTTCTTCATACAGATTTTTTGACATTTTTCAATGGTCATTGATTTTGACACTGTTACTCCTCCATTTAAGGTACGGGAACGTTGGTCTTTAAAGCATCCGTGTAAATCTGTTTACAAGAGCGATAATGATAACACTTGAAAATATATATTGCCCTAATTATAACATATAAATAATGCATTGATGTGTCGAGCCACCTTAACATGAAATATGCGATACACTTATTACTTACCTGTAGTTGAAATCTTTGCTGCAAAATCAAGGTTAGTTCCTTACATAATATCTTAAAGCGAATTTATAAAAAGTAAATATGGATTCAAATGTCATTTTATTTGATAAAATTTTCAATTTTATAAAAGTAACTTTGATAATTGTGCGTGGCAGTACTTGAGAACTTGGTGTTTTCGTAAACAGCCAGTCGCCAGCTCCCGCCACACCCCTGGGATTTGTTCCCATTACATGGACTACTACATTCTTCCGTATCTTTCTTCACTGTCTTTGTCAGTTTGTTACCACAGAAACACTCTCTGGTTGCCTGGTAGAATAAATAAATCATCTTTCATCAATTTTCTTCTTTTTAATGATGTATCATTTTGTTTTAAATATCTTATATGCACCATCTTCGTATCGAAATTTTGTTTACGATAAATCTAATTCAAAAGAGATTCTAATTGGTGGCTAGGCGTTTTAAAAAGTAAATAAGCCCTAATGGTCATTAACTATGAAATATTGTCAAAAGAGTATACTGTAATACACTTGAAAGACATTATACGATTTTCTTTTCAAAACTACGACCTGATTCATAATCATTTCCCCTTTAACACACACACGATCTCTCTCTCTCTCTCTCTCTCTCTCTCTCTCTCTCTCTCTCTCTCTCTCTCTCTCTCTCTCTCTCAGGATACGGATATGTACATTAAAAAGGGTTTTAAAAAATCGCTAGTTCATGGTCAAGTTCAAATGAAATAGCACATACCTATATGCATTTATAATTAAAATAAAATAAAAGTGTCATCGTTAATGGCTAATTGTTCCTACCTCTACGCCGTAGTATTTGTAATTCTTATTATGACAGGTTTTTTTGCATTTTTCAACTGTCATTTTTGACGAGGATGTGGAATAATCTTTCAAAGTTCTGGATTTCTGGTCTACGTAGCAACCCTTAAAATCTAAAATCAGGATATGAAGCGAAAAGTTTGGTTTCGTCTACTAATGTTCATAAAAATACATGTATATAATTTAGAGGAAAGACAGGTTTCAAAACAGCATACCTTTGTTTACGACATTTGCTAAAAAAAGAAAAAGAATTGTCAAATTAGATATCATATGGGAGTCGAGCAATCAGAAACAACAAAATAATGAGAAAAAAGAGCAAAATTGTATGCCTAATACTCTGTTTAAATTCAATGGCGTAAGAGTTGCAGCTAATTTTGTTTCATTCTTTGATTATTCACCACACGTACATGAGTATTTGGTGTTATTGTATATCAGAACTCTCCATCCGCCCCCGCATGCCTGGGATCTGTCTCCTTTGCACGGGGTCATACACTCCTTGTTTGGTCTTTCGTTGTGTTTTGTCAAATAGTTACCACAGAAGCACTCTTGCCCAACCTGCATGGTAAATGAAAGTTACAATGGGCGATATCTATTTATAGAAAGTCTTCTTAAAAAAAAGACCAATTCCCGAAATAACCAAGTATACAGGCGTTACCTCTAATCCATAAAACTTTTTGTTTTCCTTTACACAACGGTTTTTACACTTTTGAAGGGTCATAGTACTTGACTTAGATACACCCCCATTGAGGACTCTATCCCTCTGGTCGATAAAACAACCAAGGAGATCTACCAAAAGAGAAACATCTATGTGTATAATATTTGTGTAAAAAAAACATACCTAGATCATCTATTGTTGAACAAGAAGAAGTTTGCAAACTAAGATTAAAGTTAAATCGTTCATTGAAGTGTGTCCATTTTTTGAACGTTGTTTATTAGAGATTATTATTATTATTAAAGACTTACCATGCGATGAAACAGCAGCTGAAAGAGAATTTCAAAACTAGACTTTATGATAACATACTATATTTACATTCACTAAGAATATTTTCCTCTATTTCTTACGAATATTAATTGTAATTTTGCATGCATGACGTAATTTAAAGCATGACCTAGCTGTCGGCGTAAATTTTATGCATTCTTCTGATTTTCAAAAAGATGCATTGTTCAGCTCTCAAAATGCCAACTTTAATTCAAGTAGCTATAATTAATCAGTTTGTCTTTTTCTTTCTTTGCTTTCTTATGTGCGTGGTTTATTTCTTGATTGGTCGAAACTAAAGCTACATAGTCTGTCCTCTGACTTCCCAGTAGACTGCAGTTACCATGGCAACCATCCCATTTATATTGAAAATTAACTGTTCCTTCTTTGTAAACATTTAATCGACATTCATGATCATTTACCTATTTTTACTCACTTTGGATGGATAACTGATTAAATGATTCAAGGGTCGACTTAAATATAAGTAGATTCCTACATAATATTCTTTGGTGCTTTATTCGGGCTATGAAGATGGATAGCATCTCAGAAAAAAATTACATGAGCCGTTAAAGCGATTGCATTTTTGTTGGTTTTTTTTGTTGCAGTGCTAGCTACCTTCATATCTGCATGAAGCACAAAAGAATACATTTTATTGTTTAAATGAACTTTTATGTTTTAACATAATTGTCGTTATTATTATTTAATGCAAGGAAACATCCTTAAATTTTTGTTTCGGTAAAAATATAGCGCTCGAGATCTTACTTTGTTTGTGGGATGGGTTCTTATAGATAGCAACTCTCCATGGACCCCCACAACCTTGTCCGGTGTTTCCTTTACACGTCTCAGTACACTCCTCAGCATCATGGATCACTCGTCTTGTCAGCGAATTTCCACAGAAACATTCATCTCGATTCTTGCAAAACATTATGATAATATCCGAGCATAAACTAATACTGTTTAAGAAGATCCGTATGAAAATTTGAATCCAAGATCAAGTTTTTATAAAATACCGTATATCAATATCATCAATGGTAATTATAAGAAGTTTTTTTTAAATATTACATTTATCTTACGGCGTTATAATCAATGGAATTGTTACAAACACAGACATATCATTTTTTGTAGCATGCTTTCTTAATACAAAATGTTATGACGAAATGATTTCAACATTTAGACAGCTCAAAGTCAAGACAAAATTACCTCCAGTCCAAAATATTTGGAGTTGATTTCCTTGTGTGAGCAAATAGCTTTACATTTATGGAAAGTCATGTATCTATCTGTTGTTTTCTTTCCATTCAAAGTCCTTGACCACTGATCTCGATAGCAACCAAGGAAATCTGAATAAATGTGTAACGTGTATTAGCATTAGAGTGTAAAACTGACAAATTGAGGAAAAACCTACTTAAATCAATGTACTCACCTGCTTTCACAAGATTACCTGCAATGATTGAACAAAAACAATATATTCTCAAAAATTTCATCAAAGTTTGATTCTTTGTCTTTAACAAACTGTTTTTTGATACGTTAATGTAAAATTATATATTTTCATATTCCATATTCAAATAAAACAATTTACAGTTGCTTACATACGTTTTGAGAATTTAAGACTGTTTTATAATTGAACAATAATTTCATGAAAACATAAACATAAACATTATCAATTATTGTCAAAAACAAAAAATTGTAAAAAAGGATATATAATATAATTGAGATATACTTTTGCCGACGATTCTGTTTAAATCTTCTTAAAAGTGTAAGTTTTGTTTGGAAAATAATAACAATATATCTAATATCTTTTGGAACTTTGATCCCAATAAACTTTTAAATAAAGTGAAATTGAAATTCAAATAGCATGAATAACACGTGACACAGTTCTTTTTGAAAATAAATGTTTTCCGTAAATTGTACTTGTTTTGTTAAAAGACATGCTTGTACTTTGAGGAATAGAATGTTACTTTTATAATTGTTGTTCCTGTAAATGACGACTCTCCAGTTCCCTCCACAGCCCTCGGCTTTGTTTCCTTGACACGGGGTCAAACATTCAGACGTGGATCGCTTTTTATTTGTCTTCAAGTAATTCCCACAGAAACACTCTATTCCAACCTTTATGATAAATAAAATATTCTTACAAATGCGTAATTTGCCAAGTAGAAAACAAACAATTTGAATCCGAATTAAAGTTTCGGTTATAATACCGTTTATCCTGTAATTTTCGCGATGATCTAATTTTCGCTTTACTCGCGATCACTTTTACAGAAATTATATCCTGTGTTATTTTCTATAAGAAGCTTTTCAAATTGCAAAATATGACTGACGCAAACTAAAATGTTTTCATCATTTCCGCAAAGTTTGTGACACGCGAAAAAACCGGATATATGGTATAAAGTATCGGCCAATAATTCAAAATTTGCCTATGCTCAAGGATTATTTTTAGAACAAAATAAACACATGTTCAAAATTACAAAAAATAATTATATTTCTGGAATAACGAAAAGAAATCCAGCTGTTTATTAGTTAGTGCCACTTTCTATGAGTGTAATTTTTAAAAATGTCATCAAAAGAGTTAAACTTTTCCAATTTTAATCTTGGAAATTCCAAATTTCATCTTGGAAAATCCAGCTCTTATGTTGGAAATTCCAACATTAATCTTAGAAAATCCATCTTTAAAGTTGAATTCCTAACCTTAACCTTGGAATTTCCAAATTGAAAGTTTGATTTTCCATATTGTTATATCAAAACTTGCATCGTCGATACCTACAACTTAGATTTTTCAACTGTAACCTTAAAATTTCCAACTTGAAAGTTGTATTTTCCATATTGTTATATTAAAAGTCGCATCGTCGAAACCTCTCACTTAAATTTACTAAATGTAACCTTGGAATTTTCAACTTTAAAGTTGGATTTTCCATATTGCAATATCAAAAGTCGCATCGTCGATACCTCTAACTGAGAACATTTGCATGTTTAGTCAGTAGTAACATAAACACATTCAGATTTCTTATGAACAGGAAGAAAATACTCTTTCCATGTAAATGAAATAGCTTAGACTTTTTTATGTCTTATTTTTTTTATATAAATTTGAAACTTTAAGATTATATTTCTAATTGTAATATTACCAATTTGAAGGTAAATATTGGACTTTCTCACCTTATATATTGTTGGATTTTCCAAAATTAAAATTAGAAATTTAAACAATAGAGTTGGATTTAATATGATCAAAGTTGGAAATTCCAAAGATTAAAGTTGGGAATACAAGCTTTAATGTTATAAATTCCAAGATAAAAGTTGTAAATTTGAACTTTAATGTTGAACTCTCCATGATAAATTTTTGATATTCTAACTTTAAGGTTGGAAATTCCAAGATTAAAATTGGAAATTCGAATTTAAAGATTGGATTTGTCGACTTGAAGATTCATGTTGGAAATTCTAAGATATAGGATTTCGAAAAAAAGATTCTTAACGTGTCACTTATACGCTACCATATTACATTAAATCCTGTGCAATACAAATAATTTTAATTTGGATTAAAAATAAGAAACTTGATTGATATGGTTCACCCGTCCTATTACTACCTCCAGTCCATAAAACTTCTTGTTTTCTCTTTGACATCGGGATCGGCATTTCGCCAGTGTCATTGATGAGGACTTGGTCACTCCTCCTGTTAACACTCTGTCTCTTTGGTCTACGTAGCAGCCCACCAGACCTTCAATAAGTATAGCAAGTATAAGAAGAATAAGGTCGTACATATTCTGTGTGAAGAAAATAGTTTTAACTCTAATATTTCAGGCATTTGACTCGGATATTGTTCGCTACCCTGGAACATAACTAAAATTAAGCCGTTTTGATTTTTGCAAAATAACAAAATGTTTTTCCTGCAAAAAGTAATTTGGCTATATTTTCGATTATACAGACTTTTTAAAAAGAAGATTAAAGATTTTGAATTAATATCATAGACCTGTATCGTAAAGGTCTGAAATAATTAGAATTATCAGAACAGCCGTTTAAATAACATTTTGAAAACATATTATAACTATTTCTGTTCAGTTTGGTATCTATTTGGTAAGCATATCGATATCAATATATACAATTTCAATATAAAACACATTTGTTTACTACAAAATATCAAAACAAACAACCTTCGTATGAAAGCAATACATGGATTTCACAATGGATTTATGTCTTACATACCTGACGTTTGGACAACAGCTGAAATGAAAAAGATAGATGAGTGGTGGTAAAAGTGAAATATAAGCATCGGAGTCAAAATAAATGTCAAATTATTTTTTTTTAAAATTGGCTAGCTCATTTATGATATTTTTTAGAATATAAATTAGTCATCAATATTGAATTTCCTTAATAACTAATATTGACGTTGATTTTAACTACCAATGATCAAATTTTTCAAAATTACATTACTATCACCGAACGGAAAAGAAAATGTTTCAATTTGTTTTCAGACATTGCAATTCAATTGATTTCATCAAATCTTAAGTAATTCAAGTAAACTTATGTTTGTACTTAATTTTTGTTATTCTTATAAAAAATAACCCATTTTATAAATAACGTGAATTTTTAAATTTCAATGCATATCTTTAATGAAATTGCATGTTGATTTTAAATATTTAATGGAGTGTTGATATTTCTAACATATGCATTCTCCGTATCGGAATCTACAAAGTGAATATATTTTTCAAATATTGATGTTTTTATTATAAATTTGAAATCAGTTAAATTTATTAATATAATTCTTTAGTATTAAAATACTTGTATTGAGTGATGAATCCTTTATATCACAAAAGTATATCCAAAATTTTGCTCGATTCATTCTGGTTTTGATGTTAATTAGCAAAATGCAGTATCATTATTAGCATCCTACAAAACGTACATGAGTTTTTTTTAATCATGTAACTTCATAGTAGACGTTTTATAAGTCTACAATATTCATTGTAATACAATGTAATACAGAGTGTCAGTTTTTCTAGCGTACTTCTCTTGTAGTTGTAGTTTCTATAAACGGCCACTCTCCAGGGTCCACCGCACCCCTGGTTACGATTTCCTCGACACTGCTTCAAACAATCATCATTTGACTTCTTAACTGATCTTGTCAACGAATTCCCACAGAAACACTCATTTGAGTTCTATAATTGAAAGGAAAAAATCATAGGCATACAGTGGGTGTATTGAAGTGATATTATACTCAAAAGTATTTTTTATGTAAATGGTAGACATACTAAACTTATTGCAAAATTATCATTGGGTGTATTTAAAGAGGTAATGATATCATTTTAATATCTGTGTATTAGCATTTTTGTGAACACACATTTCATTTAAGTTCTTTAAATATTTAAAAATCGATTAGCTAATCTCGCGTCAATATTATGCACATTTTCGTGTTTTTGAAAATGTAAAATATTTAGATAATTATATAGTTTATCTACCTCCACGCCATAGTAATAAGTGTTTTCTTTGGTACATATGTCCCTGCATTTATATACGGTCATGGAGCTCGACCTCGTCATTTTACCGTTCAGGGTGCGACTCCGTTGGTCTTGGTAACATCCCTGATATCCTGAATAAAACGTTATATATGCTCATTCGTCAGTATCTCTTTATTTTTCCAAATTGATGTTTGTAAATCTATTAAGTGTTGGTTTCTTTCACAAAATGATTAGAGCATTTACCTGATGTCACAAGGATTGCTGTATAAAGCAATATTTGGAAATGAAAATTAATATGAATTATCAAAATGGAAGAAAAAAAATTCTCCAATAATATAATTGATAAATCAAATGACAGCTTATAATTAAAAAATGATGATTTCAAAATATTGAATATTATTGGAGTATATAATATCAGTATATGAAGCTCTTTGGTTGGCTGACTGAACAACTTACATCTGTAATAAGGATTTTTGTAGATGAGCACTCTCCAATGACCCCCACAGGCCTGGTCACGTTTCCCTTTACACGCCATCTTGCATTCACCGTTAGACCTCTTGTTAATTTTGGTTAGATAGTTTCCACAGAAACACTCCGAGCCGACCTGATAATAATTATGAAGTCAATAGAATTTCTTGTATCTATCAGTTGTGCAAATACATGTTGTTCGATATTCGTGAAATGTAAGAAAATGCATTTTTTTTTTTTTAAGGAAAATGTAGACGTTTCCTGAATAATAAAGGATATATGCCTACAGATCAACACCAAGGAAGCTGCAATTACGAGGAACTAATCGAGAGAAACTAATTTATGGATTGCATATAGCTGTGCTGATAGTGTACGTGTAAATCAGACCTTATCATCATTAACCAAGTATATCTGTTCACTTTTACTTTATTTAAAATTTCTCTCTGAAAACCTTTTTTCAAGCATACATATTAATTTGAATATCAATTTTTGTTCTACATGAGGAATTGTTTTAATTTTTTTATTTTTTGTGTGTAAGTAAATGGCACTAGCTGGCCTTTACCTCAAGGCCATAATATTTTTTGTTTGATTTCTTGCAAGTGTTCCGGCATTTATCGACCGTCATGCTGTTCGATTGTGTCTTCCCGCCATTAAGGGTCCTAGACCACTGGTCGACGTAACAACCTAGCAAGTCTGTTGATAAAAGAAAAAATAGCGCATTGTTAATTTTTTTTTATCAAAGTTAACAACTCGTCTCTTTTATAAAAAAAAAAAAAAAAAGCTTATGTACTACACAAAGAAAGTCGCAAAATGATAACACATGTATTTACTCCACAAGTAGACGTGTTTGAAGGAAGGGTCGATAAATGGATACATAGCAAACACTCACTGCTAGAAGATATATGTACTTTTGGTGGTGGTGCAGGTTTCCATAGCCAACCACTGGTCAAGTGACCTAGAAAGAGGAAAACAATTTGTAATAGATGATTAAATTGTTTGAAATTAATTTCTTTTTCATTAAACTTTTCAAAAATTACCCTTTCTTCTTGGTTGCCTGGTTCATACTAGTATGACGATCGCGGGTATTGTAAAAAATAACTGATAAGCCACGACACAAATTGAGAATCCCGCAAAATTCTATTTCATAATAAAAACTAGGAAAAAAATGCAGGACTTCCGGTTTCTACTTGTTTTTGTATCATCATATATTCAAATCTTTGAGAAAAAAATAAAAGTTTGTGTGCAATATCATTAAAATAAGAATATTTAAACGTGCTTCATTTCTATTTTTACGAGCAAAGGAAAGTCGTAACTGTGTAGCGCGAATATTTGAAACATTCAGCTTCTATAAAATTTCTTTTTAAAACTATAATAAGCATCCTTAGGAATAGTTAGGGTTCTTCTTCAAATAGAATATTTTATATTCCGGCAAATCGTGTTTACATCCCAATAGGAGACCAAAGTCTTGTGACGGAAAGATAGTAGACAGATTAAATTGTTCGGAACTTGGCGTAAAACACCATCACCTAATTATCACCTAATTGTCTACGGACTTTTCCGGTTTTTCCCGAATACGACAAAGAGCACACGGCGGGTGTGACCGATCAGCAGAGGATGATCACTCCTCCTAGGCACCTGATCCTACCTCTATCTTTTTGGAGGTCCGTGTTGCTCTGCTTTGAATTTTGTTTTATGGATTTTTGAGATGGTTGACGGTTTGTTATTGTCATTTTTTCACGTATATAAGTTTTGATTTTTACTATTTATTCTCCAAATTATACCAGATAATAATCTTTCAGTTCCTTGCAGATATCTTTTCTAGTGATGGTTCTTAAAGCTGCCTGGTCCGATTTTATATCATATTTCATTTACGCTTTTAAACGATTCATGCTAAGAATGTATATAATGATAAACATTGCAGTAGTTTTCTTGGTAAATTAAGCCATATTTCAATGAGAAAATGATGTACAAAACTTGTTTACAAAACAAACTTGACATTAAAGGGAACCACGTTATTTCGCCTGAAATTAAAATTCGCAGGTATGATTGTATGATTACGACTTTGATATTGGTATAAATAGGGTCCTTGTACATTTTGATAACTATTTTCTGAAGTTTGTTTTGTTTACAATCGATGCATAATATGCGGGTGGAATGAAACCTAATCAATCGTGGGACGAAATCAAACGCGACCATGATGCACTTGGTTTTTTTGTGTTCCCATAGAGAAATTAAATTTTTTTTATCAACTTTGAATATTTTTAACATTGAAAGGAGACCGATTCTGCTGGTGGCAATATGCGAAAGTCTGTGACTTTCTAAAATAACTGGTTTGTATGGAAAATTATTTGATACTGTAATAGCCAAAACATCGACCATGCAGCTTCAGTGAAGTACCGTAAAAGTAATTTTATAACGCAAAAAAATTTAATACGTCGCTTAATATTTATTGCGTTACGAGAAAAGATTGTCGTGGCGCTTGGACACTTTAAAGGGTCCATGAAA
Organism: Magallana nippona; assembly: GCA_033439105.1. Classification (NCBI taxonomy): domain Eukaryota; kingdom Metazoa; phylum Mollusca; class Bivalvia; order Ostreida; family Ostreidae; genus Magallana; species Magallana nippona. The sequence continues at coordinate 19,456,735 of CM065923.1, forward strand.
AAGCATGCCAGGAGTTCAAATATTTCAAACTTGTTTACCAGAATTTCAAAATTAAGCTGTAAAGGTAATAATGGAAAGAAAAACAAACAGTAGTTATGCTGATTACATGTAACATCAATTACGTAAAAAATAAAATCATTCTGAAACTGTAAATTTGAACTCACCGATACTCAGCAGACAGAAACTAAAACACACAGAGAGTTGCATGTTGACACTCTGAGGGTCCCAGTCGGCGGGTAGGGGTTATATACTTGCTATGTCATTCAGATCAATTTGGAAACAGGTTGCAAGCACTCAAATTTTTTCCTTGGTTTAAATTCGCGCATTATTAAGTATTTTTGATTAATGATAGTGTCAGACGGTAAAAAAAGAAATGTGTTCATCTCTTTAAAAAAATAATTGCCCTCTTTAGTATATTCAATCATGATGAAACCTCCAGCAACCTTAGGACAGTCCCGGACTACACAATTTACGTCAGACTCAAATTCCCATACATAGAAGAATGGCCGCTTCTTCTCTCTCATGTACAGATGTATAAAACAATAAACTCTGAAACAGGTGTAACCAATAATCGATTTACGTTTACAAAAGTTTGTGAGCAAGACAATTTGTTCGAGATAGAATGTCTTTAAACAGATTTAGGGAGACAACGCAAGAAACAGTTGAGGTTTGTAAGATCAATCTTAATCCACCGGCACACCACTCTCCCATGCTAATTAAAGTTTTAAATTCATTCAAATTATGGAATAAGTTTATTTTATCTTTCAAAACGCAACAAATCACAGATATCTCAATACTAGAAGTGAAGTTCATCAAGACGAAAAAGTCATAGCTGAATATGGTTATTTTCTATCAGATGAATTTATCAAAACCAACCAAGTCATTCCGAGGATATCGCGTATAGAATTTCGAGAGACCAAAAAAAGCACAAATAAAAAAATCAATGGAGATAAAGACACTAAACAAATCAATAAGAACTCCATTCAATGCAAAAGTCCTTAATTAAATAAATTTTGCTATAAAACAAAATTAGAGTGTGTCGTCGCTTGAAAATGAATTAATATTTAAAGAAGTACAAGATATTTGTTTGAAACAGAAGACCATATTGCCAGAACATTTTCTACAATTCAATTGTTATTTTCTAAAATATGTTCGCTTATCTTTCCTGTAGAATTTGGAAAATCAGTTTGCACACGTTTTTACAACAATTGTCCACTGCCAATTTTTAAAACAAATAATAAAGAAATGCCTTAAGATTTTCCACAGTTTCTATGTGTCTCCTATTTAACAAGTGCGTAAGAGCGTAAAAGGTTTACAAAACAAAACACAAACTTTGCATAGTGTAGCTCGATTTACGAGTGCAATCGATTTTAATAGCATTTTTACACAAATTTTCACCTTTGTCCGTCTACAAAAAAAAATCAAAATTAATAACACATATCACAAGCAAATATATTACATCGTGACCAAATGTTTGATAAGGGGAGATACATATTATTTCAATGCAGCAAAATACACTGCAATTGTACATTAAGGCAACCCACTTCATTGAGACTTATGCTTTTTTGACACAACGTTATAAGATAGCGATTTAAATATTTCGTTAAATTGTTTGTAATAATCGACTTAGTCGAATATCATAATAACTCAGTTGTTAAAATGTTGGGCTTGTGAACAGCAGATCACAAGTTTAAGCCCGCTTACGGCTTTTGTTCATATTTACTGAATTAAGTTTTAAAAATTATGCTATTTTTCATCATTAAGTAATTTTCTGCTCATTAGAGAAACTGTCAAGCAAAGTATCATGGTAATGGTCGACTTTACTCGGAGTTAAGCGCTGCTGTAGAATTGGTCTACTTACTTACTGGCGTAGTGGCAGACGCTCGCGCTTTAGCTAACAAAATAGAAAGGTTCAGAATGTATATAGTACTGATATACAGTTGTGCTTAAGAAAATTGATCAATTATAAATAGTCCAGTCAGAGCAGCTTAATTAAAAATAACTCTAAAAAGTTGCAATCAGTTAATCTATTGTACACAGTAATCAATCATTCTATATTGACACGACAATAAATATCACCAAGCAATCATATGTAAAGATAAAAAAGAAATCAAACCTTTTGATTACTTAGAATGTTCTTTAGTTTTAAATAGCCATGAATATTGAATTTCCTCTAAATGATTTTGGTACACATGTACCTATGTCTTCCAAAAAATCGAGCTGCAGTGGCTATCACATCAAACTACTGACACAAATCAAGAATTCGAATACAGCAGAGACATTTGCTAAAATGTACATCAAAACATTTAGAAATTTACGTCCTCTCCACAAAAATTACTAATTTCGTGTTTGTGTGGAACCTTTTGAAAATATCAAAAGGTGTTGACGACCCTTAACCCGGTAGTTGAACCGCATTTTTATAACAGTTAATTATTCTTTATGAAAATTCACAACATTGTTTTCGAAGTACTCACTTGTTGGGTAAAACGGGTTTTTATAAACAGCAATTCTCCAGTCCCCGCCACAAGCCTGTGTTTTATCACCTGCGCACGGTGTCAAACAGTCGCTGTCCTTCATTTTCTTTGTGCTTGTTAGTTTATTTCCACAAAAACATTCTTTACTATACTGTAGATATTCAATATACATTTAATAAGAAAAGGATCATAGTATGTGGTGTTCTTTTGAACAAAATTTGCGTAACCGTGACTTAAACAGCAAATTTATATAATTGTTCCGATGTAAAAGATATTTCAAACGGGCAATGAAGGTAGCACGCATTGAAGAAAAATGGATGTAATCCACATTTCTCTGCCATGTAGCTAACTTCATATCTGCTTGAATCACCGTAAAAAGCAATTCAATAATAAAACTAAATTTTCAAAAGTAGCCACCTCATGTAAGTTTACTCTGAAGAAGATTAAGTTTTTTAATCATATCTTCTTGCTATTTTACATTTATGATAACATACAAACTACAGTCTTCTGACACATCTGGTATGACCAATAAACTATCATGTTCGACAAACGACATATTATGGTCCGTAAATACTCAATACATACCGGATACAGTTGACAATTAATTGTATGTTCCAAGAGAATGATGCAATACTAATACAATTCTATTGCCCAGCTTTCAACCTGTAATGTAATATTTTTTCGAATCTAAAATTGTCCTTTTCTGATTACTACGTACCTCCACACCGTAGTATTTAAACTTCAGACCTGTACACGTTTTTCTGCAGCTGCCCACTGTCATTGTTGTAGACGTGGTCATCTTTTGGTTCAAGGTTCGGGATTCTTGATCCATGTAGCAACCAACGAATTCTACAAATACATGTATGCATTTTTATTAAAACAACAAAGTACATTTCATACGTTTTTTTTTTTTTAAATTTTAACAATATGAAAAAAACACAGCTTTCGTATACTTGAGATACTTTTTACTACTTGGAAAAAGATGGAAAAGTTTTGCTTTATTTTGCCATATGAATAGTTTAATTTTCTACAAAAAGTATTTGAAAAAGACTTACCTTTCCTTACGATGGCAGCTGAAAGGTTTAAACATTTATTACAGTAACCTTGAATACAGAACGATTAAAATAGACACATCACTGAGTATGTAGTCTGATATGTAGTTATCATCAGGTATTTTCTGAATAGAAAAGTATTCCATAAAACAATTTTTACAATATATAATTGTTTAGTCTTTTTGCGCATTTAGATGCAAACATCTGTGTTCATAGATAGTGAATAGTGAAGGCCAACAATTATCAATATGTAATTTACGAAAGGCATGTATTTAAAACATCAAATTTCAATAGTTCTCATTTCTTATTTTAAAATACATTGTTTTCCTATAATTACTCACTTGGTGGTGTGATTTGAATGTTTTCATAAATAGCAATTCTCCATCCCCCGCCACAAGCCTGTGTTTTATCTCCTGCACACGGTTTCAAACAGTCGCTGTCCTTCATTTTCTTTGCGCTTGTTAATTTATTTCCACAAAAACATTCTTTACTCTACTGTTGGTATACAAAATACATTTATTTTTTTTTTTTTTAAAGTCTCATAGTCTGTAATGTTCATTTTGACGCAATTTGCTTTACCGTGTCTTAAGCAGCAATTTGTATAACTGTTCTGATGTAAAAGAATATTTCAAACGGGCAAAGAAGATAGCACGCATTGAAGAAAAATGGGTGTAGCCCGTATTTTTCCTACCATGCTAGATAACTTCATATCTGCTTGAATCAACAAAGGAAGCATTTAAATAATAACATTAAATTTACAAATGTAGCCACCCCATGTAAGTTAACTCTGAAGAAGGTTTTGTTTTTCAATGATACCTACTTGTTCATCTACATCTGTGAAAACATACAAACTACAGTCTTCTGACACATCTAGTACAAACAATAAACTATTATGCACGACAAATGACAAGTTATGGCCCGTAAATACTCAATACATATCGGACACAGTTGACAATTAATTGTATGTTCCAAGAGAATGATGCAATACTAATACGATTCTATTGCCTGACTTTCAATCTGGAATGTAATATTTTTCCGATTCAAAAACTGTCCTTTTCTGATTACTACGTACCTCCACACCGTAGTATTTAAACTTCAGATTTGTACACGTTTTTCTGCAGCTGTCCACTGTCATTGTTGTAGACGTGGTCATCTTTTCGTTTAAGGTTCAGGATTCTTGATCCATGTAGCAATCAACAAATTCTACAAATATGCAGTACATTTCATACGTTTTTCAATTTTCTGAAAACGAAATAAAGACAGCTTTTGTATACTTGAGATAGATTTTAAAGCTGGGAAAAAGATGGAAAAGCTTTGCTTTATTTTGCGATATGAATGGTTTGATTTCTACAAACATATCTGAAGACGTACCTTTCCTTACGAAGGCCGCTGAAATGTTTTAACACTTTGATACAGAACAATTAAAATAGACACATCACTGAGTATGTAGTCTGAAATATAAATATCATATCGGTTTTTTTTTTTATTGGAAAGGTATTCCAAGAAACAAATTTTACAACATATGATTGTTTAGTCTTCTTGCGTATTTAGATGCAAACTTCTGTGTTCGTAGATAGTGAATTTTGAAGGCCAACAATTATCAATGTGTAATTTACGAAAGGCATGTATTTAAAACATCAAATTTCAATAGTTCTCATTTCTTATTTTAAAACATTAATACATTGTTTCCTATAATTACTCACTTGGTGGTGTGATTTGAATGTTTTCATAAATAGCAATTCTCCATCCCCCGCCACAAGCCTGTGTTTTATCTCCTGCACACGGTTTCAAACAGTCGCTGTCCTTCATTTTCTTTGCGCTTGTTAATTTATTTCCACAGAAACATTCTTTACTATACTGTAGATATACAAAATACATCTATTTAAAAAAAGGCTCATAGTCTGTAGTGTTCATTTTGACACAATTTGCCTCACTGCGTCTTAAGCAGCAATTTGTATAACTGCTCTGATGTAAAAGAATATTTCAAACGCGCAAAAAAGGTAGCACGCATTGAAGGAAAGTGGATTTAACCCGGATTTGTTTCCTGCCATGCTAGATAACTTCATATCTGCTTGAATCATCAAAGGAAGCATTAAAATAAGAAAATTAAATTTACAAATATCGCCACCCCTATGCAAGTTAACTCTGAAGGAGATTTTGTTTTTCAATGATCTCTACTTGTCTACATCTGTGAAAACATACAAACTACAGTCTTCTGACACATCACAGGATGAATGACCATCTTTAAGTTCTCCTTAAAGATAGCTTAAAGGTGCTTAAAGGTAGCTTAAAGACGACCTTTAAGCCACCTTTTAGCCACCTTTAAGGACAACTTATTGGTCCTAATGTCCAAACGTCTTTAATCCACCTTTAAGCCCCCTTTAAGCCATTAAAAAAAAATCATGACAGTCTTCATTCAATATTGTGCTTAATTTACCAACAAAATGCATTAACTTGATGACAATTTAATCAATTGTGATCAATGGGCAAATATATTTAATCTATATGCGAAGTATTTATTTTAAAAGAACATAGCCGTGCGTCTGGACAAAAACACACCTGTTGTGTATATCCTGTATATTCTGTGATAGTTCCAGGGTTTTTCTGAGGTTTAACAAACAATAGATTTTAATTAGATATACACAAAGAAATGAAAGCATGTCTAGACACACAACGCAGCGATTTTAACAAAATAAAATTGATTCTTCATGAACACGTACGGTAGTTAAGTAAATAATGTATATGTTGTAGCAAGTTTGTATGATTCCAAGACAGAAAAAGTATCAAAAACGGTTTTTGCTATAAAAAATAAATTGGAAAAAAAGATTAAAAAGACGCCCATGACGGGCATTGATCCCGGGATCCTTCGTTTACTAGCACCAGCTCACTTACATTGCGCCACAGGAACTTCATATCTGGTAGGGTCTTTATATACTAAAAATCATTGGCTATTGAATTAATACCGGTAATGTGTTTGTATTTTTTACTTAGTTCCATTAAGTTTGTAACAATTAATTATACCTAATTACATAAATGCATGTAGTTACAATGAATTACGGTACTTGCATGGTCTTCAGTGAACACAATATATATTATACCTGTTTGGAAACTGTTCGGCTTACTAGACTTAATACTAAGTTTAATAAATTTAAATCTGTTAGATATACGTTCACCTAATTCTTAATTATGAAATGCAAGGAAGAAGATGAAACTATTTTTTTTTAAATGCATTGAAACTATTAGGGTAATAGTTCTACGCAATTTACCGGTTTTCATTATCATGGCGTAGTTCCAGCATGTAATAACTTTAATAATATTGATAACTAGACAGGATCTCGTTGCGAGCAACGAGTGGGTCTTCTGTTTGATTATGAATTAATGACAGAGATAAATTAATATGTTGACATTATTTTAAATCTTAAATTCAATGATCCATCTAATTAGGTAAAACCATTTCAAATACAATGATTTTATAATAATCCAAAAATCTAATGAAACGCCTTAACTAAAAGCCCGAATGATTTTATGTACGACTTAACAAAACCCGGAAATGTAAAGGACGACCTAATTATAAGGTACGAATAAACAATTTTCCGAATCATATTTAGTACGAATTGGTATATTAATTCTCTTTTAGGCTGATTTTAATACCTGCATTGCAAAATTAAGGTCATTTTTAAACTGCAAAATCTCTGCAATGCATAGTCCGATTTTAAAACGGTTTTCAGTTTTGTATTTAGCACATCAATGTCTACAGAATGAATGTGTTTCAAAATTCCAAAAATCGAAATTTTGGAATCACTTCCGGTGACGACCGGAAGTGACGGACGACCTGTTCATATCAAAATTGGATACGTTTAGAATATATTCTAATGAAAAAAAATCCAAATCTTTTAATTTGAAAAATTTTTAAAACGCAATTATTCGAAAAATGCCGCTTGCGTGGACCGGAAGTGACGGACGATCATGTTTGTACCTGATGGCATCTAAGAATTCAAAAATCTATCATTCCTAAAATTCTCAATTTTCTATCCTTAATCGTTATTGAGAAAAAGGTAGGACAAATCACTTTTTAAAAAAAGATAAACTAATATACCGGACGACCGGAAGTGACTTCATTAACGAAAATGTACTTGGTATAAGATATTGATATTCTTTATTACCTGTCAAAATTTCATAAAAATCCGTTGTACCATGTCTGAGATATTTGAGTTTAAAGAAAAATGTTAAGAAAAAAAAGAATAACTAGACACGATCTCGTTGCGAGCAACGAGGAGGTCTTCCATCCAATTTTAGAAGTTGAGATACATGTATGACCTTTATTTTGCTATTTACCAGCTAAATGATTTGTAAAAAGAAAAAAAAAGATCTCTTGATTCTGAACAGACTATTTTCTTCTATATCTTAATCTTTTTTCATCTTTTTTTTTTTTCCCAGCCCCTTTTTCTTGATAACAACTGAAAGGTATTTTTATTTTAAACACATTTTGTTCATTAAGTGTTCAGAAATTTGTTACCGTTCTTGAGATATTTGGGAAAGATTGCTTTAGGGGCCGACCCTTTATCTCCCTGTAGGGTCCATTTGACGAAACTTTGGTGGTTAGATTTTATTACGAACACTATTCTAAGCATCTTCTCTTATATAATGCTTTTCAAAATATTTCTCCTTTTTAAGATATAAATGATCAAAATATTGGACTTCTAGCCCCTTAAAACCCCTAATTATGTAACACATCCGAAAACTTTTAACATGCGTAGATAAAGAGCTAGAATATTAACATTTTTGCTTCTATGATACATTACAAAATGTTTCTTATTAAAGAGATATAGATAAAAGACTTTAGACCCTTCTGGGCCCCTAATATGAGGGGTCAGCCCCTTTTGCTTGGTGTCAGTTGAAAGGTCTTGTTTATATAAACTTTTAATGTTCTACATATGTTAACAAAATGTTTATGACAAGAGAGATATTCGTGATCAAATCTCAAATTTCCCAAAAAACTGTCAAAAAAGTTAACATCAACATTTTCAGGTTCAGGCGAGCTTCCAGGACAATGACTTCTAGTCAAATCTAAAACAAGCATGCAAATCTACCATAACCACTCTATCTTGCATATAAATTTCAATTCTTTAACTATAACAGTTTTTGAGGAGATGCGTGGACAAAATCATGTCCCAAAATACATGAAAAAGGGAGATAATTCAGAAGCGGAGATGAATTTTCAAAGAGGAAGTTGTATGCAATGAGAGGTTCACCTAAGACATCATCCCTGTAAAAATGATTAAAATCGATGGAGAAATGGCTGAGAAATTAAGGGTGTCTACCAAGAAGAAAAATAATGAAAATATAGAAGAATGAGAAACAGTAGAAAAACAGTAAGGTCTTCCGCTGAAGACGGAAGACCTTAATAATAATAGTGAAAAAATAGAGAAAAAGAAACCTAACGAAAACAATAGGGTCTTCCGTTGAAACGGAAGACCCTAATTATACATTTACAACAGGTGTAGAATAACTGATTTAGTTATGTTTAAATATGTAATTGTATACATGATTTTTAAACTATCAATTCTATGACGAACAATATTACCAATTGCCAGTGACGTACTATTTTCAACATGTGGCAATTGCAAAATTAATGATGTATACATATACATGTACATATGATGTACCGTGCCTGGTATGTGACATATTATATTACCCCTTATAAATATATTTAAATAATTAACCCCATCTATGATTATTGTAATTAATTAGCCTCTAAATTTTACTCTTATACACATGTATCTTTGATTTGTAGACGTAATATTTTTAAAACCTAGGGTAAGGAAATAATATTTTGAGAATTAATTACAAATGTAAATAAAACTTTGATTCAATGGACTTATTGTATACACGTACATACTAAGATTTCAACACCTTTAGGAACCCTGACGTGTACCTGGGCACAAGACACACCTGTTGTGTATATCTTGTATATTCTGTGTTAGTTCCAGGGGTTTTCTCAAGTTGAACAAACAATAGACTTTAATTAGATATACACAAATGAATAAAACCATGTCTAGACAAACAAAGCAGCAATATCCCGCCCCATATAACAAGGACAGTTCAGAGTCTTTTCATCTTTAACATGTATCTATAGCAGATCTAGAATTAGACCTAGAAATAATTAAATTTTTTAAAAAATACATATCTTATTATAAACTGATTATTAAATTAAATCATGTATTATTCATTCATTTTTTATTTTGTTTAATAACCGGATAAACTTAAAAGAAGAAAGAAACCCTTCGTAGTTAGTTTGTGTGAATGCGTGTTCTTTTACGAAAACAAATTCTAAATAAAATCGAAATTGATGTAGATTTGTATTCATGAATTTTGAATCCGATTCAATGAAAATTATGAATTTAAAATCTTTTGCTAACAGTCAAACATTTGATGGTTTTCGACTAAGTATAATTTAGTCAAATATTAAATATTAATTACTAAGGAGAGAGAGAGAGAGAGAGAGAGAGAGAGAGAGAGAGAGAGAGAGAGAGAGAGAGAGAGAGAGATTTCACCGATTAGTTTATAACAGGAAACAAACATGCGTACTTAATATAATTTCATGCCCAGATTTAGAGACAGGGACTGCGCTCGCCGCTACAATAATTTTGAAACCAAAATATTAAATTAAATTTTATAACGACGATCAGTGCTCATTTGAGCAGTGTTAATAATTTCTTTTAAATTATATCATCACTTGGATCACCCCCTCCCACCCCTACAAAGGAATTTTTGCATCTTTTGAATTAATTTATGAATTTAATATGAAACGGTTCAGCTTGATCAAAGTTAACTTAAAGGGAACTTAAAGACAGTGTAAAGATAACTTAAAGGGAGCGTAAATGCCACTTAAAGATGCTTAAAGGTAGCTTAAAGATGGCTTAAAGGTGGCTTAAAGAAGTTTGGACATTAAGGACCTATAAGCTCTTGCTTAAAGGTGACTTAAAGGTGGCTTAAAGATCGTATATCCTTTAAGCCACCTTTACGCGACCTTTAAGCCACCTATAAGGACTTGCTTCAAGATGATTTTTCGCCCTGTGCATCTGGTACAAACAATAAACTATTATGCATGACAAATGACAAGTTATGGCCCGTAAATACTCAAAACATATCGGACACAGTTTACAATTAATTGTATGTTCCAAGAGAATGATGCAATACTAACACAATTCTATTGCCTGACTTTCAATCTGGAATGTAATATTTTTCCGAATCTAAAATTATCCTTTTCTGATTACTTCGTACCTCCACACCGTAGTATTTAAATTTCAGTTCTGTACAGGTTTTTCTGCAGCTGTCCACTGTCAATGTTGTAGACGTGGCCATCTTTTCGTTTAAGGTTCGGGATTCTTGATCCATGTAGCAACCAAACAATTCTACAAATATGCACTTGAATTAAAACAACAATGTACATTTCATACGTTTTTCAATTTTCTTTTAATGAAATCAAGACAGCTTTGTATACGTGAGATAGATTTTACAGCTGGGAAATAGATGGGAAAATTTTGCTTTATTTTGCCATATGAATGGTTTGATTTCTACAAAACATATCTGAAAAAAAGAACTACCTTTCCTTACGATGGCAGCTGAAAGGATTTAACACTTATTACAGTAACCTTTGATACAGAACGATTAAAATAGACACATCACTGAGTATGTAGTCTGAAATGTAGTTATCATTACTTTTTTTCTGATTGGAAAGGTATTCCAAGAAACAAATTTTACAATATAGGATTCTTTAGTCTTCTTGCGTATTTAGATGCAAAATTTTGTGTTCGTAGATAGTTAAGAACGAATGCCAACATTGTATCAATGTGTAATTTACGAAAGACATGTATTTAACACATCAAATTTCAATAGTTCTCATTTCTTATTTTAAAACATCAATACATTGTTTTTCTATAATTACTCACTTGGTGGTGTAATTTGAATGTTTTCATAAACAGCAATTCTCCATCCCCCGCCACAAGCCTGTGTTTTATCTCCTGCGCACGGTCTCAAACAGTCGCTGTCCTTCATTTTCTTTGCGCTTGTTAATTTATTTCCACAGAAACATTCTTTACTATACTGTAGATATACAAAATTCATTTATTTAAAAAAAAAAAGGCTCATAGTCTGTAGTGTTCATTTTGACGCAATTTGCTTTACCGTGTCTTAAGCAGCAATTTGTATAACTGTTCTGATGTAAAAGAATATTTCAAACGGGCAAAGAAGGTAGCACGTATTGAAGAAAAATGAATGTAACCCGCATTTTTCCTGCATGCCATGCAAGTTAACTTCATATTTGCTTGAATCACCAAAGGAAGCATTAAAATAATAACATTAAATTTACAAATGTAGCCATTCCATGTAAGTTAACTCTGAAGAAGATTTTGTTTTTCAATGATATCTACTTGCTTATCTACATCTGTGAAAACAAACAAACTACAGTCTTCTGACAAATCTGGTACGAACAATAAACTATATCATGCTCGACAAATGACAAGTTATGGCCCGTAAATACTCAATACATATCGGACACAGTTGACAATTAATTGTATGTTCCAAGAGAATTATGCAATACTAACATAGTTGTATTGCCTGACTTTCAATCTGGAATGTAATATTTTTCCGAATCTAAAATTATCCTTTTCTGATTAATTCGTACCTCCACACCGTAGTAGCTAAACTTCAGATTTGTACACGTTTTTCTGCAGCTGTCCACTGTCATTGTTGTAGATGTGGTCATCTTTTCGTTTAAGGTTCGGGATTCTTGATCCATGTAGCAACCAACGAATTCTACAAATATGCAGTACATTTCATACGTTTTTCTATTTTCTGAAAACGAAATCAAGACAGCATTCGTATACTTGAGATAGATTTTAAAGCTGGGAAATAGATGGAAATGTTTTGCTCTATTTTGCCATATGAATGGTTTGATTTCTACAAAACATATCTGAAAAAAGACTTACCTTTCCTTACGATGGCAGCTGAAAGGATTTAACACTTATTACAGTAACCTTTGATACAGAACAATTAAAATAGACACATCCCTGAGTATGTAGTCTGAAATGTAGTTATCAGTAGTTTTTTTCTGATTGGAAAGGTATTCCAAGAAACAAATTTTACAATATAGGATTCTTTAGTCTTCTTGCATATTTAGATGCAAACGTCTGTGTTCGTAGATAGTTAAGAATGAAGGCCAACATTGTATCAATGTGTAATTTGCGAAAGACATGTATTTAACACATCAAATTTCAATAGTTCTCATTTCTTATTTTAAAACATCAATACATTGTTTTCTTATAATTACTCACTTGATGGTTTGATTTGAATGTCTTCATAGACAGCAATTCTCCATCCCCCGCCACAAGCCTGTGTTTTATCACCTGCGCACGGTGTCAAACAGTCTCTCTCCTTCATTTTCTTTGTACTTGTTAGTTTATTTCCACAGAAACATTCTTTACTAAACTGTAGATGTGTAAGACACATTTATTAAGAAAAGGGTTATAGTCTTTGGCGATTTTTTAAACCTAATTTGCGTAACCGTGTCTTAAGCAGCAAATTTATATAATTGTTCCCATGTAAAAGAATATTTCAAACGGGCAAAAAGGTAGCAGGCATTGAAGAAAAATGGATGTAACCCGCATTTTTCCTACGATGCTAGCTAGCTAACTTCATATCTGCTTTAACACGAAAAGAAGCCTTAAAATAATAACATTAAATTTACAAATGTAGCCACCTCATGTAAGTTTTCTCTGAAGACGATTTTTTTTTCAATGATATCTACTTGCTTATCTACATTTGTGAAAACATACAAACTACAGTCTTCTGACACATCTGGTACGAACAATAAACTGCTTTGTTTGACAAATGACAAGTTATGGCCCGCAAATACTCAATACATATCGGACACAGTTGACAATTAATTGTATGTTCCAAGAGAATGATGCAATACTAATACAATCATTTGGCCTGACTTTCAATCTGAAATGTAATATTTTTCCAATTCTAAAATTGCCCTTTTCTGATTACTTAGTACCTCCACACCGTAGTATTTAAACCTCAGATCTGTACACGTTTTTCTGCAGCTGTCTACTGTCATTGTTGTAGACGTGGTCATCTTTTCGTTTAAGGTTCGGGATACTTGATCCATGTAGCAACCAACGAATTATACAAATATGTTCTTGAATTTAAACACCAATGTTCATTTCAAACGTTTTTCAATTTTCTTTTAATGAAATCAAGACAGCTTTTGTATACTTGAGATAGATTTTACAGCTGGGAAAAAGATGGAAAAGTTTTGCTTTTTTTTGCCAGATGAATGGTTTAATTTCAAAGAAGGTATTGAAAAAAAATATATTTGAAAAAGACTTTCCTTTCCTTACGATAGCAACTGAAAGGTTTAAACACTTATTATAACCTTTGATACAGAACAATTGAAATAGACACATCACTGAATATGTAGTCTGATATGTAGTTATCATCAGGTTTTTTTCTGATTGGAAAGGTATTCCATGATAAATTATTTACAACATATGATTGTTTAGTCTTTTTGCGCATCAAGTTTCAAACGTATGTGTTCGTAGATAGTGAATAACGAAGGCCAACATTTTATCAATATGTAATTAACTAAAGGCATGTATTTAACACATCAAATTTCAATAGTATTAGTTTCTTATTTTAAAAAAGTCATGGTATTGTTTTCTTAGAAGTACTCACCTGATGGTTTGATTTGAAGGTTTTCATAAACAGCAATTCTCCATCCCCCGCCACAAGCCTGTGTTTTATCGCCTGCGCACGGTGTCGAACAGTCGCCCTCCCTCATTTTCTTTGTACTTGTTAGTTTATTTCCACAGAAACATTCTTTACTAAACTGTAGATGTACAAGACACATTTATTAAGAAAAGGGTCATAGTCTGTGGTGTTTTTTTTAAAACCCATTTTGCGTAACCGTGTCTTACGAAGCACATTTATGTAATTGTTCCAATGTAAAAGAATATTTCAAACAGGCAAAGAAGGTAGCACGCATTGAAGAAAAATGGATGTAACCTGCATTTTTCCTACCATGCTAGCTAACTTCATATCTGTTTGAATCACCAAAAGAAGCATTAAAATAATACAATTAAAATTACAAACGTAGCCACCTCATGTAAGTTTATTCTGAAAAAGATTTTGTTTTTCAATGATATCTACTTGCTTATCTACATTTGTGAAAACATACAAACTACAGTCTTCTGACACATCTGGTACAAACAATAAACTATTATGCACGACAAATGACAAGTTATGGCCCGTAAATACTCAATACATATCGGACACAGTTGACAATTAATTGTAAGTTGCAAGAAAATTATGCAATACTAATACAATTCTTTGGCCTGACTTTCAATCTGGAATGTAATATTTTTCCGATTCTAAAATTACCCTTTTCTGATTACTTCCTACCTCCACACCGTAGTATTTAAACTTCAGATCTGTACACGTTTTTCTGCAGCTGTCCACCGTCAGTGTTGTAGACGTGGTCATCTTTTCGTTTAAGGTTCGGGATTCTTGATCCATGTAGCAACCAACGAATTCTACAAATATGCATTTAAATTGAAAAGTACTAAATAATATGTGGTGATAACGAACAGTGTTCAAAATCAAACGTCCAAAGGAAAAATACAAAACAGGAGCAGAGCAAACACGGACCACTAAAAGAATTAGAGGTAGGATCAGGTGACATGAAGGAGTAAGGATCCTCTGCCGACCAGTCACACCCGCCGGGAGTCGAATGTCATATCGGTAAAAATGTTATTATTGGGGAAATTGTCGTAGTTTGGGAGACGGAGAAAAATCCGTGGACAATTCGGTGTTCAATCAATAGTCCAGAGCAGAGCAATCCCGGACCTATGGAAATCCTCGGAGGCAGTATCAGGTGCCATGGAGGAGTGAGCATCCTCTGCTGACCGGTCACACCCGCCGTGTGCTCTTTGTCGTAATCGGGAAAACGGAAAAATCCGTAGACAACTAGGTGATGAATTATGGTCTAACAATAAGTATGAAAAACGTAAGTAACCAATAGAAGATTGTATTTGCTGACAAGGTCGTTGTATCGACCATAGAACTTACGAAAAGATGACTTCAATCTAGGCTGTTGGTAGTCCTGTTTTATAAACTTGTTTGTCAGTAGCTTTCCTCGCCTTAGAAACTGTTCATCGAATTAACTGAGAGACGAAAACTCCATATGCAAGTGATGATGGTATATTGCTACATACGTAAGGAAAGTTGACTATAGAAAAATTGAATTAATCACGTCATTCATAAAGTTTTGTTGTTAAGTTACCATCAATGTCCCTTTCTAGTAAAATATCCAAATATGAAACAGATGACGCAGACTCTGTGGTATCTTTTATTCCAAGTTCACTGGGATAGAGTCGACGTAAGTATGGAAGTAACAATTGTTAATTGATAATACGTCGTCGATATACCTGAATGTTGAGTTGGTCAGTTTCCTGGGTTTACAAATGAAGACAATTTTTGATATACTTGAGGGGATTTGAAGTCCGAAATGATATGAGTTTTTTTTTCGCTCAGGTGAGCTATAAACTGAAAAATACACTGAAAAGTTCGTTCATATCGACGTTTTCCAGACTGTTTTAGATACTTGCTCATATCATATACAGTTTTTGTGATAACTAAACAATTTTCGTCCTGTTGGTTTAACAAATAAACTCATTTTCATACATGTACATATTGCATATACTACCCAATGGACAAATACAATGCAGTTAGATCTACCTGTCAAGTGAAGTTTCTCTCCCTTGGCATCAACACTCCAGACGACCACTGAGATTATAACCAGTGTCCACATCGTGAATTGTTGACAAAAAACCCCGAAACCTGACAGTTGTCTGCTTTATACTTTATATACTCTTTGTGTCCTCGTAAAAAGTATGATTAAAATGAAACTAGATATCTTGGAAAACACGATACCAAGTTATCGACTGTTTACACCCCCTCAAGTTCTCCTTTTTCATTTTAAGAGTTGTAGCATAATCTGAAGAAGCCTTTTTCATGCGATTTGTACAATTACAATCATGAAAATCAACAAAATTCAACGAAACCAAAGTCCTGTAAATAATAGAAATAGACTTGATTACTGTACTTTTGTTTGTTATATGCTAATTATCATTGCTGCTAACAAATGGGCAAACTTCCCCACTTTATGCCTCCCATTCTTTTTGCCTTATTATTACGCCACTGAATCTTTGCACTGTTGCATTATGCTATATAACTTTTGAGGTCCATACAGGCCTCTTGTCTATCATGAATTAAGGGACCCAGACACGATTTGAAATCAAAATTTTATTTTTTATTTTTTATATATAAAATAGTTTACTTGTGCAATTCGAATGATTGACCAAAATTTGAATGTTAGAAGTCAAGTTATAAGAGAGATGCAGGAATTATCATTTCTTTGACAAAATGATTCGTGTTAAACAAGATAAACTGACTCAATGTGTTCATGAATAATATTATCGACAGAAGAAGCGACATTTGATTGAAACGTATACCAATGAAACACATATGTAAACAATAACAAGACAAGCTTTGCTTACAAAACAAAAAATTGCAAACTCTGTATCTTGCTTGTAACTCAATATTTGACTTTTGAATTTTAACGAACCATTAAAAATACCCATATTTTCCATTCTAAATATTTAAAAACGGAAAAATGAACCTTAAAGGTTTCAGTTCAAATCGTGCCTAGGTCCCTTTAATTGTTTACTTAGTAATTAATAAAACATGAAACAGAAGTATAACTCATAAATAATAAGAACATCTTTTATAGGAACCAAAAAACCCTAATAATTTAAAGATAATGCGCCACGGTGTATGGATTATCTTCTAGGTGGGGTCAAACGGCGACCTTGGTATTCGTACAGCGGCCTCACGTCAGCTGGGTTAAATTTTATAAATTTTTTCACAAATTAAGAAAAATAAAATCACCATGGTCAATATTACGTGAAGATGTACGAGTTATCTTTCACTGCTAATGATTAAAATTGTTTAATGAGAATATTAAAACACATGAAATGAGCACATTGATCCACAGACATCACGACTGCTGCATTATCGAATTTGTTGCAGTATTTTGGAGCTGAAAATATAGTAACTAGCTGTCTTTTGGCAAAAAAAATCATATCCCTCTTTTACTACAGGTCTATTAAATGTAAAGAAAACACAAATATGCTAATTTCGCTTTTACGTTATTACTGATTTATGAATTCCTATGCATATTCATTGTGGCACTTATTTTTATATTCATTATTTTTATGAGGCGAATAGCTTTGAATTTCATTTCCTTGTAAAACACATGCTTTTTTATGCATGTACGTGAAATTTTTACTTGATGTCCACGATAGACTAGATCTACATCGTGGCGATTCAAGAACTTGCTGACGAGATCCCCGCCAAACGTGAAGGACACGCCCCTGTCGTTCTTGCCCCACCCCTTGACCTCTTTGTCGGGGTCAGACCACAATAGATCACACAACAGGCTTAAAAAAGAAAAAAATAATGTTTTGAAAAAAAAAAATACAGTTCAGCATGATGTTCAAGTGTTGTAAAACACATCTTAAAGACCTATATGTATACATACAAGATCAATGTTATATTTTTACCTGTCTTCGCTGGCGAGAAATTAAATGGTTGATTAACATCGCTGCGATAATACTGAAGTTGTAACAGTGTTATATGCACTAAGGGATTTATTTTGTTTAATAAACGTTGTTCTTGTTTACGGTCCATCGGTGGGTCCTAATGATTCTTCGGATCTGTTCCATAGACTGCAAGTCCGGAGACAAACAAAACTAACGGCTCTCAATTTCTTTGATTTATTGGTTGATTTAATAAAGAAATTGTTGTTCCGAATTGAGTACTGTTTTTGAGGGGGGGGGGGTACATTTTTTAAAAGTAGATACATGTTTTAAGTTTTAAGATGTAGCTACATATTCAAAAGTATCTTAGTAATTGATATTATTCACACCACAAACTGATCATTTTTAAGATAATGAAATTATGAGTTTCCCAGTCCAATATTTTAAACATTTTTGCAATTTTTAAATGATCATGAATTTTCGAAAGATATACCTATTATCTTTCAAACTTACCTCCGTGACAACAAAATATATTTTCCTCAATAACTGCAGCGATAGGTAAACAATTGAAGCAGTATGTAAACGTCTTGCAAGTTCGAAGCTGAATCTTTTCTTACCAGTAGAAAAAATCTTTAATCATTTCATAAATCATTATTGTATAAATTTTTAGCGACGATGTTCGCGTAAATTATAATATTTGTAGCATTTGATAGTTACCGAAAAACATTGACGAAATAATGAACGATAACATAGCTAGTAATTATAGATAAAATATATTGTAATTAAGAATTATTTCGTTAGTATAATGTTTTCTTCGGATTGACAACATTCGTAAATAGTTAATTTGGATTTTTTCTCTCTCAATTACTAGCACAGGTAATTCATTCTATTGACATGTTTCTTTTAAGTACCTTTTTCATTTTCTTTAAGTGTGATTTCAAGTTAGTTTACAGTCATAACTGCTGTTTGTTCATTTTTGAAGTTTTTTCCCTTAATCAAATTTCCATTTCAGAAAATTGTTTACCATCTTATACAATGATATACCCACAATTTGCTTGTGCATATGAATGCATCGCAAAAATAAATGTATATCATAAGTAAATTTAAATGTATGTTTAATTCATATCCGTAAATAAGTGAGTGACATTAATCACATTAAAGATTATTAAATCATTATCTCATTTTATTATTTACATTTTCTCATCATTTTACACATTTTGCCGTGGACGTATCTTTATTTTCGCCGATTTCAGAGACCTCCACGTGTTTCCCCAAGTGTACCACGACAATTCCGTGCCATCAGTCTTAGAGGCTCTCCGGTACTCTCCATTCAAATTAGTATAGATGCATAAATTAAACATCCATCCTGCTTTGTACGTCCTTGTACATTCTCCTCCGTTTCGTCATTACTAAATCTACAGTACTGAAGTATGCGTAATTAAAAGAGGAAAACCTATCTCATCTCTTGAATGAAAAAAAACCCAGTGTGCATTACCTGAATCTGATAATAGGTACTCTAAATATCAATTTTTATTTCCTCATTAATACCAACCAAATTTTTTTTCAGGACTACTGGTTTTTATAGAATTTTGTATAAAAACTTAATTTCAATGATTGCTTTTTACAATTTTACAATTTCACGGTGTTTTTCACAACTCAGACTCTTACTATCTAGGCGTTTTGACGGCGGTGGTTCATAATTATTTTGAGACTCACATTTTCTCAATATACACGATGTATCCCATGGATATTATTTTTTGCAAAACTATAACATTTTGTTTGAAATCCTACATCCCTAGACCTTTGTTCGATTAAAATTTCCAAGCAACAGTTTGTATTTTTAGCCTCCTCTTTCATTTCATTTTCAATTCTGAGAACTCGTTTATTATCTTTTGTTATCTGTTGATAATGGATGAACTGCAACGTTTCCTGAAGAATAATTAAACAAAATATAAATATAAATTTTCTGTGTTTGTGTGTGAACATTGTTGTATAATAACTCTAACCCCTGTCACATCAGGGCTGCGTCATTAAAGCGATCCTGCTGCGTCAGATTATAAAAATATTTATGGAATAACTAAATTCCTTGTGGAGTGATTCCCATGAATACAACGAAAATTGAGCCATCACGAATTCCAATGATTCCACAGTATACGTTACAAATTTGATTCTTGATGTTATCAGACAAAGACATTGGAAAATGTAAATATTTGCTGATAAAAATCAATTTATTCATTATTACAAAACCAAGCACCAATTGAGGACGGATTTTCTCTAGAAAATAAATACACACAAAATATATAAGTATAATGTAGTAAAAGCCCCAAGTAACTAACATTCTTCACTTCATCTTTAAACCTGAACACTACTCCTAAAAGGCATTGTCCGCCATGATTCCCTGTCATCGCCGCTATCCCTACAAGCCCTATATATATATACCGAGTGGTTAGAGCGGTGGCCGCTCACTGCTAAAAGAGTGGATTCCATAGGTCGTGAGTTCAAGCCCCGGCCGGGGCTGAGGTTGGAGCTCCAAAATAGTGAATTTCTCTGTGCTGTATGTATATCTATATCCTTCACTATGGGCAGGTATATGTCATATATGCAGTTCTGATAAAGTGGTTCTTGAGAATAAGATTCTAAGATACACACCCTTATTACAGATTGTTTTTATTATCTCCCCTTTTAAGATATGCTACCCTTGATCATGAGATTGATTTCCTTTCACCTTAGAATGCAGTGTGTAAGATTGGGTCGAAATAGGTTTCTAGAGAAACTAGAAATGTGTAAAATGTATAGTTGGACAGAGAGACAGTTTGGACTGATGCCATATAAGGATAGCGTTATTACTACAATTCTCCTTTCAAATTTTAAAACAAATGATTAAGAAATTCCTTTGATTTTCCAGAGTTTCTATGTATCTCCTATCTTACAAGTGCAGAAGAACGTTAAAGATTTGTAAAACAAAACACAGAGTTTGCATAGTGAATCTCGGTTTTTGAGTGCAATAGATTTTATTAGCATCTTTAAACAAAATGTATGCCGCTTTTTCCGTCTACAAAAGAATATATTCAAATTAATAAAACATATTACGGACACAAATATCAAAATTTTACCAAAGATTTCATAAGGGAAGATACATTGCATTTCAATGCAGCGAATGGCTTCAAAATTCTGCAACTGTGCAATAAGGTAGGTCACTACATCAAGACGAATCCTTTTTAAGACATATCGTCACAATATGGCGTTTTGATTGTTTTGTTCAATTGTTTGTATTAATCGACTTGATTGAATGTCGTCAAAGCCTGCAGATCACAAGTTCGAACCAGCGTGTGGCTATTGCTACTTATTTTGAGGTATGATTAGAAATTAAGGCTAATAGGTAGAGCAAACGAATCAGAAAGAACTCAAAAATGTTGCAATATGTTAATCTATTGTTTATCCATTTTATCTAGTGATACATCCTCTGTGCTGACAAGACAATAAATCTCAGAAAGCAATCATTGTAATGTTCATATGCAAGATATTCTACAGGTTATAACGAAAATAACACATTGAAAATACTTGAGGGTTTCTTTAGTCCTGAAAAGCATTAAATGTTGAATTTGCTGTTAATAAGTACGGGACTTATATCAACAAAAAAAGTTAGATAATTAACTTGCTTTTCTTTATGACAAAAACAGTTGATTTTTTTTTATACACATTGATAGAATGTTTGATAAATAATGATTTAATGACGTATAATATTTTGAATTGTAAATAATGTTACATGTTTATTAATTCAGTTCTATTTTCTTAAAGTATGCAGTTGTTTCTAAAAAGTAAAACAAATCATAATTGAATGATACCTATTCATTCAATAGGGATGAAACATATTTGCTTCTTAGTTGCAATCAAAAGAGACCAAATTGTATCTTAAATGTGCTTTAGGATTTACCACACCCTATGACTAACAGTGTTTATGTTGTTCCGACACATGAAGCTTTAATTCCATTAGGGCTTTGTTTATAACGACACATTTGTGTATAACATCGAGGCGCAGTGTGTATCACATCAAACTACAAGTACTGACACAACTCCAGAATTCGAATAAAGCAGAGACAATTGCTTACATGCATATGCATATAAGTACATTTTCAAAGTTTTCAATTTTCTTAAAATGGAATCAAGACAGTTTTTATATTCTTGAGATATTCATAACTTCTGCGAAATAGATAAATAGATAGCAAAGATTTGTTATATGAATATGCATCGTTTATTTATTTATTTATTTATTTTACAAAAAATACATCTGAAAAAAGACTTACCCTTTCTTACGATGGCAGCTGAAAGATTTGACCACCCATTTAAAGTAACGTTTGAACAAGAACGATCAAAATAGGCATATCACTGAGTATGCAGTCTAATATGTGGTTATTATCAGGTTTTCTCTAAGATTCGAAAGGTATTTCAAGACACAGTTTTTACGATATCTAATTGATTGGCCTAATTGCGAATTTAGGTACAAGTTTGTGTGTTCATAGAATGTGAATAATGAAGGCCAACTTGTTATAAATATATATTTAACAAAAATATTTCACATTTCAATAGTTTTTGTTCTTGATTAAAAACACATTGCTTTCCGCGAGGTACTCACTTATTGTGGATTAGGATTTGCGTAAATAGCAATTCTCCATGTCCCACCACAAGCCTGTGTTTTATCACCTGCACACGGACTCAAACAGTCGCCCTTCCTCATTTTCCTTGCGTTATTTAGTCTATCTCCACAAAAACACTGTGAACTATACTGCAGATATAAAAGATACATCTATACAAAAGGCCCATAGTCTGCAGTGTTCACCTGAACACCAATGCCTAACCGTGACTCAAGCAGCAATATATATAACTGTACCCAAGTGAAAGGATAATTTAAATGGACAATGAATGTAGCTAGCATTGCAGAAAAAGGATATATCCGGCACTTTTTTACCATGCTAGCTAACCTCATACCTGCATGAGTCACCATGCAAATTATTTTAATGTTAAGATTCAATTTACAAATGTAGCCATCTCATGTGCGATTACTCTAATTAAGAAAAGATTTTGTTTTTCAATGAAATTTACATGCCATTATAAGAGTTTATAAACTGTAGCTTTGATCGTGTTAAGAACAAAACCCTATCATTTTCAACAAATTATAGCCTGTAAATACTCCGTTATATATGTCACATTTTACAATTAATTGTAAGTTCCAGGTAAATGATTCAATTCTTATACAATTCTATTGCCTGACTTTCAATCTTTGATGAAACATTTTACCGAATCTGAACTTTCTCTTACATATTTGTCCTTTTCTGATTAACTCATACCTCCACACCGTAGTATTTAAACATCAGATCTGTACACGTTTTTCTGCAGCTGTCCACTGTCATTGTTTTAGACGTGGTCATCTTTTCGTTCAATATTCTGGCTTTCTGATCCTTATAACAACCAATAAATTCTACAAATATGCATTTGTGTTAAAACAACAAATTAGAATTCAAAAGTTTTCAATTTTCGGAAAATGAAATAAAAACAGCTTTATAAACTCGATATATTTACGACTCCTGAAAATTGGATAGTTCAGTTTTGGTTTGTTTAAGTTTCCACATGAATGGTTTATTTTCTACCAAACACAAACAGTCTCAAAAAAGACTTACCTTTCCTTACGATGGTAGCTGAAAGATTTGAACACACAGTTACAGTACGAATAAAAAAGCATATCACTGAATATGTAGTATAATATGTAGTTATCATTAGTTATTTAAAATTAGAAAGGTATTCGTAGGAAAAAAACATTTACAATATCTGTTTGATTGGTCTTTTTGCGAATTTGGGTACAAACTTTAATGTTCGTAGATAGTGAATACTGAAAGTCAGCATTTTATAAAATATAATTAACTGAAAATATAATTTACTTAAACCGGCAAAATTCAATAGTTTTATTTCTTAATTTTAAAACAAAGCACTTTGTTTTCCTGGTAGTACTCACTTGGTTTGTATTGAGGATTTTCATAAACAGCGATTCTCCATGTCCCGCCACAAGCCTGTCTTTTATCACCTGCACACGGTGTCAAACAGTCGCCCTTCCTCATTTTCTTTGCGTTATTTAGTCTATCTCCACAAAAACACTGTGAACTATACTGCAGAAATACAAGATACATCTATACAAAAGGCCCATAGTCTGCAGTGTTCACCTGAACACCAATGCCTAACCGTGCCTCAAGCAGCAATTTCTATAACTGTACCCGAGTGAAAGGATGATTTAAATGGACAATGAATGTTGCAAGCATTACAGAAAAAGGATATACCCCACACTTTTTTATGCTCGCTAACCTCATACCTGCATGAGTCACCATGCAAATTATTTTCATGTTAAAATTCAATTTACAAATGTAGCAATCTCATGTACGTTTACTCTTATTAAGAGAAGATTTTGTTTTTCAATGATATTTATCTGCTATCATATGAGTTTATAAACAGTAACTTTCTGACCATCTTGTTAAGAACAATACACTATTATTTTCAACAAATTATGGCCAGTAAATACTCCATTATATATGTCACGTTTTGCAAGTCATTGTAAGTTCCATGTGAATGGTTCAATTCTAATACAATTCTATTGCCTGACTTTCAATCTTTGATGAAACATTTTACCGAATCTGAACTTTCTCTTACACCTTTGTCCTTTTCTGATTAACTCATACCTCCACACCGTAGTATTTAAACTTCAGATCCGTACACGTTTTTCTGCAGCTGTCCACTGTCATTGTTTTAGACGTGGTCATCTTTTCGTTCAATATTCGGGTTTTCTGATCCAAGTAACAACCAACAAATTCTACAAATATGCATTTGTATTAAAACAACAAATTAGAATTCAAAAGTTTTCAATTTTCTTAAAATGAAATAAAAACAGCTTTTATAAACTCGATAGATTTTATGACTCCTGAAAATTGGATAGTTCAGTTTTGGTTTAAGTTTCCATATGAATTGTTTATTTTCTACCACAAACAAACGGTCTAAAAAAAGACTAACCTTTCCTTACGATGGCAGCTGAAAGATTTGAACACACAATTACAGTAATGTTTGATAACAAACGGATAAAAAAGCATATCACTGAATATGTAGTATAATATGTAGTTATCATTAGTTATTTAAAATTAGAAAGGTATTCGTAGAAAAAACATTTACAATATCTGTTTGATTGCGAATTTGAGTACAAACTTTTATGTTCGTAGATAGTGAATACTGAAAGCCAGCATTTTATAAAATATAACTAACAGAAAATATTATTTACTTAAACCGGCAAAATTCAATAGTTTTTATTTCTTAATTTAAAAAAGCACTTTGTTTTCCTGGTAGTACTCACTTGGTTTGTATTGAGGATTTTCATAAACAGCGATTCTCCATGTCGCGCCACAAGCCTGTCTTTTATCACCTGCACACGGTGTCAAACATTCGCCCTCCCTCATTTTCTTTGCGTTATTTAGTCTATCTCCACAAAAACACTGTGAACTATACTGCAGATATACAAGATACATCTATACAAAAGGCCCATAGTCTGCAGTGTTCACCTGAACACCAATGCCTAACCGTGACTCAAGCAGCAATATATATAACTGTACCCAAGTGAAAGGATAATTTAAATGGACAATGAATGTAGCTAGCATTACAGAAAAAGGATATTCCCCACACTTTTTTATGCTAGCTAACCTCATACCTGCATGAGTCACCATGCAAATTATTTTCATGTTAAAATTCAATTTACAAATGTAGCCATCTCATGTACGTTTACTCTTATTAAGAGAAGATTTTGTTTTTCAATGATATTTATCTGCTATCATATGAGTTTATAAACAGTAACTTTCTGACCATCTTGTTAAGAACAATACACTATCATTTTAAACAAATTATGGCTAGTAAATACTTCATTATATATGTCACGTTTTGCAAGTCATTGTAAGTTCCATGTGAATGGTTCAATTCTAATACAATTCTATTGCCTGACTTTCAATCTTTAATGAAACATTTTACCGAGTCTGAACTTTCTCTTACTCATTTGTCCTTTTCTGATTAACTCATACCTCCACACCGTAGTATTTAAACTTCAGATCCGTACACGTTTTTCTGCAGCTGTCCACTGTCATTGTTTTAGACGTGGTCATCTTTTCGTTCAATATTCTGGCTTTCTGATCCAAGTAACAACCAGCAAATTCTACAAATATGCATTTGTATTAAAACAACAAATTAGAATTCAAAAGTTTTCAATTTTCTTAAAATGAAATAAAAACAGCTTTTATAAACTCGATATATTTTATGTCTCCTGAAAATTGGATAGTTCAGTTTTGGTTTAAGTTTCCATATGAATTGTTTATTTCACAGGATGAATCTCTGCCATTCAGTCAACTGAATGTTGACTGAAAGGTAACTGAAAGGTGACTGAATGGCATAGCTGTGCCATTCAGTCACCTCTCCAGACCTTTCAGTCAACATTCAGTTGACTGAATGGCAGAGCTTTATCCTGTGTTTTCTACTAAAAACAAACGGTCTAAAAAAAGACTAACCTTTCCTTACAATGGCAGCTGAAAGATTTGAACACACAATTACAGTAATGTTTGATAACAAACGGATAAAAAAAGCATATCACTGAATATGTAGTATAATATGAAGTTATCATTAGTTATTTAAAATTAGAAAGGTATTCGTAGAAAAAACATTTACAATATCTGTTTGATTGGTCTTTTTGCGAATTTGAGTACAAACTTTTATGTTCTTAGATAGTGAATACTGAAAGTCAGCATTTTATAAAATATAATTAATTGAAAATATAATTTACTTAAACCGGCAAAATTCAATAGTTTTTATTTCTTAATTTTAAAACAAAGCACTTTGTTTTCCTGGTAGTACTCACTTGGTTTGTATTGAGGATTTTTATAAACAGCGATTCTCCATGTCGCGCCACAAGCCTGTCTTTTATCACCTGCACACGGTGTCAAACAGTCGCCCTCCCTCATTTTCCTTGCGTTTTTTAGATTATTTCCACAAAAACACTGTGAACTATACTGCAGATATAAAAGATACATCTATACAAAAGGCCCATAGTCTGCAGTGTTCACCTGAACACCAATGCCTAACCGTGACTCAAGCAGCAATATATATAACTGTACCCAAGTGAAAGGATAATTTAAATGGACAATGAATGTACATGTAGCTAGCATTACAGAAAAAGGATATACCCCACACTTTTTTATGCTCGCTAACCTCATACCTGCATGAGTCACCATGCAAATTATTTTCATGTTAAAATTCAATTTACAAATGTAGCAATCTCATGTACGTTTACTCTTATTAAGAGAAGATTTTGTTTTTCAATGATATTTATCTGCTATCATATGAGTTTATAAACAGTAACTATCTGACCATCTAGTTATAAGCAATACACAATTATTTTTAACAAACTATGGTCGGAAAATACTCCATTATATATGTCACGTTTTGCAAGTCATTGTAAGTTCCATGTGAATGGTTCAATTCTAATACAATTCTATTGCCTGACTTTCAATCTTTGATGAAACATTTTACCGAATCTGAACTTTCTCTTACACATTTGTCCTTTTCTGATTAACTCATACCTCCACACCGTAGTATTTAAACTTCAGATCTGTACACGTTTTTCTGCAGCTGTCCACTGTCATTGTTTTAGACGTGGTCATCTTTTCGTTCAATATTCGGGCTTTCTGATCCATGTAGCAACCAACAAATTCTACAAATGTGCATTTGTATTCAAACAACAAATCAAATTTCAAAAAGTTTTCAATTTTCTTAAAATAAAATAAAACAGTTTTTATATACTTGAGATTTTTATGACACCTGGGAAATGGATAATTAAGTTTTGATTTATTTTACGATATGAATAGTTATTTTTCTACAAAAAAGTATCTGAAAAAACTTTTCCTTACGATGGCAGCGGAACAATTTAAACCTAATTACAGTAAAATTTGATAACGAACAATTAAAAAAGGCATTACACTGAGTGCGTACACAGCAGAATTTCTAATGATCAACCAAAGTTATAAGCAAGATACAGAGATCACAATTTTTTGTTATGCAAGAACACTCGTGCAATGTTTTTGTTCACATTGTTTCATTATATCTGTAAAAGTTCTTTTTAAGCTGATTTTTCTACGCTAGCTAATTCGTTTTGAACATAGATAAACAGTTGCTAGCGTTTGTCCCACTCATTTTGGGTCTAAACTTTGAAATTTCTTTACAACATTCAAGATGTAAACAAAAACATGACCTGAGCTTCGACACTCAAATGTTGGTTGACTATTAGAATTGCTTTACTAAAGCATTGTAAACAATAAAAACGAAAAAAATAAATTTTGACCAAAATCGTGACCGTGCCCCTTTAGGTATTCATATCTACTTACCTTTCCTTACTATGGCAGTCGAAAGATTTTAATACAGGTTAAAGGTAACTTTTGATAAATGAATTATTTTAAACATTTATTCAAATGTGGTAATAGGTATTGTATATAATATATATTTATATCAGTTTAATTTTTCTTACAATATGAAGTTCTTCATTTTTTATACAACATCTAATAGAATTTGATTTTTTTTTTTTTACAAAAATAATAAAACTTACCGATTAATGGCTCTAAAGTATTAGGAACCCAGGTGGGGTAATATACCAAACCATTGGTCCATTGACCTGAAAAGAGAGAGAGAGAGAAAAAAAAAATAATTCAGGGTATTTCGTCTTCTACGGAAAACTCATTTTTGTGAAGGTGATCTTTGAAAGATGTCATCGGCCTGATATTTCAGTGATTACATTGTATATAATCGAAAAAAAAATCCCGGAGTTCGTGGAAAAAAAACTACTTCCGTTAGTCGGTTATGTAAAAATCCAGTCCTAAAAAATAATCAAGGTCTGCACGAGATCGAAGAAACTGAACATGATTAATTAAATTTTTATGCAAGATTCATTTGAATGTGAACATACAGAATGGCTTTTTGTTTCAGCTTTAATCAGCACCAGAAGCGATCGCATTTTACACTTATTTTATTTTTATGGAATTTTAACTTTGCATAAAATGATCATAGAGAAAATGTTAACGACACTTCATATATAAAATAACCGTCGAGATGTCAGTACAATCTGTTCTCTTTTTTCAAGAATTTTTTTAAAGACTGAAAAAGCAAAACAAATGAAAATGTACGTAATATTCCACAACTCTTTGTTTAACGTTTTAGGAAATATCGGAAATATTTCACTCTCTTCGCAATTATAAAGAGAAACAAATCAAGAAATTATCCACTTTTAAAGAAGAATGACATGGTTTAAAGTCACCTACAGGAAAAATAAATTGACTTCCTTAAAAACAATAATAAATCCCAACTTACCGACACTCAGCAGACCGAAACATAGGCTAACAAACACGAAGAAGTGCATGATTCTGATCTGTGGGGTCCGAGTCGGGGGGAAGGGATATATATCTGTTTTGTCATGGAGATCAATCAAGAGACAGATTGGGAGAGGGCGGTTTTGGAACTTGTGCCCAATCCTTATTGTATTTTTGTACAATAAAAATATATTCAAATCAGACAGATTGCAAACATGATATACTATTGATAAATGTAAACCTCTCTCTCTCTCTCTCTCTCTCTCTCTCTCTCTCTCTCTCTCTCTCTCTCTCTCTCTCTCTCTCTCTCTTACATTCGCTCGTAGCAAATATTAATGTCTTGTAATATTTTAACCTTTGTGTTCTGTATCCGTTGCCGACTTATCACCCGGAAACTTTTGTTGTATATTTTGAATTTACTGGGAGGGTGTAAATGTAAATTTTGTACATACACCCACACAGTAAAATCAAAATTTACAACATGACACTGCTATGGAATAGAATCTCCCCTTTGAGAAATGAAGTCTTGCTCTGGGGATAAATTCTCAATGTAATCAAAACAAAATAACTCTCAGAAAAAGAAAAAGAGGCCCATGGGCCACATCGCTCACCTCAGTAACAATAGGCATGATAAGATCAGCTTAATGGAGTCATAATACAAAATATCTGGACAACGTGGTATAATACGTGTTGATCCTGTATAAATAAAAATCTTTTTTTCCCTGGGATATTTTTATAAAGATAAGTCCTTTTTCTAACAGGATGATTTTATAGTCATATCACATGTTGAGCATTGCAGTTCTAGAAAAGATCCTAAACAATTGTTTATATATATGATATAAACCTACATCAAACTCTGAACCCCTTGTGAGGCCCAAGAATCGTCCAGGGGCCAGAGTCTAAACAATTTTAAAGAATCAGCAATATGTCAAACTGCTTGCAAATAAGTAAACCATATGTGATAACATTACAGTTTTTGTGAATAATTAAAATGTTTTCCTTTGTACAATTGGATCCCCAATGTGGACCCACCCTACTCCTCAAGATTTTGATTTAAACGAATTTGAATCTACACTATCTGAAGTTACAGCTTTTCTAAGCAAATGGTATTTTAGGAGAAGGTTTTTAAAGATTTTTTCTCTATATATTCCTGTAAAAATGTGTCCTCTCCCCCCCCCCCCCCTTGTGACTCCATGCTACCCCCGGGGATCATAATTTGAACACATTTGCATGTACCCTACCTGAGGATGCTTCCACACAAGTTTCAGCTTTCCTGGCTGATTGGTTTCTGAGAAGAAGATTTTTAAAGATTTACCGGTACTCTATATATTTCCATGTAAAAATTCGACCCCTGTTGTGGCCCCACCCTACCCCCGGGGCTCATGATAAACACAACTTTGAATCTACACTACCTGAGAATGCTTCCACATAGGTTGAAGCTTTCCTGGCTGATTGCTTTCTGAGAAGATTTTTAAAGGTTTACTCTATATATTCCTATGTAAAAATTCGACCCCCCCCCCCATTGTGGCCCCACCCTACCCCCGGGGCTCATGATTAACACAACTTTCAATCTACACTACCTGAGAATGCTTCCACATAAGCTTCAGCTTTCCTGGCTGATTACTTTCTGAGAAAAAGATTTTTAAAGATTTCCTCTATATATTCCTATGTAAAAATTCGACCCCCCCCCCCCATTTTGGCCTCACCCTACCCCGGGGGTTCATGATTTTCACAACATTGAATCTACATTACCAAAGGATGCTTCCACACAAGTTTCAGCTTTCCTGGCTGATTGTATTCTGAGAAAAAGATCTTTTAAAGATTTACTCTGTGTATTCCTACGTAAAAAATTGACCCCCCCCCCCCCATTGTGGCCTCACCCTACCCCCAGAGCTCATGATTTTCACAGCTTTGAATCTACACTACCTGAGAATGCTTCCACATAAGTTTCAGCTTTCCTGGCTGATTGCTTTCTGAGAAGAAGATTTTTAAAGATTTACTCTATATATTCCTATGTAAAAATTCGACCCCCCATTGTGGCCTCACCCTACCCCTGATCGTGATTTTAATGATTTTCACAACTTTGAATCTACACTTCCTGAGGATGCTTCCACATAAGTTAAAGCTTTTCTGGCTGATCAGTTTCAGAGAAGAAGATTTTTAAAGATTAACTCTATATATTCCTATGTAAAAATTCAACCCCCCTTTGTGGCCCCACCCTACCACTGGGGGTCATGATTTGAATAAACTTGAATCTATACTACCTGAGGATGCTTCCACACAAGTTACAGCTTTTCTGGCTGATCAGTTTCAGAGAAGAAGATTTTTAAAGGTTTACTCTATATATTCCTATGTAAAAATTCAACCCCCCTTTGTGGCCCCACCCTACCACCGGAACTTGAATCTACACTACCTGAGGATGCTTCCACACAAGTTACATCTTTTCTGGCTGACAAGTTTCAGAGATGAAGACTTTTAAAGATTTACTCTATATATTCCTATGTAAAAATTTGATCCTCCATTGTGGCCCCACCTTACCCCCGGGGATCATGATTTGAACAAACTTGAATCTACACTACCTTAGGATGCTTCCACACAAGTTTCAGCTTTTCTGGCCAAATGATTTTTGAGAAGAAGATTTTTGAAAATACCAACAAATTATCAATGATTTTTTAATTATCTCCCCTTGAAAGAGGGCGTGGCCCTTCATTTTAACAAACTTGAATCTCCTTCACCTAAGGATGCTTTGTGCCAACTTTGGTTGAAATCAGCCCAGGGGTTCTGGAGAAGTATTAAGTCGAAAATGTAAAAAGTTTACGGACAGACAGACAGACAGACGGACAGACGGACGCCGGAAAAAAGTGATCAGAAAAGCTCACTTGAGCTTTCAACTCAGGTGAGCTAAAAAAAAACACAGTTTGTATATAGTCTTCCTATTAAACAAATAAATGTTTAAGTTTTAATTGGCTTGCCTACAACTGACCCAGTATTTGGATGAGTATGGTTTGGTTTATTGGAAAAATGTATTTGGTCTGCAGAACTTATTGAAGGTCAACATTTGACTTGGAGAGAGTATCTAGGTGATTTCGTTGCCATCTCCAACAATTCATGTATTTTTTCTTTGTAATAAACCATCATTTATTGTAATCTCTCTAATGATGTAAGCTATATACGTATATGTGAATCTAAACTTTGGTTGGTAACTAAAGGACTATAACACTCCAAAATGAAAACAAAATGTATTGATACCTGATGGATGACACTGAAATCATACAGACACGATTATTATTGTTTTTAGGCATCCGTGACCCCATTAATCATAGTACGTGCCAATTCGTGACAGTTTGATATACGACTATGTTACTGTTCTGTTTTATTCGTGATGAGGATGCATTAAACAATAATATATGCCTTAGGTCCATTACAAATACCGGTTACTCAAATTATAAAAAAAAAACTGAACCAGTTGGCACATGAATGAAATAAAAGATGATTATATCATTTATCTATTTGAGTTGGCTGTTGGCATTTAAACATATGGTACATAATAATGAGGACGATATAATACAATGTTACAAAGTACATATAAATTAGGTCAAAGGTACAGAAATATAAATAGTAACAATAATCAAAGAGTTATGGAGATGAGACTACCTACGACGTACTATATACAAGCACCTTCACCACATAGATCAATGATGATGAACACCTGCGGGTTCGTTGTTGTATATAATTTATTCACTTTTATAGTTGTGATTAAAAATCACCCTGGAGGAATACATAAATATCATTCAGTTACACAATTCGTATAATATAATAATTAATTTCACAGGCATAAAATATACATAATATTTCAATACTATAATATCTAAGACTGTTTCCCTTGTCACAGCATCTTACATTTATAAACACTGAATCTTTACATGATATAAAGAAATCTATACATGCTCAGATTTATCAAATAAACATTATCATGATCATCAATTCCATATTATTCTGAAAAGTATAAAATTGATTTACATATATTTAGGACAAATATAGTACCTGTTTATGGAAAAGAGTAAGACTCCAGAATCTATGGTACAAGCCTTTGACAAAGTCTAAAATGAGTCTTCTATGACTGTAATAGAATAAGTACATTTACTCTAATATCTTTCACTCTATACATTGAATTTGGTTTAGTTAATTCAAAATAAATAAATATTTCAGATGATTAATTAACAACTTGTGATTTAGAAAAGAAAATTTAGTACTTACATAATTCTTTGTTCAGTGTAACAGCATATTAAAGTCAAACCTATATTCTTATGGGAAATTCATGTCAGCAAAGAGGGACCAGAAGCTGAACAATGTCTGTCTTAAGTCAAAGTTTGGTGGTAAAAGTTTGGACCAATGAAATTTTAGGAATTTAATAAAGCTCAAATACTTCTTAGGTACCCTCTTACAGGTGTATTGAGAGTATCAGATAAAAAGATTGTTTTTAATGAATTATTTATTGAATTATTTTATTTTTATTATTTGATTAAATAATAATTATTAACTTTATTCAATGTACAAAATGTTGATAAAATAATACATACATTATTGCTGGTCAATGTTAATTCACACATAGCTTTGTACATTATGAATTAATTAAAATGAATTTTCATATTCATAAATGTACAATCATAAAATTGTACATGTGAACTATTTCAAATATACTGACAATTACACTATAAAAAGGGCAATGAATGTAAATTCTATACTTGTACTAGTACATGTATATTGCTTCATATGAGCCACAAATGAGTTTTAATGATTTTCATTCATATGATCGACCCCCAAGTGAAAATTTATATACATAAAATAATTATCATTGTTCACGAATTTACGAATTCTTAAAACTGTTATTTTTTACTAAATCCACATTAGGGGAGACAAATTGCTGATATTGAAGGAATCAGTTCTTTTTAAATTTTCAAATAATTAGATAAAAATTACATATCTTACGAATTTTAATAACTTTTTTTAACTTGTCCTAATTCCATTGTTTGACATGATGCTATTATAAAATAAAATTAAATATCAAGTATGTACTTAGACAAGAATGATTTTTAAGGTGGTATAGGACATCTGTCGATATTAATCCCAGCGGGATTTGAACTCATGACTTACAGACTCTAACACTCTGCGATATGCTGTTAGGTGACAATTTTGGAAAAGAAACTATTTATAAAATTACACTCGATTTTATTATTTCGATAAATAGTACGTCATGTCACAACATGGAGGTGTCCCATACCACCTTAAAAAGGAAATAGTAAAAGTCAAATCTTGAACAGACAAAATGTACCCACACGGATTTCTTTATACATTTTATTTTTTTATTTGTTTTTTATCTCCTTTATTTTACAGCAGAACACAAAATCAACACTATTTTGTTTTTAAAATCTTTTTATTTTTTGTTACATAAACAAGTTTCTATTGAGGACGGATTTTATTTAGGAAATAAATACACACAAAATATATAAGCATAATGTGGTGTAAAGCCCCTAGAAGCTATCATTTTCTTTATATCATTAGATGTACACAAGATGTACATAAGTATACAACTAACAATTGTCAAACTGTGTTTAAAACTATAACAACACAATAATATGATAACCATTCAACAACTGAACACTTTCAGATCTTTAGGGCATGAATAAGATCACAATTATTTCAAATGACCAGTCATTTTCAAGATGTCTGCTGCTAGGGAGGAAATGGCTACATCAGCATGGGAACTAAAAGCAAACAAAACAGAAATAAATTACAATCTTCAATATCAATTTATGATTTGCAATGAGAACAGACAACTCGGTAATTTATTTTCAAAGACTTTCACCATTCCCACACACATTGTAAATGACTAGTTGAATAGACACATTGTAAATGACAAGTTGAATAGACACATTGTAAATGGCTAGTTGAATAGACTGACCTGGCAGTTTGGACCAGATTTCTGATGGTGTTGGCAAGAGTCTCCCCATGTTGTTTCATTGATTCCACATGTACTCTCTCTGTACTTAGCTGCAAAGACAGGAGGGTAAATTAACAGCTCTTGGGAATAATGAACTAAAAATACACATACACTTACCTGTATCTAATGTAATTTGAAATTAAAATTATTTGTGCTAAATTTTCTGATGAAATTTTGTTCTGTAAAAATGTTTTATCAACTTACTAATCTCTTTATGATCCTTAAAAGAACTTTCTGCTTTTTAGCATCAGCTTTCTTCAGTGCCTTGCTGTAATATTCCTGAAATCATTGAAATTAACAAATATTTCAAATTGCTCTGCTATAAATAGTCGATCAAAATAAATGTCGTTTACTGAAATACAATGTAACAGGCAGTATGTGAGTATCAGTAATTGTCAATAAAAAGAAGTAAAAAGTTGTCATGATCATCATTTAAAACTCTACTCAATGAAAACAAGAGGACTTTGGGCGTCATCACTCAAATGGGCACCCCAGTGAAATTTGTACCCATTTCTAAATTAACGTACAAATATCTCTGATCTCAGATGAGAAGAAAGATATAATATCATGAATTATATGGAATCTACACTACATCATAATGCTTTCATAATAGTAACATAAATTGTGGCATAGTAGTTTTTAGAAAAAAAACTTGAAGATTTTATTTCTAAGTTGAACTTTGCACCCTTACTAGGTCCCCCTATTGGTCTGGGGCTCACAATTTGTTCTACACTGAATGTACACTAAATCAGAATATTTTCATGATAATAGCACAATTTGTAGCATTGTAATTCTTGAGAAGTTGATTTTGAGAAGATGTTTCCTAATATATTCTTATGATGAACTTGGCATCTCTTTTGGGACCAAACTATTGGTATGGAGGGCTTTTGTTTGATGCGTTTATTATATATATAAACACTATATAAAGAATCCTTGTTGTAAATATTGGCAGTTCATGTGCTGTAGTTCTTGGGAAGATCATTTAAGGACACCAACCCTTAATCAAAGATCTTTTTATTACCTCCCCCTTTATTAAGGTGTGGCTCTTTATTTTAAAATTTTTTATTCCCCTTTAACTTTGACTGCATTTTGCCAAAATTGGCCAAGTGGTTCTAGAGAAGAAGAGGGTGTGAAAGGTTAACAGATGGATGGGCAAACAGATGGGTAGAAACCAGACAACAGATGATCCTTTGGTTCAGGTGAGCTAATGACAGTTTAAGGAATAAAAAAAAACTCCATGTATATTAGTTTAGTTCTTTGTACTTCATGCAAACTAGTCAGAAAAGTTACCATATTTTCTGGAGTCATGGAGTCTTTATTCTCTCCTCCAAACAGCTGAACCAGCAGAGAGAGACATTTGGTGGAAAAGTCCTGAATATCCGTGTCCTCAAAACACAGCTGAAACACACAGAATTACAAATTATTACATGTATAATGCTACCTTTTAGTACAGCGGATTTTTTTCATACAAGAGGTAAATACTGTTTTCCTTATCAATGTTCAATAAAGAGGGAGAATGTTGTTGATAGATTACTACTTGGAATTTATAAAAGAAAGTGTTGTTTGAATTCTTAAATAATGGCAACACCATAAACTAATTTAGTACCTGTATTGTGTACATCTGTTCCTTAGTTATGTGATTATGCCTTTTAACTTTTTGAGTCTAAACTCTCAAAATGTCTTCATAAACACAATGGTGCTGAAATAGATATTGGTACCTATATACCCATAATAACACCTACCAGTTGAGTCAGTATGGTGGTCAGGTCAGTTAGGGACTTGTTGGTCAGTAACAGCTGCTCTGCCTCCTCTGCCTCCCGATTCCCTCCCTCCCCTCCAGCCTTCTTATTCTGTCCAACAGAGACACAATTCTATATCAGTTGTCTGTCTCAAAC
Source organism: Magallana nippona (assembly GCA_033439105.1). NCBI lineage: Eukaryota > Metazoa > Mollusca > Bivalvia > Ostreida > Ostreidae > Magallana > Magallana nippona. Next base: position 19,494,243 of record CM065923.1, read on the forward strand.
AATCTCACACTCAATTAAATAACAAACAATTAATTGATTAATTCCTACACACAAATCATCAACTACAACACTTTATAGTCTAATTGAGATTAATTAACTACACAGTGCTAGCAGAAAAAACATTGCACTCGAAAACTGCCTCACTTACTGTTGATACCTCTGGCTGAGACTAAATATAGTCAAAATAAAAGTCGCATTTAAAATCTTTGTTGAAATTTTTTGAATTTCAGACAAAATTTTTGAAACCAGAACATTTTGAAATTGTTTTGACCCACTTGTTGTTGAAAAGAAAAGACATTCTTTTAGCATATTAGTGTCTTCTAATTCATTCCTCATCTAAAACATTACTTAATTGAATTGATATCCACAATTATAGTTTATTTTTTACCCTTATTCATGCTTTACACATGGAAAATGATTCTAAGATACTGTACATATACATACACGAACTTCAACAAACATCAAACCCCTGTGTACCTGCAGTGCTTTCCTGACGACCTCCGAGACATATTTGAACATGCTGTGGAGGGTGTCCAGAAGGTTCTGTAGCATTGAGTGGGCTATCTTGTTGTCGGCGTGATCCTCCGTGTCCAAACACGCCGTGGTCACGTCAAAGAACAGCGTGGTAAAGTAGTCAATCAAACCTGTAGACAAAACACAAGTAAAGTAATCTATAATGATATTAAGTAGTCAATCAGATCTGTAGACAAAAGTCAAGGTACACTATAATGATGTTAAGTAGTCAATCAGATCTGTAGACAAAAGTCAAGGTATACTATAATGATGTTAAGTAGTCAATCAGATCTGTAGACAAAAGTCAAGGTACACTATAATGATGTTAAGTAGTCAATCAGATCTGTAGACAAAAGTCAAGGTACACTATAATGATGTTAAGTAGTTAATCAGATCTGTAGACAAAAGTCAAGGTACACTATAATGATGTTAAGTAGTCACTACTGATTGTCTATTGCATCAGTGTACCTTGTTCATACAGGTCCTTCATGTTTGTGTCTTTGTGAGCCACCAGACAGTTCAGTATACCAGCTATACTCTGCATGGAGCTGTTCAGTGGATTACTCTGGTGGTCCTAAAACATTTCAAAGTAGTGTGTAAAATATTGTATGCCATGTATATATAGATTTCATTACTTCAAATCTATATATCATAAACATGTATTGGAAAACTATAATGTTGAAGGGTTGGCAAGTGCTTCCTTATGGTTTATATTATAAAATAAATGTCCATACTTCATTTGTTTGATAAATAAATATTGGTGAAATCTATATCTAGACTGAAAACCAGAGGAAATATTAGTGGTCAAAACTTTTTAAAAAATATAATGATGACAAAAGATTAGCAAAATTGATGCAATCCAAGCATAAGGTATAAGATAAATACTACTGTGTAGAAGGAAAAAGCCCTTAATATTTTCCTTGACAATTATTTTTCCTTATTTTATTGATCTGATCTTTAACTCCTTAGTAATTAAATCTCCACAAACCCTTTTCAAAAATAAACAAAATGTCGTCCTGAAATGATATTGCTGTATCTGATTCATACTTTGTTGCATTAGTTGATCTGTGTGAAGCTTACCATCATGACTTGGAATATGACAGACACCAGTCCCTGCTGTTCAAACTGTTTTACAAACCCCCCATTCTGATCCAGGAGGGTCAGCAGGAGCTTCAGCCCACAGCTGGGGAGGGGCTCCTGGTCCAACAGAATCTGCTCAAACCTGACAAGGGACAACCATTTTGAAAGGTTGGATTTCAATTTAATTCATGTAAAATTGAAACCATGATCAATTATAATGAGATATACTTAGGATGTGATAATATATAAAAGTATTTTGAATGTGATGGCAGAAAGACTATGTAAATCCATTAAATGGCAAATATTTTATAAATGACCAAGGATTTAAATTCAAAAAGATGAGAAAAAGAATAATTCAGTAAAAAATTTTGTCAATTGGTGTTCACGGTGTTGAAAGCTACATGTAAAAAGATTAAGGTGCATAATAATGCATACCAAATACAAAATATATCTCTGCAGCAAATGTACCCCAGACATTCTGCATAAATACTAACTGTATGAGCTGGCTTGGTGTAGGCCTAGTAGCTCTAATAACATCTGAGAAGGTCAGACTGTCGACCTCCAACTTACAAGTAAAACATACAATTGTTGTAGCCTGATACAGTACAATACACTTACTGTGGTAGCAACTATACACTTACTGTGTTAGCAACTATACACTTACTGTGGTAGCAATCATACACTTTCTGAGGTAGCAACTATCCACTTACTGTGGTAGCAACCATACACTTACAGTGGTAGCAACTATACACTTACTATGGTAGCAACTATACACTTACTGTGGTAGCAACCATACACTTACTGTGGTAGCAACTATACACTTACTGTGGTAGCAACTATATACATTTACTGTGGTAGCAACTATATACACTTACTGTGGTACAAACCATACACTTACTGTGGTAGCAACCATACACTTTCTGTGGTAGCAACCATACACTTACTTTGGTAGCAACTATATACATTTACTGTGGTAGCAACTATATACACTTACTGTGGTAGCAACCATACACTTACTGTGGTAGCAACCATACACTTACTGTGGTAGCAACCATACACTTACTGTGGTAGCAACTATACACTTACTGTGGTAGCAACTTTACACATACTGTGGTAGCAACTATACACTTACTGTGTTAGCAGTCTCTCCGTGATGATTTTATGAAGTCCTGCCACGTTCATCTTTTTCTCACCCGCAGCATACTGTTCTTGGTTGAGATACACAGAAGCAATCTCAGAAAACAGCCTGAGGGAGAGGGCTCGAGTCTCTCCTGTTCAGATCAAGAGAGCATTTTAGAATGTTACATAATATCAACATAAATGTGTACTTACATCTGATTACATCAAACAGGTAACCTTTGTTCTGAATTCTATAACCGACGGTCAAATTTGGTTAAGATGATGCAAAATATATATTTTCAACAACTGAAAGCATGTAAAAAAAATGAATACTAGCATATAGTATAAACATAACAATATCTATGCAATATATAAAAGCTAAATATAAATACTGAAATCTCACCATTCTGACTGACCACTAAGTCAGCTATGATTGGCAAAACACCCTCCAGAATCACCTGATGGAACTCGGCGACTATCTGGGGATGCTGGGATATGCCCTCCAGGACCGACATGGTCGTTGTCACAAAGTCTGAGGGCGAAATGGATCCTACAGTAGAATACAAATAACAGCTATCAAAGTCTTAATGTAAATACTGCAAAGTTATTACTCCATTTTAAAAAGAGGGGCAAAGAAAAAACCTTGAGTCATTGATTATTGATATTTGGTCTTAGCAATAGTTTACCTGACTGTATCATTGAAAGATTTGAAGAATTTTAATGTCTCACAAATGAATACATGTACATGATGTCTTCACAAACAATGATTTTTTTTTAAAATAAATAGCTAGTGTATTATTAACTATGAATAAGAGATAAGGGAGGGGGCAAACTAACAAATCACATATAATTAAATGAGAAATCACTGCAGATCAGAGACTCTTGTAAATGAACTACAAACACTGGTACTTTATACAATATCAAAATGTGAAAATGCAACAGAAATGCATTCTAGAAGCTAGATGTAGTAACAAAGTTTCTAAATCAGTTTAGAATCTACTGATTTGTGATGCATATAATGAGAGATTTTTACATACATGAATACATCACACTGAAAATTTCTGGTTCATAAAAGCATGTACAGTTTGAATGATTGCAGTGTTTGATGACATCATGGCATGAGATACATGATGCACAGATCCAGAAAATTTTTCAGGGGGGGGGGGGGGGGGGGGGTTCGAAGGATAATTGTGTTTGCCAGGGGGGTCCAAGGCATATTTGTGATAATTTTACTAAGTAAATTTAATAAATTTTAATTTTCCAGGGGGGTCTGGGGTCTGGAACTCTAGATCCGTGCATGAGATAGACAGAAATGCAGGTTATTTCTAATCCAAGCATAAGCTTTACCTTTCTGTTTGTCTGCTTTAAAATCATAAAATATCAAGTTTTGAGCTTTATTTCAAAAATCATTTTTCTTTCAAATGAATATTTGTACCATTCGTCATCAGATAGCAAAGAAAAAGTTTTTTTTATAAAGTCCTGCCTCATTTTAAATGAAGCTTACAATCTTTAATCTTCTTTTGATTATAGAAAACTAATGGTATGCCTTTCCCTAAAAATAAAAAAGTTATCTCCCTTACCACTAGCTCCTTCTATATTTGTCTCCCCTGACTCTATACTTTTGATGTGAGACAGCAAAGAAGACAGATTTTTAATGAATTCCTCATTTACAATCTTTGGTCGAAATACCTGCAAAAACAAAATGTTAAATAAATGACCTTTAACAAAATAATTCAAATCTTATGATATAAAACATGCATTCTGATTTTTACATTTACTTTATTACTACTGAACCAATTATTAAAAGATCAAAGCATTTGATACCACTTTCTTAAAACCCATTGATGCTAATGAAATACAAGGTTCAACTTGCAGCATTTTAGGGAAACTGAGATGTAAGAAGTTTTACATGTTGGTATAAGATTTTACCTGACTTGTGACCAGGTGTAGGAATACGTGAATCAGGGGGAGGGAGGAGCGCAGCTGTTTGGCCTGGACAGCGTTAGGGTGCTTCCTCCCCGTAACAGCATCTAATGAGGTCACTATCTCCTCTGTAAACAGAAGATTAGTAATCATAATTGTTGAATTCTTTTCAAAATATGATTCTTGTTCACACTGGTCAATTTTATTTTTTTTTAAATTTTATTTCATTTTTTTTTCTAATATCTACATGTATTTCATTGTGGCAGAAAAGTTATGGTTTTGATTAACACAAGTAATACACTGTATGACTGTATTTTTCTGTGGGAAGCTATTTTAATTTAAGCTTAAATTTGCAATATGTATCATCTCAAACACAAATTCTTCAATCACAAGAAGTAATTTCAATATATTGGAAATTTGAGACATCACATCAGATATTGCAAAATATACCGAAATATTTTTTATATATCAAAAGTGCAAATATTTGCACCCACAACAAAAAAAACACATTCATAGTGTAAGGAATATGGGAATTCATTGGTTTAAAATGTTCTAACACTGTACTACCCTAAACCTAATACATGTATTAGCATCCATCATTGTGATGGTTATTAATCAGTTATGCACAAGTAAATTTTAAGACACTTGTACATAGAAAATAATAGTTTCAGTGTAGAATACACTTGAATTTTGTGATTCTTACTGAACAGCCTGGGTACGACGTCCACCATGTGGTTGATGAGGAGGTCCAGACACTGCATTAGGTACTCCACGCTCTCAGAGCCGTTGTTCTCCGGGGCCTTACCCTCGCGGGGTGTCTGACGCCGGCTGTCTCGCTCAATGTACATCACCAACCTAAATGTATCAACAGTGAAAAATACCAGGGAATGTTCTTGCTTGATGTTTATTAACTACAACATCTAGCCTCAATGTAACAAAGACTGTCTAATGAAGTCTGTATATTGAAGTCTATAATGCAATTGATCTTTTGAACTACATACAGTATCTTTGTGACAAAAAACAATAATTCATTATTTTAAATCTTAATACATGTGTATCTATGAATTAAAAAATTGTTCTGTATAATTGATTGATATTTGTGTCCTGTTCAAAATTGTGTCTAAATACAAAATCAAAACTTTTGAAGTAGTACAGACTATGGATGGCGGATTTCTACTTTGAACAGGTTTATGTACCTTAATTGACAACTGTTGAGCAAAAGATCATAGTTGTTCTTAACAACCTCATGAATGACAACAAAAGCCTTGGCCCTGATGACAACGGATGGGGAGTCCAGCAAACGGATCAGTTTCTGAAGGAAGTCCTGCAAAAAAAAACCACATCCTGAATCAGAGATTGCTGAAAATGGCTTATATTCCCAGACATTTGAGGAATGAAATGGTCTGAAACTTGCAAGATGAAAAAGAAACTTGAGAATTGTTACAGTATACAGAGCACTGCAAGGCCGAACTGGAAATGTGACCACATTTTTTATATATGTTTTGTACTTCACTTGAAAAAGATGATGGTAATTGCATGGGTGTCTGGTTCAATAAATGGTTTAGAGAATTTATTTTTATCTGTCAGTCAAAACAATAAGAAAAAAATCTTCTGATAATTTAGACTACTGCTAAACAAGCTTTTGGTTGTTGGTGAAAAAGGTGTAGGACATTTTCTGGGAACTAAATGTAATTCCTTTCTTGTACAATAATTTTGAACTTGAACCTCAATATATATCTGGCCACAACTGATATGAATAATGGTACTCATCCTTAAAACTCTGTGTATTATAAGGTTTAAAATATGCACTTTCATAAATTAAAGTTAAAGTAAAAGAAGTAAATGTAAATAGAGGTATTGAGAGTACCTTATCTTGAACCACTCTGTTCAAGCTCTGTCCTGAGGCAATCAAAGCTCCAAACATGGTGACTATAGACTGCTGAATTCTGGTGATTCCAAAAGACAATGCAGACAAAATGGTTGTCATGCCAACAGTATCAATGACACTCTGGAACACTGAGGGATTGTGATGGGTGATTCTACACAAAGCCTGAAAATTCAAACCAAAGCAACCATCAATCAATTTCTACACAGACAAGGAGGGCCTACACTATATTACATGCAATAAAAGTTCTTGACTTTCTTTGCATTTTTGATTCAAAAAGTGTTGCTATATGCATCAATGAATAAATTGCCAATTTTTGTGACAAGTACATGCTAGTTGTGTGTAGAACTTACATTAATGGCTGTGATTCTAAGCGAGTCCACAGTAGAATGCTTGAAGATATACCATAAGGACTGGCCCATTTCATTGCTGACAAATTTCTGAAAAATTAAAATTACAAAGAATTCAGTGTTATTTATAGTGCCTTTATTATTGGAATAGCAATACAATTGTAAGGAAGGGGGGGGGGTTCTACTTAGAATTGAAGGAAAAGCAAAATATGTATCTGCTTCAAACAGCAGTTTTTTGTGTTTTTACCAAATGGATAACATCAAAAAGTTAGAAATTCAGTCTTTTTGTCAAAATTTATAAAATACCTAATTTTGAGTTGATTTACCAAAATATTTTTAGAAATATATGAATACACTTGCATGCACATAGTTATAAACAAGAACTTGCAGATGATTAACAAAAGAAGTCCTACCTGGGCATGAGTGCTCTGAGTGGCCACCACATTCTCCACAGTTTTAGCTGCTATGTGATTCACCACAGCATCCTCCTGTCACATATTGATACTCAAGTTGTATAATTTATCACAAACATGCAACTCTCTTACTATGCTTTTACATTATACCAAAATACGTTATTATGATAAATCAATTGCAATTTATTTGATGTAAATGTACTTAATTTGTCCCAATTTTAATTTTTTTTTTTTGACTAACGACACTAGAAATCAAATGGAAAGTGTAACAGTAATAATCTACTAATAAAAGTAACTGGTACATAATATCTGCTTTCTGTGGTAAATCTTACCCCTTCTCTGCAGCACCTGGTGATGACAGTGTAGGTCATTGAGGTCACGCCCCAATTATCACACGTCTTTCCATGCTTCACTTCCTACAATTACATTCAATGACATTCTGTAAAATATTTCCGCAATTTCACAGAGACAAACATTTAAATACATTTCACATTTTTTCATCCTTTGAAATAATATCAAAAAGTATTTTTTTTTTCAATTAAAATAAGCCCAAAAAACTATTTAAGGGGTCTTAGTATATCTACATGTATATAATTCACGATTTATGAGCAGTGTGTAGTAGTTAATGTATTCTTAATTTACCTGCTGTGCTACAAAGTACAAGAGTTCTCCCACAGCTGGTAGGACGCCCTGCTTGAGTTTCCCATTCTTCACATTCTCTCTAATGACTTCTGTCAGTGTTGCTATGGATTCGGATATAGTGACACTCTCATCCAAGTCCTCTGCATTTCCAGCTATAAGGCCAATCACTCGCGCAGCTTTAGTCTTACTATTCAAATGACAAACAACATGCATTTTTGGGTGGACAAAATTCAATTCACCAAAAAATCTACTCACATCAAAAAACTTATCATGTACTACATGTACAAGATAAGTGGAGTGAAACAGACTTCACTGTAAATGTGAATTTGTTTTTAGCATATTTGCTGTAACTGTGTTTTACAGTACCAGGACAAATTAACTGTAGGACATCTTTATCAATTAAAGATATACTGTAAACCAACTTTTATTCGCCTGCGAAAAATTTTCGCGAGATTCGCGAGAGCATTGTCGTCACGAATATTTCTCGCCGTGAACAAGTCCTTACAGTTAGGGTTTTACATTTATATGGGTGTAGATAAAGCTTGATCGTGAAAATTAGTTGTCGCGAATCGGTTTATTCCCGGTTAATCGCAAAATCAAGTAGTCACGAATAAAAGTAGGTTTACAGTATGTTAACTTTAAAGCTATGCTTACACATCAAGATGCTGAGTCTCTTTGACGACTTTGGCTAGGATTGACAGTATGTTGTTTCGGGTGAGGTGGGTAGCCACATGTGGATTGGTTGAAAGTCCAGTCAGGTAGTGAAGTAGGTGGATCCTTTTCTGTGAGGGCGGGCCCTTTTCACTGATTGACAGACCATCACTAATGGCCTTTATATGCTTTGATAACTCTTTCTCTGACATGGTTGCCATCTTTTCAGCTGAAAGTATTTATCATTTCTTGGACATTTCTCAAGTACCAGTAATATTTGCAAAGGAAAATGTTACACTGATTAATTTTTTGATGATTTGGGGAAATTCAAGTAACTCTAAAATTAAAGAGTTTTATACACAAATTTTATTCATTGTATGATTATCTCTCACTGATTACCTGTGTAAGAAATGTAAATATGACTAGACTAGCCAGTATACTTGTCATTTTGAGTAACTTACCAGTAAAAGGTGGAACAGGTAATATTTTGGCATCAAACTTGGCTGCCCCTGGTTTCTGTATCTGGAATCAAAATGATAGGAATTCAGTCAAAAGTGTACAAAAGATAAATAAGCAGGACATTACTTCAAAGCTCAGTAACTGTGCAGATATAGGCACATTCTACTCTTCTTTATCATAATGCCTTAATAAGTTAACCATGCAGTGAAATTGGTGCCAACAAAAATCCATAAACAGTCAACTTGAAGAATTAAAAAGAGAAATAAATTGAAATATTTGCAAAGTTAGCAAAAAATATTAATAGTTAAGTTATACATAATAGTAAACAATACTGGCATATGACCAATTCTTGCCAGTATATTGTTACATCATTTTATCAAGTGAACACAGAAAACACATACGAAAAATGACGTAACAATGCACTTGCGAGAAATGGTACTCGGCGAGAACTGGTCGCACATGTACTTTGAATGAAACTATCTTTCATTTTTCTAGATCTGTTCATGTAAATGCATGAATTTTGCTTGTTTTACTTTAAGTAACTTCTGCTACTGAATAGTTGGTGAAATTTGGAATAAAATACCATAGTGCAAACTCTGAATAGCAACACTCTTAATTTTCACAAAAAATCACATATTTTGTTTATCTTTTGTTTCTAATATACTAGGTAATAAGATGTTTTGTAAATTACACAAGTATTACATGTATAGATATTTGTAAATGTAAAATAAAAGTAATTTAGTACATTTTCAACAGTAAATGGAATGCCATACAAGAGAACTCAGGGTCAATCATCGGCTGCAAGCTAAGTCTTGTTTCTTCAAATTGAGTGTCAACTTTCATTTCAGTAGACGATTAATTAGAATATTTATCTTAACATTTGCTCTCCCTTTGGTCCATTTGAGTTCATGTGAAATTAATCAGAAAACCTTGCAAAACATGTCTTTCAACAAAGTGCAAAAGAAAATTTGGAAATTTTCAGAAAAAAAAAATCAACAAAAAAATTAATTTCACCTTAGCTTGATGGTGTGCATGCATGTGAATCTACAAAGTAGAGGTCATTTGCACAAATTTCATAAAGGCCATGTGCAGATACATGTACACTGTACATATGGATTTTGAATATTACACAGATCATAATAGAACACTGTGCATTTGGTAAGTTGTCTGCTATGCTCTGGTAATTAAGGTTAAGTCAGATATTTACACATATATTTTAAGAAATATTTTTTCAAAAATCTAAATTGCATTCTAAGTACCGTACAATAAAGGTACAGTCATGTAATTCTAGACCATGTAAATATAAAGCTTTATAAATGTCAGTATCTTTCTCAAAATTTCTACATGCATGCTTATCTTGAGAAACAACATTTCAAACTCTAAATAGCGTTCTAAGGGTATCTATAGAGCTACATGTAATTCTAGGCCATGTAAATAAAGATAAATATATCTCTTTGTTTATCACAATATTTCACTTTATAATGCCAAACATGTATTTCCAAGTGCATTTTGCAGTTAAATTGTACTGCCTATAAATGTAGCACTTTGACACATTTATACAGAAGTTCTCTGCTGTCTGAGACCCACCTTTGTGTTGTCCACTATGGGAGTAATGTGAAAGTCACTGTGATGGTATATCAGCTGCAGGGCCTCATTCTTGGTCTCGTCCGCCTGGGATTCCCCACCTGTGGCCCCGATAGTCTCTCTGACCTCCCGGGTTGACAAGGGGGACTGGGTGGGCTTCTGGGTGGGGGCAAGTTTCTCATCGGGAGGGACAGCTGTGGGGGGCCGGGTGCTGTTATATGAAATATGATGAAATGATACTGAAGACATTGATAATTCAGAATATAGCATCATGAATCACTGTATAATCATTTATCTCATACGTGTGGTGTATACTACCCGTGTGATAAACCTTTGCTTTATCAAACGGGTGATGCTTTATCAAATACTTCCGGTTCGAACTATTTTTGACACAGCCCCTCGCTTCAACGCTTCAGTGACCTATTTTCGAAGACTTTCTATAGTATTTTTCCATATAGCTATATCTACTACCAAAAATGGATTTTAAAATGGATTTTGTCGAAGATTTTAATTACAAATATAAAGGAAAACGCATAACTGTGAAGTTTATAAAACTGCAAATCACGTTAGCTATCAAGGAGTTCATTCTGACGACGCAATGCAAAAAGAACACTTTGGTTGTGTTTCTATACAAGAACTTACCGAAATAATGTCTCCCAAGACTTTTATTTCACCAGCAGTAAGCATCCTTATTCAATATTTTCCACTTCAAGTCATTAGGCTAATGTTCATTTTATAAAACATCAACAACTGTTCCTCGTTCGAGTCAATTCAAACTAACGAGCTTCGCAACTTTGTGTATGTCAACAAACTTGATTATTCAAGTCTTCTGATAAGTATTTCCATTTAATTAAGTGATTAAGCTCTAAGAAAAATTATTTAGAGATAAAAAATTATTTCAAGGTTTTTTTCAGTGAAACTTTACATTAAAACAGTTATATTTATCTCCGAAATGACGTACTAAATTGTATTGCGCAAGGTCACAATAACCGCATAACACAACGTTGCATCATCGTTTAATCTTTGAAAAAAATCAATTCGGGTCATATTAGGGGCTGTCTCAAAAGCTTCATAATATAAATCAAATTGTATGAGATAAATAGAACATCTACAATTGTGTGATTTTATATTTGCTTTATCCAACTCGTTGAAATGGTTATATTCGCTCGGCAAGCCTCGCGAATATATACACCATTTCAACTCGTTGGATAAAGCAAATATAAAATCACACAATATAGATATCCTCTATATATTGAACGTATGGAAGTGAACTAAGAATTAACTCAAAATTCACAATATATATCCGATATATTATAATAATTGTATTACAGTGAACTGAAATATTACATCTTTTTCACCTCAAAGTAAACAAAGTAGAACCTCCTTCATTCCCAGGAGCTGTTTTTGGTCTCATATAATCTCCCATTGTAGAACCTAAAAGCAAGAAGATACAAAAAAATTAATTTCATTGTACATGTAATTACATAATTATCCATCAATACAAATACTTTGCACTAACTAGTACATGTACAATGTATCTAGCAAATCATTAAAATGCTAATGCATTATTTTTGTAATGCAAAAAGAGCATCACAAAACAAATCAGCAGATCTACTGGGAGTTAACCCTTAATTCATGTTTACAAACCATACCCCCCCCCCCCCCCCCAACATATACATCTATACCTCTCTGCATGACAATAAACCGTTTCCAACTCTTTTTAAAGGAAGGATAGGTCCAATACATACCCGGTCTGGTTCCCTCGGTTTCCAGAGTGGACACAGGGCGGTCCATGCTCTTTTTGAGATCCACCGTCTTGATCCTCCCCAGGGCAGAGGCAGTACCCTCCACCAGCACACTGCTCCGAGTGGTGTTGACCATGCTGCTCCTGACCTCCTGGGACGTCACAAGGTCTTTGGCCAGATGACTCAGGCGACCTTGCCAAAAGGAATGGTTCACCAAACCAGGCCAACCCATTCTGCAAAATTAATTCAAATGTCATAAACTTAGAAAACATACTTTTTTCTTTTCATCCCTCTTTATATTAGCTTATCTGAAAATGATAATCAATCATTTCTTTGCACAGTTCTGAGTAGCTGTATCTACATTACATGTATTCTTAATAGTAATAATAAATGGTCAATTGTTATCAATTGTCATGAGATTTTTTGAAAATCAATAACTTCTAAGGTTACTCCTTTGGAAACAATGTGAAAAGAGTCTATCATTAAGATGCAAGAACAATTGTTGAAAAGTCTAGAGTATAAGTTCCTTTTCAATGTTAGGGCCCTCATCTCCTATGAAAATCACTGTGTCTTTAGGTATAGTTAAAGGTCATTAGATACCACAGTCTAGTATTCTTCATAAAAAATAACTCAACCTTTTATCAGGATCCTTCTGAAGAAGTCCCTCCAACAGATTATGAAAATCTGGAGATGGTTTCGATGAAAACCTGCTTCCTAGAAAAACATAAGAAGTATGTTAGAAGCATCTAGTGATTTTTGTTTTTAAATGATGCAAACTTTTGATATCCTTCCATACCTTTCACTTTAGGAGGAGGCAATTCCTTGTGCAAAATTTTCTCTTTTAGTTGTTGAAAAGATTCAGCTAAGAACGGAGGATGTCCTGTGGAATTTTTTTTTTCAAAAATATAGAATATTGAATAAGATTATCATATTCATAAGCCATGACTATTAAAATAATCTTTGCATTTCCAATGTATTGTATTATGCATGCTAGAAGATCCACTAACCAGTAAACATTTCGTACAGCACACACCCCAGCGACCACAGATCACTGAGGATCGTTATCTCCTGGGACTGAAAGCCCTCCGGGGACATGTAAGTGGGGGCTCCTGAAAAAGTTTCAATGCAATATATAGATTCCTAATTGAACGCAAGGATTTAATATCCGCGTAAAATCACAGGAAGCAACACTTACGGATTTTAAAATCTCGATTTTATTTTTCAAACAGTTTTAAACTAGGAAATTATAATAAAAATATGGTGCTCGCGATTTTATATTCTTGTGATTTGATACAAAACAGCGGAATTGCAGAATTAAGTACTCGCGTAAAATAAGGAATGTACAGTATTACGTAGATATGTGCACCTTTCCTCAGTCAAAGAAATAATCAATCATATCATGATGCATGTTTCTGTCATGTACACGTAAGGTGTGACTACTGTAAATTCGTTGCTTTAAGGAAGTACTAATTCTGCAGTATTGTGTCAAATCGTGAGAAATAAAGTTGGCAAGCACCAAACTTTTGTTTTATATTATTTTGGATATATTAATTCCTTGTGTTTAATTCCGAATGTACAGTATATTGATTTATTTATTGATTCAGAATATGGATCTTAGTCAGCACCATTAGAGATGTCTACTTTGCAAAAATGTTTCATTGAAGCTGCCAATTAAAGATTTATAATTCAGTGTAGTTACCTGTAGTTTTGTATTTCTTGGAGAGAGGGTTATCATCTACATCAACTTCATTGCTCCACATCTCTCCTGCATCAGCAAACTTTTCAAACAATTCCTCTAAAATCTCCCCTTCTACTCTGGACAGGCCAAAATCAGCATATTTCAGAGTTCCTGAACCATCCAGTAGTATCTGTCAAACAGTATCGTTACTTTTAGATTTCAAAATTCATCCTCTTTTTGTACGTGTATCAATACATGTATGACAATACATGTATACTTATTTAAACCAAACTTCTTTCATGTTCAAACAATTTAATATTAATTACTGCATTTTTAAAAAGATATAAAATCACATGTTTCTTTCAAAAAGTTATAAAATTACATGATACTCTCAATTAATTCATCAATAATTGTTTTTCCTAATAAAGATGTAAAAACATCAATTTTTTTAAAATTTCAATATAAGATACAGAGTTACCGTACATTGAATTTAATACAATGCTGTACTTTTCATTGCCTTCATACCTTTGTGGGTCGAAGATCACAGAAAAGAATTCCCAGTGAGTGTATGTAATGGATTCCTGTGACCAGGTCGATGCCAAAGGACCTTATGGAGCTCTCTGGAAGGTTCCTGTCTTGAGTGATGAGTGTGGCCAGGCTACCACCGGTGCACAGTTCTACCACTAGCCACAAGTGGTTACTGGTCTCATACCACTCGTAAAACTTCACTACATTGGGATGGCTGATGTCATGAGTCATCCTTACCTAGGAGATAAATTAATTTGTGTCACGTACATGTACAAAATCAAAATTGAATGTAATAAGAATGAGTATAGCCACAATGCATCATACCCAATATGTTAAAACTAGAATCTGACTATAAAGCAATGTATTTCTAACAGATGTTAATAGCGAGCATCGCTCGCTTAGCGAGCTCTAACAACAATGTGTGGGCGAAGAGAAAATTTGGACTAATGCTACCTTTGACATACTGAAAATTCTGTCGTCAGATTCGTACCCACAATTCCGTGTAAATTGCAAATGGCTACCAATGTCATGATCTCACGAGAACAGGTAAAATGAATTTTAGGAATGTCATGCATTTAAAAGAGAAATCAAACATTCTGCTGATTCGAAAAAATGGTTTGCAACTATTTGTTTTACATATATTTTCTTTCTAAATTATTCGGAGCATTGTGACTTTGATGGAAACTGTCAAGTGATTGTCTGCTCTACTAACATGACGTCACAGTGTCTAGACTAAGCATGCGACCTTTAGCGTAATGAATATATAGATAGGCGGATCCAACTGTGCACCTTTCTGATGAATCTGATAGTGAAATTGTGAACGTTGTTAATGGTTTCGCCCTCCAGATTGCCACACCGTAAACATAACTGTTTATACATGTACACTGGAGCGTAAAATATTGTATTTTCATTCACGTTGATGCATCCATTTGGTAAGCCACGCTTTAATTTATTATCATGTACCCTTCTGTATTTAAAATTCAATTTATGTTGCACTCGCCCCAACGGTCGCACCGTAAAATATATTATGTATGAAGATTATAACTTTATCAATTTCAAATTAAAAACAACTAGTACTGAAATATAATTTATGAATTAAACACCAATAAATAAATTGACCAGATCAGTGATGAAATCTTTGTATTATTGGATGCTTCCCAATGCACATTAATGTATTCACCATTCAATCCATTATCACATATTACACTACTTACAGTATTGGTAACCTCTGGTCGTTTACATTTCTCTATGCAGTGGATGGCTACAAAGTTTATGGTTCCCTTTCTTCGTCCTTTGTAGATAATGGAATGATCTCCTCTTCCCAGTTCTTCATACAGCACGAAATTTTCCATTTTTCCCAGGTGAGTCTACTTTGAAACCTTAAATAAATCAATAAACGACTCTAAGGTACACAACATGTTAATGTATGGATGTTTGATCATGAAGGTACAGATGTACAGAAATCTATTTCATAAATACAACTGTACTCACACAGATTAATGTCTGATTTGTCTCTTAGATTGAACGATGAAAAATAAGATAAAGGAGCAACATCAATAATCCTTTATGTTTAACAACAAATTGAACAGAAATATTTCGGAATGTTTGTGGTAGTTGCAAGCGAATTTCATCAAGTCAATTTCTATTAGTCGACATGAAAAAAATCATCCAATGGAAAATAACTTAACAGAGTTTTAAAAATGAGCAATTGTACGTCAACTGATTCGTGTACATGAGAGTCATGCCAGCATACCTAAGTCGGTCAACATCTTATCATCTATTCAACGACTCTAGACTTTTATCTGTTGCAAGAAATTGGTTCTACGGTTCTACAGACTCTACCATTTCACTTGCGTTTTTATCTTTTTCAAACATTTTTAAATTTATATTCACTAATACGGGACCTAAATGAAAATTTCCAAAAAAGAGAGAATAATATGTCTTATTCTTGAAGTAAATGCTCTTATATAAGTACGGCACTTTTTTAAATGCTGTATTACTTGTGGAACATAATTGTTATTATATAAATTCCGTCATATCTCTCTCTCTCTCTCTCTCTCCTCTCTCTCTCTCTCTCTCTCTCTCCTCTCTCTCTCTCTCTCTCTCTCTCCTCTCTCTCTCTCTCTCTCTCTCTCTCTCTCTCTAGCTAATGATACAATAATGTTATTCTTTGTCAGCGCTTCTCATGAACTTAAGAAATGAATATTTGACACACATAACATTGGTGGATTTAGCCCCCCCCCCCCTCCCCGAGTATTGTGGTAAAGTTTTGAAACGCATGCAGAGAAAGAATGTCAAATCATTTTTTGTTCCTCTTTATCGAACGTATATGCCAAGTATTGCTCACAAAAGTGTCTTAATTAAACCCACCCACCCCCTACACCTGGGAGCTTCCAGAGTCCCCCCCCCCTCCCCCCACCAGGGCCTTGCCCTGGACCCACTGGGAACCTAAAGGCGGCTCCAGACCTCCAGAGTTTTGGGTCCCCCTTTCAACATATCCTGGATCCGCCACTGCATTATCTATTCATGTATCATATATATACCGGGGCAATTTTGGCCACTCGAACTCGTCTACGTATGCAAAAATATTTACATTTTTATAAAACCCATGTGTATATGAATATATCATAAAGTGTAAATATATCATTTCAGGCAGCATTGATTTTGAAAGTGGGAGGGGGAGGGGCAGACTCATCCAAAAAAGTATTGACAAGCAAAAAAAAAAAGGCAACTTACAGAAATCATGAAAATCATATTCCGTGAGTGTGTGTGTGTGTGGGGGGGGGGGGGGGGGGGGGGGGACGGGGAGGGGGCGGTGTGGGTTAGCGTAGTACATGTACAACAACTTCATTTTCACTGTTCATGTTCTTATTTTTACGTCACATGGTTTAAAAAAAAAACTCGATAATACACTTTAAATTTTTTATATGTTAATTTTAGAAAAATATCTTTTCTGCGACAAAAGGTGGTCACCCTCCCCGCGATACTACGTGCCTGCATTGTACAAACACACAATTTATAGTGGCCAAAAAGTTTCTATAAAGTTGCAATTGACGTAGCCAGGTTTCCATACTTTTCTTCTCCTTGAAGGCGGGTCATAACGTAAGTCGTTACTTACGAAGGATTTATGATAGCTAGGCTTTTTTTATTCAGTTATTTGTAAAGGTACAGATTTACTTTGTTGACTTTAGCTTGTATGCATGCCAATTCTTAAATCTTTATGCGGGGAAAGGAGACCCATGCGTGCAGTCACGATAGAAAATGCACTTCTATTTATACATGTAATACCGCCTTTTTAAGGCAACTCATCGTAATTGTTTGTGTTAATACGAAGATGCCTAGCTGCAGGTCATCCGATTTTTTTTTTCAGACCGAGAGCGACAGACCTGCAGCTAAAGATGCTAAGTTCAAAACATTATTTGTAGGTCCTGATAAATACCCACAATCCCGGAACCCCCCCCCCCCCCCCCCCCCCCCCCCCCCATAGGACTGCTCTTGATCGTTTTTAACTTTTATTTACATATAGATCCGCCTCTTAATATCGATTTTGAGGGCAAACACGCATGTCAATAACATTGGGATCCGCCATCTGTGAAAACCCCGAGTTTGTCCAGCTTTAAACGTTGGGTCGAGTTTTACTGCATGTTCACTGAGGTAAATCACACAGGTAGGTTAAACATTTGAAATGCGTGTGCACATACACACACACAATAATAGTCGGGGGTTCGTTAGAGGCCGTCATGGTGTTTATTGGCTGAGCCAAGGCTCATTACATATGTCAACAAACACTGAAATTGGGACTCCATCATGATGCAAAACAACAGACGAAATGATCTCCACGCGGCGAATAGGAATTTCTGTTTTGTGTTTGCCTTTTTAACTGTGTTAATCATTACCCTAATCAGCGTGGTGATATATCTTGCCGTTAAGCATGAAGACGGCGAAGGTAAGCGATCGATCTATAAATAACTACGTGGGTGATTCAAGAGGTGATCGTTTTACCTGAGACCACCCCCCTTTCCTCTATTTTACAATTTGAGTGGATATTTCTGCCTTATAAATTATTTCTGCTTAGATATGATAATTAACACTACTTTTAAATTAAGATTTATTTATTTACATGTTCTAATGATGAATTGTATATTTTTCATTCAAGATAATCAATCATCACCAACAATGATTACAAGCTCTTCTTTCGGAACACACGAAGGAAAAGAAGTTACACAGTAAGAAAACGGGACAATTGTATTTATATCATTATGTGGCGTATCCGCCATTCTAATCTCAGTTTCTCAACAGTGGCGGATCCACCCGTAACATTAAAATATGGACCTTCATGAATCCCTCTCTCCGAGATCAATGCAAGATGGGAAGGGTACACCTACCCCAAAATCTTGACAAACAATAAAAAATGCTACCTCACCAATCCTAAAAATCTGAATCCTCTAGAGTAAGGGGGTGGATGTACTGTTAATGCCTCCTATCTTAAATTTGATCTATATGTTAAGTTTCAGACTGTTCCAAAAGTGGGGTCGCTCATAATTTAATTTTCTATATGTAATTTAAGAAAAATGTATAGATTTCCAAAAATTGGGAGTGGCGGGATGGAGGACTGTCCCCTGTTGCTACGCATACATGCCGTTGCTTTCTGTATCTAAATTTCCTTTATTACATGTATGTACGAGTAGTTTTTGCTCAGTCACGGAATTAAAAAACAACACTGTAAGCTCACTATTGCTTGCGACAAAGTATATGAGAGGTTACAGATTCTAGGCCATTAAACAATGAACTTATCAACAAGTTTTCCACTCCTATTTTTATTTATTAGCAAACCCGGAAAGTGCTCAGCGTTAGTTTCAGTAAGGTAGTCTCAATCAGCCGTTAGGTCATCTTGAACTTCCCAATGTCAAAGTTTTTAACGATTCGTTCTCTGTTCTCCATATATAACGTGTTATCCTCATGTCGCACTCGATTGCTACTTCGTGAATTTTAATTGGAGCTCAGTACCTTCTCAATATGACCCATCCCATGGTTTGTAGCTCCAGAATTGTATTAGGTACATGTTTTTCGGCTATATATTTGTTGTCATATAGGAAATATACTCATTTTTTTTTCTTAAAAAGCCCACAGTTTCAATCGAAACTCAAATTCTTATGCCAAGAAAAAATCGCATTTTTGGATATAATTCATGGAGAAAACGAAGAATAAAAAAAACCTATGTATAAATAATATGCTCAATTTTTTTTATCAACCTCACTAAGTAAAGCATGAGCCAAATGTATGAGAATAATTACATTCATTCATTCATTCTTTATTTCTTTAAGCTTTGCAGCTCATCAGATTATACAAATTAATACTCAAGAACATAATAAAGTACAGAAGTGGGTGTTTTACAGGAGACCCTAGACCATACATAAATATGAAATATGACTAAAGGGAAGAAATCAAAAGAAGAACATCTAAAGTTAATTACAGATATTGGTTCTTAACTGAATTGCGTATTTGGATTGAATGTTTAGTTTCGCAATTTTAGGTACACCTTAAAGAACAATAAAGGTACTGTCATAAAGATTCTGAATTATGGTGGAATTATTACAAACATTTTGGTACCAGATAAAAGTGGAAAGATGGATGATATTTGTCTTGGTTTTGACGACATGAAAGGTAATTCAAACACGTACGAAATTTATGATATATAAAATAATTATAGTTTAAATAAAATTTTCGTGTGGACTAAAGCATTTAAAGAAATAATCTGTCATAAAGCATATGCAGTTCGTAAAGGAAGACCTATAATTTATTTTGTATGCTATGTTTGGAGTTTGAAAACACTAGCCATGGACTTCATGTTTTACAGGATATGCAACAAACGGTCCGTATTTAGGCGCTTTGATCGGGCGCTATGCCAACAGGATAGCCAATGGCAGATTTACCATTGACGGTAAAACCTACCAGTTAGACATTAACAATGGCCCAAACGCTCTCCATGGAGGAATAGTCGGATTTGATAAAGTGAGAACTTTGTGTTTTTGGTTCCCACCAACATTTGCGGAAATCTTTAAAAATAAAATAACACAAAAAATAGCAAAATAAATTTGATTTTCAGTAAGACATTCGTTTTACAGAGGTTATGGGATTCCAAAGTGGTAGGTGACGTTTTGGAGTTGATCTACGTTAGCGCTGACGGAGAGGAGAAATACCCCGGTGAGGTCAAGGTCACTGTGAGATATCAGCTGACGGAGGATAGTGAGCTGGTCATACGGTACTCAGCGACGACGTCAGCGAAAACCGTCATCAACCTCACAAACCACGCCTACTTCAACTTAGCTGGACAGGTGGGCTGAAATAAAAAGTAAAGAACTAAAAAATATGGAATTGCTCATGAAAATGACAGGTTTTTATCGTATTTATTCAATTTTTTTGTTGATTCCAGGGATCCGGAACTATTTTCGATCACAATGTGACGATAAATACGGATAAATATACACCAGTTGACTCTACGTCTATTCCAACAGGTATCCCTTAATATATAGAGATCAATTTTGTAAATGCTACCGTAAGTTTCTGATTTTTAATTCATTTAATTCTCATGACCAGGGGAAATTTCCGATGTCCAAGGAACCGCATGGGACTTGCGCACCAAAAAGAACATAGGGGAGGTAATCCATTCTGTGCCTGGTGGTGTCGGATATGATCACAACTACTGCTTTGGAAAAACTGGCTGGCAGAAATACATGGCGAGGTATCAGGTGTCTTTTTATTAACATCGCATGAGACACTGATCATATTTTAATGAGGATGCCATCATGTTCAAAATATGATCTTCAAATGTATAATATTATGACCATATATGATGTATAAAAAAAATTCTTATGAGGTTAGACAAAAATTACATAACGTAAAGAATGGAGGTGTCCCAGACAGAACTTCAAAGAAAATCCTATAAAGAATACAAATGAAATATGTATAAGATTTGATATGTTGTAAATTTACAAAATGTGATCCCCGTTCTTTTATCAAAGGGTAGAGCATCCTTCCTCTGGTCGATTTCTAGAAATGTTTAGCACAGAGCCAGGGGTCCAGTTCTATACCTCTTTCTACTTGAATGAAACCGGAAAAGGCGGGGCAAAGTACGAGAAATTTGGCGCATTTTGTTTAGAGGCCCAACATTATCCGGACAGTCCGAACAAAGTGAGTTTCCGGGTCGAATTCATAATGCTATATAATTCTTTTACCCTCCAAACAATCAAGTGTACCAGAACTTTCCTTTTCATTTTAGCTGAATTTTCCAACGACGCTACTAGCACCGTCTGAAACCTATCTACAAACAACTACATACAAATTTGGAGTAATGTGATGTTGATGAACGCCAATATAGTATTCATTTTATTTTATGTAATGATTTTTTATAATATACAATATTTTGTAAATAAAATGTTGATGAATATGTTTTTATATTCTTGTTAATAATCAAGGTATAGTGCATCTTTAGGCCGACGTCAAGATGTTGTTATATCTTTCTTCACCACAAACGCATAACACATGTTGGGACTTGATGAGATCTTGATGGTTATTATAGGTAGAGGTTTTGTACACAATAAACATGTCTCAACTGAAACAATGGCAAGATGATATCTATAGGAGAGTAGCTGAAGGTCTGTGGCCCCCGGTCTGAAAAAAATCGGATGGACGACATGAGTCCCAGGTCGTGTCATATATCATAATTTATTCAATGGCAATTTATGCAATTAAGAATTTTTTGTCCGAAAATCCAGCACAAACAACATGCAGTTTCAGCGATACATGTATTAAATATGCACATATAGTCGTAACACATTCATGAAGTAAATGCAGTGTTATTTTTCACTATAATGGCTATATGATTAATCTGATGTACTTTGGATCAGAAGCTGATAAGTTCATGTAAATATGAAATATTTCTAATATCAATATATCAAATCGGCGCAGTTGCAGTGGTGCATTCATTCGGCAAGGTGAATAATATGTAAAGTTCCCGGCAAATATCGATTATTCCAGCTGGCAAACTGATGTCGTTTGGATGTCTGATCAATGTGATGTAATCTCATTATAAATGTTACTTAAAAACATTGAAATACTTTCTATGGTGATTCATGCGGGATATGAAGGTGGCGACATTGCAGAAAAAACACATAACCAGCGATGATCGCTACCTTCATAACCCGCATGAATCATCAAAAAAAGCATTTTATTGTTTTTATTGACATCTTTCATCAGATTAATAAATTGATCGTAAAAAGCAAGAAAACTTAACTAATTTATTGTTAATGTAAATCAGTACGTTAGATAAAAGAAACAGTAAAATCGTCTTCTAAGGGAATTTGAGTTTGGCATCAGCATGATTATTTCGTGCAGTCCGTGATTTTTTTAGGTTGCTGTCTGAAGGTTTCGACCAATCGATAAACGGGGCGTGTAGATTTCAGTCTGGCTGTTTCTATAGAGCTACGAATGTACAATAAATTCCGCAAGAAATATAGGGAATCGTACTTAGTGAATATAAATAATATCATATAATAATAATGGCCTACACAATCATGTGTCACTTACACAGTCGCAATGGTGCATTCAGCTATGAATTTCATACAAATTATCATACGGCATCAAATTTGCAACCTTTTTTGCATGTACTTTAAATGCCTTAGAACTTCAAGACCATCAATTAAGTATACAATGCTGAAGTTTGAAATGACAAATGTATTCAAAATTAATAACGCAATGCTTGATCAAATGAGGCAGAGAATTCATTTTTTACAGACATTGATTACTCTTTAATTACGTTTATTTGCGCTTCTACTTATTAAAAAAAATCATATTGAAACTTTCGCAAGACTTAAATGCACACGATCAAATTCAAACCAGTTAAAAAACGATCTGATCCTTTTTGAATATCCGCATTCCTTTAACGTTTACAGACCTTAAATACGTTATTAAGCTAATTATGTATCAACATACTTTAATTAAACACTAAAAAGCTTTCTTTGGTGCATGTTTTTATGGGTATGAAGAATGTGGGCATTGCAGAAAAAAAATACATAACCCGCGTCAACGGGTTAAGTGCATTTTTTTCTGCAATGATCGCCACCGCCTTAAACAATGTAGTTGTTATAAATACATTCCTATCTAATTCTTTTCTTAAATCTATTAAGTAAAATAAAAAGAAGTGCTTTAAATTGCCGTTATCGTCGATAAGCACTTTACGTAGAAGAAATACATGCGAAATTTTACAACCACTACTTTGAAGTTCGACGTCACTCCGTACAGTCCGGGCTCTCAATATTTTGATCGATCACAAAACAATAATACCAAAAAGGACATCAAAAGTATATCTAAAATCGAAAACAATAAATGATGCAAACATTTCTAAGTATAATTTTTAAAAATTAAATTAAAATTTGATTAATCAATGCATTTTAAAAATTTAAGGAATGCTTATATTTATACGCGGACTTGTCGTGTTCTTAACTGGTTAGAACGGGATCATGTTGATCACAAACTTGTCGGTTTCTTTATGAATTACAATCGATATCGCCAAGAAAAAAGATTTTTCGTACAAATTTATAGAAATTCCAAAAATTATTTTCGACAGGAATTCTTGTAGGATTTTATAAAAATCCCAAAAATGATTATAAAATCCGGTAAATCGAATTTCCTATTGGAAAACTATATGTCCGGATACAATTCCTATAGGGTGATTTGAAAATCTTTCTGGATTTTAAAAATGTCGTGTGTGATTTTTTTCCTCTTAAGAATTAAAGGAAAACAGTTTTAAACATAGGTAATCACAGATTACAAAGCTCACCGAAATGAGGCATCACCTTTATGAGACCACCTTTATCATATCATATGAAAGTCATAGTTAATGATCTTGGATATACATGGATACTGTTTTGATACAATACCGTATATCATATGTTAAAAATTATGTATGATAATCATATGTTCATTTCATATGGTATTATAAGATACAATGTTTATCACTACAATAATATAAAATACGATATTGCATCCTATACAATATCCTTACAATATATATCATGTAATACATTATTATGCCTCCTGTCAGTTTGTCGCTATATATTCAATACTCATCTATATTCGCATAGTATACAAAGGGTTTATATAGCGTAAGCATACTATGCTGAAATATATGGAACGCCATAGCTGCCTTATGTGGTTATTTTACGAGAAGATGGTGCTTTATTATATTATGCTGTGGTTATTTCATGTGAAGATGGTGCTTTATTATATGAAGGTGGTGCTTTATTATATGAAGATGGTGCTTTATTATATTATGCTGTGGTTATTTCATGTGAATATGGTGCTTTACTATATGAAGATGGTGCTTTATTATATGATGGTGCTTTATTATATGAAGATGGTGCTTTATTATTAAGATGGTGCTTTATTATATTATGCTGTGGTTATTTTGAAGATGGTGCGTTATTATATGAAGATGGTGCTTTATTATATGAAGATGGTGCTTTATTATATGGAGATGGTGCTTTTTTATGTGAAGGTGCTTTTTGATATGAAGGTGCTTTTCTATATTATGCTGTGGTTATTTCATGTGAAGGTGGTTAGGTTGTTATATGATTGTATTTAAGTGAATAATATCATTCGGAACCCCTTTGACCCTAATCTTTCTTCTTTGAAGAGCTACAATGACTTCTATATCAGCAGATTTGCAACAGATTCTACAAAGATTAAACTTGGACCATGCAATCCCAAATTTTGAGAGGGAGAAAATTAGTACAGACGTTGTTTGTAGATTATCAGCCTATCAATTGGAAAGTTTGGGCATTTTAAACAGGGCAGACATGATGAAATTAAGGACTGAATGTATTAAATATGGAGCAATTATGCCCCCAAAAGTGTTTACAAATTGTGGTGCTCCAAAATTTGAAATACCCAAATCATTCCTTCAGAATGCACTAGAAAATGACATGCATATTTCAGATATTTCTAAACTACTTTCTGTGTCTGAAAGAACTGTAAATAGTGATATGATTAATTCTTTTGTTTTAATTTCAAAATTTTGATATAATAGCGTTTAAACACAGTCGTCAAAAATAGGAGGAGTTTCGAGTGATCATCATCATATAATAAAGCACCACCTTCATATAATAAAGCACCATCTTCACATGAAATAACCACAGCATAATATAATAAAGCACCATCTTCATATAATAAAGCACCATCTTCACATGAAATAACCACAGCATAATATAATAAAGCACCATCTTCATATAATAAAACACCGTCTTAATATAATAAAGCACCATCTTCACATGAAATAACCACAGCATAATATAATAAAGCACCATCTTCTCGTAAAATAACCACATAAGGCAGCTATGGCGTTCCATAGAAATAGAGCACGGCAATTGTTTTCAATGAAAATTTTACAGACGCCGACAGCGGCTTCCGAACTCTCGACCCTAAAATAATTACGTCTAAACGCCCAACGCGTTACCGTTACGATACGTCAGCCGATGATATTTACGGTAGTTTTTATATACATAAAACGTAGATACATACGATTGACATTCAAACAATTTCAAAATTTTGATATAATAGGGTTTAAACCCAGTCGTCAAAAATAGGAGGAGTTTCGAGTGATCATCATCATATAAAAAAGCAACATCTTCATATAATAAAGCACCATCTTCACATGAAATAACCACAGCATAATATAATAAAGCACCATCTTCATATGATAAAACACCATCTTCACACAATAAAGCACAATTTTCATATAATAAAGCACCATCTTCACACAATAAAACACCATCTTCATATGATAAAGCACCATCTTCACACAATAAAACACCATCTTCATATAATAAAGCACCATCTTCACACGAAATAACCACAGCATAATATAATAAAGCACCATCTTCATATAATAAAGCACCATCTTCACACGAAATAACCACAGCATAATATAATAAAGCACCATCTTCATATAATAAAGCACCATCTTCACATGAAATAACCACAGCATAATATAATAAAGCACCATCTTCTCGTAAAATAACCACATAAGGCAGCTATGGCGTTCCATAGAAATAGAGCACGGCAATTGTTTTCAATGAAAATTTTACAGACGCCGACAGCGGCTTCCGAACTCTCGACCCTAAAATAATTACGTCTAAACGCCCAACGCGTTACCGTTACGCTACGTCAGCCGATGGTATCTATGGTAGTTTTTATATAAATAAAACGTAGATACATACGATTGACATTCAAACAATTAAAATTATTAATCTTTCCAAAAACACCTCATTAATTACGGTAATTTTAAAGTTAAAGTTTCTGATAAACTTTTAAACAAATTGATTAAACATTTTTCAAAGAAATTGTACATGAGCATCATGAAAACGCTTTTTCAAAGGACGCTTGATAAAGAATGTACAAGTAAAAAATTCAATGAGATTTCGTCTGCTAAACAACTCGAGTTTTCTCGGTAGAGTCAATCGTGTCTCATTTCTTGAAAAGAACATAAACGTTTGTTGATTTTTTTTTATTGTACAGCAACGTGTTGATTAAATAATCAATCAATCAATTGATTGATTTGAAAGAACAAACGCTTGCTTTTCCGGTGATTATTTTAGGGACTATAATAGACAACACTCAAACGTTACAGCTACTTATTAGCAAAGCACGTCTGTATATACAACAGTCGGGATAATAATAACAATAGTGTTGTGTTGTTCATGTACTATGCCTAAATAGTAGTCAGGGTTTGATACATAGTGCACTCGCCTCCGGCTCGTGCACTATGTATCAAACCCTGACTACTATTTAGGCATAGTACATGCACAACACTATTATATAAATATAATACTGTAATAAATAATGATGCTATATGATATTGTAACATATGATTTGACATTGTATCATGTTATACATTATTGCATGTGATCACAGAATACAATTTCATAATATATATAATATATGATGCAATATAGTATTAAATGATACAATATCATATCACATAATACATCAAAATATTGTAACATATACTATTACATAGTATAATATAGTATGATATTGTATTGTATGATATTGTATATTTTGATACATAATATAATATTGTATCATATGATACAATATAATTTGATACAACATTATACCATATGATATAGTAACATATTATATAATACAATATCATATTATACAATATCATATCATATCGTATCATAAGATGCAATATTATATATTACAATATCATATGAAACAATATCATGTGATAAAATAATGTATAATACAATATCATATTATACAATATTGTATCATAATATACAATTCTATACATAGCAATATCATGATACAATATCATATCATAGAAACAATATCATGTGATAAAATAATGTATAATACAATATCATATTATACAATATTGTATCATAATATACAATTCTATACATAGCAAAATTATGATACAATATCATATCATAATGTACAAAAAAATTAAAACAATATCATATTATATCATAACTATTTACAATATAATATGATATAATATTGTACATGTATCATATAAAACTATAGTGTATCATATCATACAATATCATAGGAATCATGTTACATCATTTAACAACAAACACATCTATCAAGCAGGTTTGAGTGAGGTAGGAGATTTTTTTAGCATCCTTGATAATGGAGATCAGGCTCTGCATCTGAAGCTACCTTTGCGATTCATTTATATTATAGTTAAATCAACCATGCAAGCTATTATTTATAAAACATGTGACCTGTTCCAAAAAACTAAACCTCATCCAGCATCCGTAACCTATGGCTCAGATTCAGCATTCAAGCCTGTCAGGTGCATCAGTATCATAAGACGCATCATCCATGCAAGTTTTTTGAAGTTAGGACCAGTAATAACTAAGATATAATCATCAGAGGGCACCCTCCAAAAACTTTAACCAGCTCTTAAAACCTTAACCTCCTCCAGCATCCGAAACCTATGGCTCAGATTCAGCATTCAAGCCTGCCAGGTGCATCAGTATCATAAGACACACCATCCATGCAAGTTTGGTGAAGTTAGGACCAATAGTAACTTAGAAATTGCTATCAAAGGGCACCTGCTCCAAAAACTTTAACCTATTCCAAAACCCTTAACCTCATCCAGCATCTGAAATTCATGACCCAGATTCAGCATCCAAGTCTTTTAAGTCCATAAGTAGGTCCAGATGCATCATCCATGCAAGTTTGGTGAAGATTGGACAAGTACTAACTTGGATACAAGACCTGCAACAAACTCTAACCAGGTCCGGAAGCTGACGCCGACGCTGGGGGTATAGGATAAGCTCCCCCCGACTTAGTCTCGTGAGCTTAAAAGTGAACAAGGTTATAATAACGAATTCACACTAACAGCGAAATCAGTTTCATTCCCCTAATATGGAAAATGCATTTACCTTTATACCCCTTTCAGTGGAATGTACAATGAAATTTTCATTTGTTAGAATTGCTTTCCCCAAAAGGTAATTTTACTTACTACAAATGTTTGGTGACCCGCTATTTGAAGATATCAAAATAATGAAAACTTTACCATGAGTTTTAGTTAAATTAGTATTAGAGTTAAAATTTTGACAATGGGAAATGATAATAATAATAGTATAAAGCGTCAATTTTCTCTTTAACCTCTTGACAAGACCTTCGATGTGAATAAACTTGCCATTTAGTCTGTGTGCGCGCCCATGTGTGTAAGAGAGAGAGAGAGAGAGAGAGAGAGAGAGAGAGAGAGAGAGAGAGAGATTAAACCCAATTTAATAGAATTACTGTAGAAGTATGTTAATGGCTCTGATAAAATTGTAAACTGCTTTTATTTTTATAACATCTAAATTCTATATGTTGTTTTTCTATCTTCCAATCTACAAAGCAGCACTATGAAGCAGTCAATGCATTTCCCAATTCAATATTTCCCTTGTTAGTCTGACCAATGTGAAACAACATGTGTCACTCAATGCTGCTTTTATAATTCATAATTGTTGAATAAAACTATGCTTTAACAAAAAAAACCCAATCAAACAGATCAATCTTATATCCATTTTATTATTCAAACTGAATTCAGATGCAATATTTGTATTCTTCTATACATGTTTTGAAAATCTTAAATTATATCAAGAAGATTAATATACACTTGATAATCCTGAATGTTTTACATTCTGCTATTGCTTGCAATATAAAGTTGTTTGTACAATCTTCTCCATACAACTGAAATTTCTGATAGATTTGATATATTTCAGTTAAAATCAACTACACGTACTTCGATCAGTTTGACTGATGGCTTTAACATGCAAATAAAGTCTTTTTAAAAAAAAATAAATATATATATATATAACTATGTAAAATGTAGTCAAGTTTTAAACTTAATTTTAGGAAAGAAAATTGATGTTGAAAATGTTTTGTGATAAAAGAAATGAATACATACCGCTAAGTGCATTTTGTATCTATACAATCATTCTTATTTCAAAGTAAGTATACCCATTGAGAAGGACAGAATTCGTTTTTGGAATGAAATTTTGAAAAACCCTTCACAGCCTGGTCTGAACATTAATGTACATGCATGTAAATCTATTGCCACAAAATTTATCAACATACAGTCTGGCTATCAATAACAGGTATTTCTCCTTAAAAAATTCAAGCATTTTCATACAGAAATAAAACTCATGAATATTCATTCAAATATCTGAAGAAAATAAAACACAAAGAGAATATCAAATTTCAAAAAAAAAAAAATAAAATAAAAATTAAGCAATGTGAGCTTTCACAAGTGAGGCGATCAAAGCTAAATCACACACAGCAATTTTTAGTATCTTGTAAATGCTTGAAAAACAACTATACAAGTAAACATCAATATACCAGGTAATGCCCCATTAAATGAAACAGACAGGTCTAAAAGAAAACTGCAGCATTAAAATTATGCCAGTTTTAGTAACAATGCATTCAAAAAATAAATAATAAAAATATGCCTTAACAGTGGAAATAGTGAACTACTGAGCGTCCAGCAGAAGTTTTTTCTGTCTAAGATATCTTGTTTGCAAATTAATTTATATTGCAGTGTTTGAAAAATCAGTATGAATAGATATCAATGAAGTTGTTATGTTACTAAAGTATTAATAGGTAAATGTTGTTTATTTACACTGTCAATTCTTAAAGATAGTTGTTTCACTGACCAAGATAAGATTGGATGGTCAATGATTAATATCATCTTTTGAAGAAAAAAAATTAATTAACAGAACATGTTTACTAGTACATGTTTCTTTATCTTGAAGACAAATTACCGTGTAAATACCATAAGGAGGTCAAAATATCCGAGTTAACCTTTACAATATTCAATTTTTAGTTTATAAGGTATTAAGTATTACTAAGTATACTCATACAAACATATTTTCAAAATCTAGTTTAAAAATTAAATAGCACCTCACTTTATCATTGCTACGTGGAAATACTGATTTTCTCACCGAGTTAACTGATTACATATATCTGATTGATTTGTGTTATAAATAATTGATAATGTGTAATTTTTCAATTAAGCAGATGAAAATATTAAAATAAATATATACCATTAATTACGGTACATTCAAGTGACACAAAATTGGCTTTAATCTTACACTGAGTGAGCTAGCTCTCGATAGACAAAAAATAATTTTTAAAAAATTTGAACTGCTTTAAATTTTTAAACTTATTATAAGATGATTTAAAAAAAACTTAACTTGATTTAAAATTCAAATGTTATAAGCATTAAAATTAATATCAGAACTGTTTTGACATATAGATTTACAATATCGTAATTTAGTTTTGCAAGCATATAATGATAAAAGAGGAAAAAATTCACAATGTATATACAAGTACATATTAATAAAACAACCTTCAAGTTTCAACTCCTTCAATGTCATAAAAATACTTTTAAAAATATCACATCAACCAATCAAAATGTATGCAAGCTCAAATGGTTCATAATTTGTGCAACATTAATTTTTTTCAAGGAAATAAAATTATACAACACTAATCATGAATGGGCTAAAGTCAGAATACATACAATGTAGAATCATGATTAAACTTAATTATCATTACAAAGGCAAATTGCATAGCATAATACCACTTTATGACATAAAGCCAATGTAAGAAACAACCATTCCCTGAATAAAGCACATTAAGTCGAAATTAAATAACCATGACCTTACTGCATAAGTATCCAACTTTGACCTTTAAGGCAAACCAACGAAAAGGAAGACAAGCAGAAAATGAAAGTAAGAAGCCTAGATTGAATCAAATACAAAAAGGAGAATTTTACACCCATCCAGACAATGAAATGTGTGACCAAAGATCCAAAAAAATCAATTTAAAAATGTTGGGGTTGGTAGTGTTCTTATAATCCTTTACCAAAGGCATTCTATAACATGTTTGCAACTTTTTACCCCCTTTTTAATATCCCCCATTCAAAGTACATTGTACTAAATGTAGTAACATATTGTATTCCATGATTGATCCTGTATGCCATCAAGACTTGCCAATCTTCAGCCCCAAAAATTTCAAAGTGTTGTTAAAGATGGCATCAACACTTTGAATAAAAATTCAAATCAATAAAACTTTACTATGGTATCATCTGGCATTTTTTGAAGTTTTATCATTTTCCAATCTCTGTCGTAAAGGAAAATAAAAATGTATTTGAGGATCGAGCATCATTAACTGGTATTAAGAATTAAGTAAATAATTCCATTCACTGTATAGAATTCATATGAACAACGAAACATACAAAAATACATACACTTCTATCAAGCACATTGTAACAATTTTGTGTAACAAAGTTATGCTTTTGTTTTGAGCCCCTATATAGGAAACAAACTATGGAAATAATCCATAGGTAAATATGTCTATTCACAAGTGTAAACAGTAAATATATCATATGGCACATCAGCTGGCAAATATATACAAAATATCTAAATATATTTCAGGAATGTTTCAATGAAAATATATACAAAAGTGTATACATGTATGGCAATGCACTATCTTCAATTTTGGACGAAAACAAAATAAAAGAAAAGGAAACTCTTAGACACCCCCCTTAACATTTTTTTTTTTTGCTGATTTCAATGTAATGTTCTGCACACACAAAATCCAACTTAAGAATGCGATCAGAATATAAAGTACATACATATTACTAGTTCAGAGTTTTCCAATAATTGTTTTCTTTTTCAATTCTGAATTGAAATTTACCTTTTCTTTCTGAATTCTGATTGATCATATATATACCATTTTTAACAATTTGTGCAAGATCCCTGAATAGATAAGTGTGTACATGTATACCCAATTACTCTTCTCTAGAGTTAATTGTTGGAATATCTCTTTTATTGCAATAATGAAACTAACTGTCACAGGGTGAAATGCATGTTATGAGTGCTGGTACATAAGCACTTTAAAAACTGGAAACATTAAAACACAAAAGCACTAACAAAAAAAAAGAAATGTATACATTTAAAAATGCATGCTTTATACCACTCAATATCATTTAAACTGGTAACAAAAAAATCAAACTGATCGAATCAATTACTAAACTTAACAGATTCAAAATTTCTTAAATAAATACATACACAAACACTGCATGGTCAATATGGAAAAAACCTCGAGGAATGTTATCATAGAACATATAATGCCAAAAAGATGTACACATTCAAGACATAAAAATGGAATTCTCTCTACTGGAAGACAATTAGGTTATACAGTATGGGACTATAAACCATGTGATTATCAAAGCCCATGCAGCGACCATAATATCTTGCTATAGCTGAAAATATTTTAAGGCACATCATAGCACATATTCTTGCTCTCCTGTAATGTCATGCGCCTTCTGCAAATGGATTCGCAGGGAAGATTCCGTGTTGAACCCCTTGAGGCACACTCGACACCTGAAGTGCATTTTTAAATGAACTCCGAGCCCATTGAAGGTTGCGAAGCCGCGCCCACAGAATTTGCACTTATGGTTCAGCTGATTGAGAGCCTGGGTCTTGATTCCTGTCACTTTGTGAATTCCAATGCCCGGATTGGTTCCTGTTCCATCTGAGTTAACACCCGGAACCTCCATATTCCAGTCAATATCTTTCCCGTGAACACTTCTCACATGCTTCTGGAGATCATAGCAAACTGAGTATTTCTTATCACAGTGGGCACATTCGTATGGCCGAAATTGTGAATGGACCCGTTTAATATGCTGCTCTAAACTGTCGTTGCCCCAGAAACGTTTCACACATAAACTGCATTTGAATGGTCGGTATTCCCCATGATGCATTTTGATATGTCGTTTGAGATTTCCCATGTAGGCAAAACTCTTATCACAGTGTGAGCAAGGGTAAGATCCCTGCTCGGGCCCTGCCTGGGTGTTGGGCTGTGGGCTGCTAGGTTGTGGACTGCTGACCTCACTATTTGATGGTGGGCTGCTTGTATGTTTTGAGGTAGGACTGTCAGGGGCACCATTCTCTGATGGAGAGGAGGTGGGAGAGTCTAAAACATACGAATCAAATTATACATCAGTCTCCCTATATGCAAGTTATTTTCATCTAATGATACCTTTTATCTTTTTATCAAACAACTTTGGGTGATAGGTATACAGTAAATCATAATAAGTGAGAATTTTAGCATAATTAACCAGAAAATGAAAACCTAATGTCAAGATTAAAAGTATTAATGAAGCAAATATGACCAAGTTTTAAATCTGATTATGTGAGAAAGTCCTAAATAAATAATTACAATTATCTTATGATGATAATAATCCCACATAATTTCTATCATTATCTGAACTCACATGATTCTGGTTTGCGAGTTTCTTCTTCCACTAGTTGGCCAGCCGTAGTAGAATTAGACAGAGCTGCTCTGGCCTGCTTGCATTGGGGTTCTGTGTCTTTCTGTACCAGCATCTCTTTATAATAACCCTGCAGAACCTCCCTATCGGACACATTTCCTAGCATTCTATCTGAATTTGCCAGCATTCTCTCAGACACACCCACATCCATCCCCATTTGCTCTGGCACATAAACAGGTAGATAAAGTTTCCTCTTTGATCCCACCTGGGAGAATCTAAGAAACTCTTGTGCCCTCTCCTTCAACTGCTCAGGTGTTAGAGAAAAACAACCCATTCCCTCTTGATCTTCTTTTGAATTTTTCATTGAATTTTGGTCACTAAATGTTTTATGACCCAGGTCTTCAGTATGAGTTTGCTTTTTCTGAGCTGGTTCAGGAGATATTGAATCATCTGGTGGATTCCGTTCTGGACTCATGTGAAGATCCAGGGGATAACATGGTGATTCTGGCCTGGTTAAAGGAAAGGATATCTCCTTGGGTCTCATTACCTCAGAGAAAGATGGCAAAAGTTCACTTCCCAACACCCGTACCGTTTCGGGCTTAAGCAAGCCATTTAAGGTCAGTGAAGAGTCAGTGAAGAAATCATTCATCTTGTTGCATCATTGAGTGCACTGAAATTGAAAAACAAAACTTATCATCAATCTGTTGACAGCTATTTTGCACAGGATGTTTTTTTTTTATAATGACAGCTTTATACTCCACCCTACCAGGTATAATTATTGAAATTGCTTATCTTAAAATAAAACTAAATCCTCGGTGTCTGATTCTCATTTTCTTGATTATCAAAATATTTCATTGTTATTAACTTGTCTTCTGAAATGACAATGATGTTTTAACAAACTCTACAGGACAGTCATAGTAACAGTTGTGCTGGTAGATGTACTCATTAGATAAGATTTCATCTGATAGTTTTTCTTGCTTGATTTAATATATCCATAAGGCATACTATAAAACCTGGCCTGGCTCCATTGGCCTGGCCTGTCCTGGCCTCTATTTTGGTCTCAAATTTGGCTTGGCCCCAAATTTTGGCATGGCCTCAAAAATTGGATTCCTCAAAATTTTTGGCCTCAATTTCATTTTTTATTTTCTTTACCTATTTGTTGATTTTATTGATTTTTTATTGATTTGTTCAATACACATGACACATCACACTGGATGGCTTTTAGTGTCTTAAAATGATAGTTCTATTCAAAAACATATATGACTACAGGTATAAGTGATTGATTTAAATAGATTTTGATCCAGCATGTTTGTTATTCTAAAGTGATGTGATGCTGCCTTGCCAATTTATTACTATGGCATGCTTTTTTTTCAATGTAGCTAATTTTAACTGCTTTCAGATCGGACATCAACAATATAACTATTCTTATATCAAATACTTGTAAAAGAAAACAAGAGACCCATGGGCCACATCGCTCAAATGAGCAACAATAAACATAATTAAATGAGATTTATGATGTCATATACAAAATATTTGGACAATGTAGTATATTACATCCTGTATAAAACAAGAGGCCCAAGGGCCACATCGCTCACCTGAGCAACAATAGCCATAACTCTGATCAAATAATCATTAAAGTATCAAAATCAAAATATCTTGACTGTTAACTACAGAAGATCTTGCTAAAAAAATTAAAAAATCTACCGATTTTTATCGAAATATTTTTATGGTAAATACTAAGCCCCTTTTGTTGTTTTAGTATTTGTAAGAAGATTTTTTTGATATAATATCAGAAGATACAATATCATATGATACAATATCTTATTCTACAATATCATATCATATCAAAAAAGATTTTAAATATTATATTGTATGACACAATATTATATTATACAACAATATCATATAATACAAGATCATATTATATGATACAATATCATATCATTTGGTATGTTACAAAAATGATACAATATCATATTGCATTACAATATTTTACAATATCATATCATATGATACAATATCATATTATATGATAAAACAAGAGAAAAGCTGTCAATGTGACAGCAAACCTGGTTTTCTTATGTGTGAACAGTATCAATGATCCATTTGTAAACCCTGAATTGATGAACACTACCTATCCAGAGAAATGGGGTACTCTATATGCAATATTTTTACCAAAAAATAACTAAGTTTAACAGCTGGTATTTTTTCATAAATTATCAGAAATCAAAATTCTAGCAATATGCACACCTCTGATATATGTACAATTGATCTGCAATTTTCCTTTGGAAAACCCGGTTAATAACAAGAATAGATATGGGTTACCCCATATCCAAGATATTCGACTTTTAAATTACTTCGAATTTTCACTGTGCTCAGCAGATCTCTAAGTTAAAATAACTGAACTTGTTAAGAAACTGGAGTATATAGTTCTTCATGTCTGTAGCAAATACTGCACCAGTCTTGCGCCAGCAGCAAACAGTACACACATCTGTGCTTCAACAGAGTCTACACAAGTGCGATCAGAAATATGGTGCAGGTTTTGCAAAAAGAAAAGAAAAACAGACACTCATGCACAATAAATAATTAAAAGAGATTGTGTGATACCTAACGAACAATAATCATGAAAGTAACATAATTATTGTAATAATTTAAGCATATTCATTAGTGAAAAAATTGTCATTCGAAGAATGACCTAATATATGATCGTGAAAAAGACTGAGGAGGCAGCTAGCGTAGGAATATGAATACTTCACATTTACATTTCTTGGGGAAAGATGATTTTTAAAAATAATTTTACGTTAAGTTTGTTTTCTTTCACATATTACATATACATATCGAGATTCTAAACATTTGTTGTAATGTTGTATCTGCTGATCATAAATGGAACTATATTTTTAAGCGCAATCGTGTAAAGAGTATCTGACTTTAGAAATATAGTAAAGTGCATAAAAATCCGGATTTTTCTTTTTAAACCGTATGCATGCATATTTTTTAAAGTATATAGTTTCTTTAAAAACTTTTGACATCGACAAATGAATGGGATGATTTTAGAGTTATTCCCCTTGTATCTATGTGATGTCACGTGATGACGCTTTCAGCAGACGACAAGTTTCCGGGCTTCAGCGATGTCAGAAATTGACAACAGAAAACGTCTTCTTAATCTTTATGAAAGCGGAATTCCTTCAGCACAAAAACTATGTGAAATAACAAACATACCTAGGACTACAGTGTATGACAATTTGAAAAGATTTTGTGAAGGAAAGTCCGAGATACGGTGTCCGGGATCTGGTAGGAAGAAAATTTTTGACGTGAATGACAACAGACGGGCTGCACAAATTGCTGCTTCTCATCCGCAATGGTCAGCACAGCAAATTGCCAATGAATGTGCAAGAAGAGGATCAGCGTTAGTGTCAAAATGGACTATGAGTCGGACTCTGACTCGCAGTAATTATTTTAAATCTGTACCGCAAAAGGTGCCACTAATGACCGCAGAGCACAAGCATAAAAGAGAGGCATGGTGTATTGTTCATCAAAATTACAATTTTGATAATGTGATTTTTACGGACGAAAGTCGATTTCAATTCTACAGATGTACTCGGAAAAGGTGGGCAAAATTTGAACATTGTCAAAAAATGGTGCCGAAGTTCTCACCAGCTGTTACGGTGTGGGGTGGAATAAGCAAGTTGGGTTTAACTCCACTTGTTTCTGTGAATGGAAATATATCCGCAATCAAGTACTGTGAAATTTTGGGGGAGGGATTGCTGTTGTCTAATATTGTGACAAACGATCTACCATATGTTTTACAACAGGACAAAGCTAGACCGCACACCGCAACCTATACTCGTAACTAGTTCACGCAGAATCAGGTGACCGTAATGGAATGGCCGGCCGCTTCCCCGGATTTAAATCCAATAGAAAATGTTTGGCAAATCATGAAAGATCGTGTGGAAAAAATTCAGCCAGAAAATATCATAGACTGGAAAGTTACAATTATGGAAACGTGGATGGGTCTGGATCAGAACTATATAGACAGTTTGGTAGACAGCATGCAACGGCGCATCGCACAGTGTATAGAGCGACACGGGGGTCTGACTGACTATTAACATTATGCATTTTGAACTCAGTGGTTCTATATTCATTCATTTGTTTCAAAATGATGATATTGTTGCAAATTGAAAAATAAAACGACTTAAATTGAAATCCGGATTTTTTAGCACTTTACTATATATCTTGAATAGATTGTAAGCACTGATCGACTATATTAAACATAGGTAATCACAGATTACAAAGCTCACCGAGACGAGGCATCACCTTAATGAGGCATCACCTTAATGAGGCCACCTTTATCATATTATATGAAAATCATAGTTAATGATGTTGGATATAAATGGATACTGTTTTGACACAATATCGTATTATATCATATGTTAAAAAATTGTATGATAATCATGTGTTCATTTCATACAGTATCATAGGATACAATGTTTATCAATACAATATAAAATACGATATTGCATCCTATGATACTTACAATATATATCATATAATACAATAAAATACTGTAATAAATAAAGATGCCATATGATATTGTAACATATGATATGACATTTTATCGTGTTATTCATTATTGTATTTGATCACATAATACAATATCATAATACATTATATATGATACAATATAGTATTATATGATACAATATCATATCACATAATGCATCACAATATTGTAACATATGATATTATATTGTATAATATAGTATGATATTGTATTGTATGATATTGTATCATATGATACAATATAATTTTATACAATATTGTATCATATCATATGCTACAATATCATGTGATATAGTAATAAATTATATAATACAATATAATACAATATTGTATCATATGATACAATATCATATATAACAATATTATGTAATACAAGTTCATGTGACAAAATAATATATTATATAAACAATATCATAATATACAATATCATATCATATGATACGATATTATATATTATACGATATCGTATCCTATGATACAATATTATATATTGCAATATCATATGAAACAATAGCATGTGATAAAATAATATATAATAAAATATCATATTATACAATATTGTATCATAATATACAATACTATACATAACAATATCATGATACAATATAATATCATAATGTACAAAAAATTGATACAATATGATATCCTATCATATAACTGTTTACAATATAATATGATATAATATTGTATAATTAAAACAATAGTGTATCATATCATACAATACTATATCATACTGAATCATGTTAAATCATTTAACAACAAACACATCTATCAAGCAGGTTTGAGTGAGGTAGGAGATTTTTTTTAGCATCCTTGATAATGGAGATCAGGCTCTGCATCTGAAGCTACCTCTGCGATTCATTTATATTATCGATTCATTTATATTATAGTTAAATCAACTATGCAAGCTATTATCTATAAAATTGTCACCTGTTCCAAAAAACTAAAGCTCTTCCAGCATCCAAAACCTATGGCTCAGATTCAGCATTCAACCCTGTCAGGTGCATCAGTATCATAAGACGCATCATCCCTGCAAGTTTTTTGAAGTTAGGACCAGTAATAACTAAGATATAATCATCAAAGAGCACCTGCTCCAAAAACTTTAACCAGCTCTTAAAACCTTAACCTCCTCTAGCATCCGAAACCTAGGGCTCAGATTCAGCATTCATGCCTGTCAGGTGCATCAGTATCATAAGATGCATCATCCATGCAAATTTGGTGAAGTTAGGACCAGTAACAACCAAGATATATTTTTTAGCATCCTTGATAATGGAGATCAGGCTCTGCATCTGAAGCTACCTCTGCGATTCATTTATATTATAGTTAAATCAACTATGCAAGTTTGAAATAGTACTATTTTCTATTAAACATGTGACCTGTTCCAAAAACCTTAACCTCATCTAGCATCCCAAACCATTGCTCAGATTCAGCATTCAAGCCTGTCAGGTGCATCAGTATCATAAGACGCACCATCAATGCAAGTTTGGTGAAGTTAGGACCAGTAATAACTAAGATATAATCATCAGAGGGCACCTCCTCCAAAAACTTTAACCAGCTCTAAAAACCTTAACCTCCTCCAGCATCCGAAACCTATGGCTCAGATTCAGCATTCAAGCCTGTCTGGTGCATCAGTATCATAAGACACACCATCAATGTAAGTTTGGTGAAGTTAGGACCAGTAGTAACTTAGAAATTGCTATCAAAGGGCACCTGCTCCAAAAACTTTAACCCATTCCAAACACCATAATCTTTTCCAGCACCCTAACCTATGGCTCAGTAGAAACTGAGATATGGTCATC
This sequence comes from Magallana nippona, assembly GCA_033439105.1. NCBI lineage: Eukaryota > Metazoa > Mollusca > Bivalvia > Ostreida > Ostreidae > Magallana > Magallana nippona. The sequence continues at coordinate 19,535,018 of CM065923.1, forward strand.
AAAAATCACCAGCTCCAAAAAACTTAACCTCATCCAACATCCGAAACCTATGGCTCAGATTCAGTATTCAAAGCTGTGGAGTGCATCAATATCACAAGATGCACCATCCAAGTAAGTTTGGTGAAGATAGGATCAGTAGTAACTTAAATATGGCCATCAAAGGGCACCTGCTCCAAAAACTTTAACTTGCTTCAAAAACCTGTTCTTCAGCATCTGAAATTCATGGCACAGATTCAGCATCCAAGTCTTTCAAATCCATAAGTAGGTCCAGATGCATCAATCATGCAATTTTGGTGAAGATAGGACAATTTATAACTTACAGTAGATACTGGACCTGCACAAAAAACTTTTACCTGGTCCGGACACTGATGCCGACACCGTGGGCATAGCATTAGCTCCCCCCAAGTTTGTCCCGGTGAGGTAAAACATCAATTATTTTTCAAGTTTGTAGAAAAATAAAAAAAATTCTATGAAAAATCTTAGGAAATGTGAAAAAAAAAATATTTTGAAATTTGAGGCCAAAACTTTTTGAAGAGGCCAAATTTGGGGGCGGGCCAATTTAAGGTCAAAAGTGAGGCCACACCAATTTTGAGGCCATGCCAGGTTTTAGAATATGCCATAAACACCAATTACAGTATAAACCGTCATCAGGGGGTCAAAGAAAACTAGAACAATCACTGCGATATAAATAAGCTAAGGTACATGTATTCAAAACATCAATAAATATACAAGGGTTGATCCAAAAGTAATGTCACAGATGCGATAAAATCGTGAAAAATCGGCATAATGTGACAAAAATTTGTGCTTTGAGATATTTACCAATTTTAATTCAGATCTGAAAATTTTAATGCATTATGATAATTAATTCTGAAGATAATTTATTTTGTAGAGCTTGAGGTAAGGATAATCGCCACACACTAGCAACGTCATCTCTAGATCTTGGCGTTCTGGTGGAATTTCGTAATTTAGTACTCTATAAAAATTGGCCACGATGCTCTATTTTACATTTTTTTTTTTATCATTTTTTTCATAATGTAACTAATTACTCTTTTCTGTAATTGATGGAGTAGTATATTGGATTATTAAATGTGCGATCAGTCTGTCGAGGTCTCTTCAAGAAGTCATGAACGTAGTTTTATATCTCATGAAAAGCTAAGAAGCTAGCTTTAACTTTCCTTCAGAGCGTTTGTCTTCTGTCTATCTAATTTATCTATTAACAAGACATATGTTTTTATAAGTCATTGGAACCATGTTAAAGGTACCCTGTTCACTCGCTTTAAATTTTAGGTTGATATATCAATTCCAGTTTATTTTCTAGTGATTTCTATCCATCCAAGCAAAAAATGCATGCATCACTTTAATTTGCATGTCCAGCCTTTTTATTTCTTGATCTAGAGACAAAAGGCATTGCGTAAGATATCCGAAATGCATGGTAACGCTCCCTAATTTTTTAAAACAGTGAGAGAAAGTCTATGTTATATCTGTTTCAAAATATTGTGTTGTTTGGAGCTTTTTCAAATTTTGAAGCTTGTAATTCATTCATAAATACAAACCTTAAAAAAGACGTAAATTCATGACGTGGCGATGTCACGTATATATCATGCTATGAACATCGATATCTTGTTAAGCGTTCAACGAAATTTAATCAAAATTTTAATTCGAAGTAGAATTTTTACAAGGAAAATTTTGATGGTATCATTTTATACATTACAGTGCAAGTGAGAAGCGCTGTGCATAGTGTGACATTACTTTTGGATCAACCCTTGTACATGTGAAATTTCAA